>JAMWET010002408.1:472500-520828 GCA_024036415.1 Prochilodus magdalenae
GTGTTGAACTATCACTTTAATGTTTTGTGAAATTTTGGCCTTCTTGTTTCCCATCACTTGCTCAAATGACGCCACTTCTCCATTCATCTCCTCCCGGCCTGCATTGGAGAAAGAGGGGTAATTTGTCGAGTGGTGAGCAGCACACCAGGAGTGTGTGTGTGTGTGTGTGTGTGTGTATATTTGTGTGTGCACACGGACAGGCCGCCTTGGAGCGATTGATTGGGCCGTTAAAGGATTTTCTGGGCTCGGGCCCAGCGCTGTCCACCGCTCGGCTGAAACCCTTGATCTTTTGGCCGCTCCCGTGACTGAAGGAGAAAAGAGCAGGTGGGAGGGAGGGTGAGAGAGCAGAAAAGAAGTGGGGTTATGCTACCTGTACTGCTTTTCTCTTCTCTGAGTGTGTGAGTTTCTGAGGAATAAAGAGGGACAGAAAGTCAGTCACTATGCTACACTAATGCCTTCCACTGACTCACTGTATGATTTACACATATAATACACATCAAAGCCATATTCTGATAAATACCAGCTAATGTTTTTATATAAGTTTTTATTAATTATATGTGTTGTTTTGAATATTATCTTCCTAAGTATTTATTTGTGTAAATATTATGTATATATTATATAATGTTGTCCTGTGATAATCCATCCCATGCACCTTGAATATTCTCAGGCAGTTCCAGGTGGAGGTGGAGTGACACCAGGCCTTCTACACACGTGACATGTAACAACAGGTGCCTCCATACATGGATTTGTTGGTTGTCTGCACCAAGACAAAAGTGGGACTTACCACTGAAGATGATGCTGCCATTCTAAGTCACTCCATGACAGTCTAGCAGGACACCATTGCAGTCTTTGACTACATTGACATGGTGTTAAGGGAAGTTGTCATAACATCAGTGTTACAGTTCCACTGGCAGCCGTATGTGTCCATGCTATAGTGTTGCCTGCATCATGTTCCTTTTCCACACTTTCCTCAGCCCATCAGTACAAATTATTATTGGTTTCATCTGTCCAAAGAATTTATACAGGCTTTGCTTTATTTCTATAAAAGTCTAATCTGACTTTTTTGTTTGTAAGTGTTACCAGTGGTTTGCATCTTAGGGTAAGTCCTAGTGTAATGAAGACGTCTCTTAAATATGGACTTTAACAATGATGTCCTCTGAAATGTCCCTGACTTTTAGGCTTTTTTGGCATTGCTGAGCTGACCAGTGCATTTCTTTTCAAGAATGTACTAAATTGTTGATTTGGCCACCTTTGTTTGTTTGTTTGCCCAAGGATGCCCCCTTCACCTAGAATCAACTCCTTTTCATTTATTTAGTTTGTCATGAGCAGGCAGGTCACAAAAGCCACATTGTTCGACTGCCAAGTCACTTTTAACCGTGTGAAAATGGAAGGACTAAGTAAAAAGGGTCATTCCTAAATAGTTAATGCATTTTTTAACCTCTTGAATTAAAGCTGAAAATCCACACTCCAGTGGCATATGAACCTCTTCAATCAGAGGCAAAACTACAAAACTTGACACTGACTGTAGATGCTTTTAGAACTTGTAAATATCAGCTGCCGTTTGTGTTATGTTAAATTGTACTGCTAGCATACAATATGAGTACAGTGTCTATGATCCAATAAAGTCTTTTACCTGCTAGCCATTTCTGCACCTTCAGATAATTCAACTTCAGATAACGCTGTGTGTGTGTATGTGTGTGGTAAGGATGTTTGGTCGTCTCTATCAGTGTCCTACATTTCAGAGAGGAAAAAGGCTGTTAAAGCTAATCTGATAGAAATAGATTGTTTCTTTGAGATTTTTAAACACCTATAGAGGAGCTACATATACACATATTAAGTTTCTTTCACACCCAAAAAAGGTGTGCACGTTTCCACCCGATGCATTGTCTCGGTATACAGGTAGGAAAAGAACTTTCAGACACACACACATGCATGCACAGGTCTTTACATCTCAGAACTGCAAGTGCGTGCATCTATGTCCATTGTGTACTATTACAAGAGTGTAATGTTATGTCACATTTCTGCTAAGAGGTAATCTTTGTGCTGATTTACTTAATGAGGTCTGTACAACATACAAAGACTAAATACCAGCAAGATAGCATTGCTTTGGTGATGTTTTTAATGTTTTTTTTTTTAATTGAAAACCCTCTTAATGTCTGTGTGTGGAATGTGATACAGTTGTATGTAAAAATAAAAAGTTGTTTTGGTTTACTATATAATTGGTGAAACTAACATAATTGAATATATATATATATATATATATATATATATATATATATATATACAGGATGTGTTAACTACCATTTACTTAGAAAATCAACAACTGTCAGTGTTCAAACTTCTGCATACAACGATCACCTAGTGTTATGTGCTATTCCTGCGTTTGTCACAGCTGCCCAGTGTTAAAATGCTGTAATTTCAAAATACTCTTCCTACAAAACAATAAACTAACACAAATAGTCAGTTCCAGAAAAAAAATTTCTAAATGAGATGTGACAGGTGTGAACCGTGGTCCAAGATGAGTCCAAGAAGATTCTGACTTAAATAAGTTTAGCAAGCATTTAAGTACATTTAATCTGGTAGATTTCAAAGCAGCTCCGTGTGAATGACTTTTATAGTCACATGCAACTTTCTGTTACTCTCACTGTCTTTCTGGGGTCATGGAAATTTTGCCTTGAAATGTACACCACCTCAAGCTATCTCTCAGCCTCGTTTTCAAATGTTCTCTCAACTCAAAATTAAGGCAGTTAGAAAAAAATATATAATAAATATGAAATATAAAAACCATTCACACTTCGCATACTTTAAAAAAGCCCTACAATTCGCACTGTCGATAACACAGAGAGATTTCGCTTAATTAAACTTGTACAGGCAGTGCAAAGTTTAAAAAAAAAAAATTCTCTTTCCACACCATGAAAATGTGCAAATTATCAAATACAAATTAATTAATGTTTTGAGTCCGTGTTCGGAGCAATGAATTGCATTTAGAAAATTAAAAAAGATAGGGGGGCTCGCACTGCCTCGCCACGCCAGGGTGTAATTTATTACTGCCAAGTTCAAAAAGCAAAATAAAAAAAAATACAGTCGGGCTTCTTTTATACATTAGGATACTGGAATGATTTCCACAACGTTTATACCCTAGAACTGTATTATTTTAATTAAAATAAATATAGAAACAAGAGGGTGACACAGATAGCAATCACTCTTTGTGTTTCAAGGGTAAACCACCCGAGGGATTGCTCCCTCTCTTCTCTTCACCACAATTCCCTATTTCATCTGCCCCTTGTATTTTTCCTTTTTTTTCTCTCCATCAAGAGCACTTTCAGAAACATTAGCTCTTTTAATCATGTAGGATAAAACAGGCTTAAGGTTGCATGACCTTTGTCCTATGGCCTTGGGGTGACCCTTGCTCCCTGTTTGGTCTCCTTGGGGTCAGTTTGTCCTGGACAAAGCCTGTATAAACACAGGGCCGTCACTCACTTAGCATGCTAATGCACCTTGATGCTTGAGAGGAACAAAGTCTTCAGAATGAACCCTGAGAAGATGCAAGCGGACACTTGACCTCCACAATCAACACTCCAGTGGTCAAGAGGGTTTATTTATGAAATATTTTTAACACTTGCTGTGTCACAATTTAATGCTAACTTGAGAAAATACAGTATTTAGTCATTTATTATTTATTTTTTAAAATTTATTTTTAGAAATAAAATAAATACATGATCATGTCATTTTAGCCTCCAATCTTCGTGTCACGGATTCCACAAGGTTTTGTTTCCTTTGAGATTTTGGCCTAGTTTTCATGCATTCATGAATCTTTTGTCCTTCCATTCCCCATGGTTGGAATCGGTTAATAAACTGATTGCCTTGTTTACAGAACCAGTTTCAATATTTTTGGTTTGTAACATAATGCATTACCATGCTGTAAGTAACTATTAGAAGACAGTACATTGTGGTCATTAAAGGGATGCATGTGGTCAGCAGCAATACGCAAATAGGCTGTGGTATTCAAACAACTATTGATTGATATTTACAGACCAAAAGTGCACTAAGAAAACATACTCACACCATTACAACATACATACTGTACTAGCCTGGACTGTTGGCACAAGGCAGTTTCCATCCATGGGTTCCTGTTTTCTGGTTCTGACCCTACCGTCTGCGTGCCTCAGCAGAAATCAAGATTTGAGATTTATCAGGCCAGGCTATATTTTTCTAGTCTTCAACAGTCCAGTTTTTGTGAGCCTCATCTTTCTGGTCTTGGCTGACAGAAGTGGAACGCTACCTAATGTTCTGTGGTTGTCACTGTGTTCTATGTTGATCTCTCTCATCAACAAAGCATTTCTGAGTAAACTCAAGAGCTTGACGTGTGTGAAAATCCCAGGAGATCATGTTACTTAAATCTAAAACGAACCTAAAGTTGCTTGCCTATTTCTGATGATTTTGTGTCCTACTTTTTGTGCTTGGCCAACAAGACAACTGCATGAATCAGTAGCTGTTCCTCATAAGGTGTTAAGCCATAACTGTGCTGCGAGCAGTGGTCTTTTATTCAAATTCTGGTACATATAGATGAAACAGAAGGTAGGATAACAGGAACACATTGACCACAGTAATTGTCCGGCAACACAGTAAACAATACAACAAACATGTACACATAAACTGAACTAAGGACAAACGACATAAATAACATAAAATGGCTCACCTCCAATGAGCCTCCTCACATGAGCATTAGCATGGCCACACTTTACTAGCCTCTAGGCAGCACAAGCCAGTAGCTAATTGCTACACAGCCCCGACAAAGGACAACAAGTCTCGGGGTGTGTGGACAGTCCCAGCCAGTACGCATGCTATATGGCACTGGCTGCTCAGAGAAAAAAGTCCCCAGTTCTCAACCATAGCCACATTTTTGCTGCCATGGCTCCTCCGGCATATGGCACAACTTTCCACAGCATGCTGTGCCAAGTCCCATGCAGCTAGAGAACAGGACAATGGTCACCTTCAAGCTGTATGATCTGCACATCTCGGTGCATTCAAAACACCTGATGAGCTGTCTGCTGTCCATTCTGCACTCAGTCCACAACCAGCAACTGTTACATCCCTGCTGACTCTTTTTGTCATGCCATTCGATACCGTACCTACCTCTCTGCAATGCCCACTCACCAACCGCCCTTCTTTGCAGTGTGAATAAATAAAATCTTCCTTTCCATGAGTTTCCAGGTTTGGCTATTATGGACTTTTATAGGTCAGCGCCAGCGCCAGTCAGATTTATACAGATGCTTATATGTTAAGCATGTAGTACAGCGTGATGGAGGCACACTTGACACAAACTAAGCTCTTGCACTGAAGCAATTCAAAAATGCACAATGACTCGAAAAGCTAAACCCTTGTGCAGCCTCAAATGAACTATAACAACCTAAACAGTAAGTTCCATTGACACATCTCCTAATGAAAAAGCTGTTTTCAGATACTGCTTTGCTGTAAAATTGCTTGAGTCAGAAATGTCATTTACAAGCCAAACAAAATACTGGAATACCAGTCATGATAATAATAGACAGTGCCATGCAAGGCCTATAGATAAATCCAACAGACAGTGACTCTCCTCACACAGTTAAGTACAAAACATGTTTCCCACTGAAACAAGAGTGATTGTTTGGGGGCAAGAGGGCTACAATTGGAGAAGAGCTGGAACACAGTTTTTCTCAATTAAACCTGTTGAAGAACATCAGAAACTACTACTGTTTGCAGATTTAGGACAGTTGTGTGAGCCAACTGGCCTAATATATACGTACACCCACACCCACATGCGTATATTGTTGTCTTGTTGGTTGTTTGTTTGGTGATGGTAGTAAATAACATTGCAGCTCAGTAAAGTCACTGGCATATATGATATTTTGTATGAACGTCCAAGTCACAAAACATTTTGAAAGTACAACCCTCAGCCTGTACACTGAGATCATTTGGCCACAACATGATACAGCAAAGGACCAAAGTGAGATGCATTATGAACCATCATTAAACAAGTATTATGCTCTATTTTTGGATTGATAAAATAATATTTATTAAATCATTTATGTGTCTATTGATTTGTTCATTTCATTCATTTATTGGTGTTATTTATTTGTTAAACAAACAAAAACCTTTACATGTTGTATAATAAACTTCCAACATACATTTATCAAAAGTAAACAATAAAGAAAACCTTCTCAAAAATAGAAACCTTTAAAACGCCACGAGTGTCTCTTCAGCCGGCCATTCCTCAGCATCATTAAACTCACACCTGCAAGGCCCGTCCTGATTTGTGAGAGACCTAACTGGCATGCTTGATCGGGACCAACTGCGACTTTAGGGTCGCGATCATCAACCGTTCTGCACTGTCACTGTGCTGAATGTGTGATGGTTAACACTAATGGCCAGAGCAGCCGGTTAGTCCATGGACCTGATCTGCGTTATACGTGTTCTTCCTCAGCTGAGTAAGTTCGTGTAGCTTTATTCTAACGCTGATGAAACCGGTGTAATTCAGTGATGGCAGAAAGTGGTTATATCCCCCGTTGCGTTCGGGCTGATGATCGATAAATTAGGGCTTCTAGATGTGGCGTAGTTTACGCAGCCCACCGCCGGCGCGCGCTCTTCAAAAATTCAAAATCTGACGGAAACTCAGCAGACCCAACGGTCAGTTCAACCAACACGGGTGCGGGAGACACTTTTTTAAGGCTTCGCTGTTGGTCTCTATTTTTTTTATATTAACAGCTTAATATTCATTTGAGTATTCATGATTTAGCAGCATTAACATTAGCTGATTAAGAACGAGCCAGCTTAACGCATGGCAACTGCGGCACGAAGGGTAGGTTATTACTGGTTGTTGTACTTGTTTGTACATGTAATAATTAAACAGAAGGCTCCACTATACTGCCTCAGGTGATGAAACGTTTGTTACAGGTACCTGTAAGAGTCAAGCTAGAGTTAGCTAGCCTTGCATATGTCTGCAAGGCTAGCTAACTCTAGGCTAGCTAACTCAGTTAACACAAGGCTAGCTAACTCAGTTAACACTGACAGTGTTGTTATTCCTGCCCTAGGTGTATGAAAGCAGATACCAGCAGATACACAAATGGTAAGTTATTTTTTCTGTCTCTTTTCAGTAAGAACTAACTAGCTGGCTTGCTAACAGATCTATGTCTAACAGATCGTGGTAAAGTCTTTTTGTTACAAGCAGCCATAGAATGTTTGTTAAAACATTGGCTGTTTTGGGCTGTTGTGGCAGAAATATCGAATTTAGGGCGAGCCTTTAGGCTTTAAGCCATTGTTTCTTGGACAAGATTTTACTGAATGTTGGCCAAATCCTTTTCCACCTGACACTTTCTTTGAGCCACAACGTCAAGTTTTAAATACTGTGCTATTGAGATCCATCAAGTGGCTTGAATTTAGGAAGGCTGTAAACAAGAACAGCACACAATTTTACAGTAAGCTAACATTAAAGACATTATAACATTAAAAACACCTGCCACATTTAACCTTAATGAAATGCTTTATTAACGAGGAACTCTACCCCATGTCAAAATTGTTCCCTGGTGGAAGTGATTGGAACCAGACATCTGAAGTGTTTACTGCAACTAAAAAGCTACATCTCAGACAGCCGTTCCATGAAATGGTACAAATACACTGCCTAATGCCTGAGACATTGTTTTAGGACAGTTTTAAGACAAAGTAAAGATTTTTTTCAAATTATAGTTTTTGTTAAAGCTTGTTCATAGAGCAGACCTACATGTAGGGCAATGCAAGGTAAATTTGGAATTTAATAAATAAATATAACAGGATGACATGATTATTTCAGTGCAGTTTAACCCACCGGAATCATTCAAATAAAACCCTGACCTGAAGTTGACCTCAACCTGCTGGTTCACTTTGAGTCCTGATTCTTATTGGTTGTCCATGTAGTAATGTAAACAGACACAATAATATGCATGTGCTGTTCATACTCTATTCATCACTATTTCATTCATTCCATACTTTTCTCTCCCCTTCTCTCCGCCTTCTTATACATTCTCCCTGGCTCTTTCTGTCTTTCTCTCCTTTAAATTTTTTACTCACCCCTTTTCCCTCTCTGGTTGTTTCTTGCTTATTTCTCTTCCTTCATTTGTCCTTAATCTTTCTCTCTCTTTTTCTCCCTCTTTCTCTTCCTCTCTCACTTCTCTTTATGTCTCTCTCTTCCTCTCTTTCTCCCTCTTTGTTAATTGCTCTGTCTTTCTTTCTCTCTCTCTCTTTCTCCCTGTCTTCGGTCGTGTCAGCTTTGATAGAACAGTGTGTCCCGCTCACGTCGCTGCTTTGCATTAGCCATTGTCCGCACAGAATGAACATTTGACACACGAAAGAGACGCGGAAAGAGAAGAAAGAGGAAGGATAGGCAGAGAGGAGAGGGCCAAGGAGTGTGTGAGTTAATTAGGAGTGTGTGTGAGAGAGTGAGCAGAACACCTCTGAGAAAGTGTTGGCAGTGAGATGAGAGGATAAGTCATTAATTGCTTCTCTTATTGGTACAATGGAGGTATAGTATATAGAGAGAAGGTCATGCAGTCTGTGCATGGGCCACAGCTTTATTATGAGGGAGAGACAAGGTAGCAAAGAGAAAACGAGAGAAAGGAGAGACAGAAAGAGAGAAAGATGAAGTTGCGAGGATGCAAAGGTGACAGAAGATAAGAAACAAAGTAATTAAACCTGAGAAACACCACCAGCACTGCAACAATAGGATGGGCCAGACTGTGTGCATGTGGGTGTATGAGTAGAAGTGATGAGTGAGTGTATGTGTGTGTGTATGTTTGAGCATCTGCTGATACCAATCAGATAGAGCCTGTTTCTTTCTCTTAAACTCTTAAAAAAGTAAGCAGTTAATGGTGCATTTGTCTGGATGCAACATTGCTAAACCTGCTATCTAAATAACATTATGCTCTAAATAGCAGTAAAACAAAAATTCTACTGAAAGAAAATAAATACATATCCTACAAAATAATTTAGTTATGTATTTGTCAGCACCATTAAAACATTAAATATAAAATTTGAAGTGCAACCCTGTTTACCTAAGCAGTACAATACTGTTTAGTGTAAGGGGTCATACCAGATTATGCTATCCTTTCTTTTTCCGATACCCAATCCAGTGATTATGACAAGCATCCGGCCAAAACTGAGTATTGCATCCGCACACCATTAGTTAAAGCTACCTTTGAGGATTCATGTATGACATGGCAGTAGAAGCCGCATGTTAGAAAGAAGAAATTTATGGAATTATTACAAATTCACTAAGAACACAGTCGTAACTCATGATGTAATGTTCCACAGATGAAATAAAGAAGGTTTTCTTTTAGTCAGTTACATTAGATAAGTACTTTTTTAATTACTTTTCATTAAAATAATTCTTACAAGAGTTTGTATATTAGTCATAGTCATAATGCCAATTTAGATTGCCATTTAGGGTATTTAATTGAGTCGCTTTCATTCATGAAATTCATGAAAATCAAGAGTCATGTCTTATTTGCACCATTTTTTTTTTTTACATAACTGTTATCTGTGTAACAATTAACAAACAATATAATGCGAAGTCCTAGTGTGCATGTGTGTACATGCACAGATACGAGCAGAGGCACACACACATACATTGAGACACATCCCTTCCTCATCCATCTTCTCATCTTCCTCTTTGCTCTTCCTCGTGAGAGAGAGTGTGTGTATAATTGGGCTGAATTTGATGAAGGTCTGTGATAGGTAGAGGAGTGGGAATACGTAGAGATAATTAACACCGATAGCCAACCACGGGCGGTGGCGGATAAAGGTGGACGGAAAGATAAAGTGCTCAGACAGAGTCAAGGTAAATAAACGAGACAAAGAACAAGAGAGGGAAGGAGAGAAAAAGGAGAGAGAGAAAGGTTAACACAGTCTGAAATAAGGTTACGCCTCCATCAGAGAGAATTCAGATGATGCTGAGAATAGTGATGGAATACAGCAGCCTTTTTTTCCAGTCTTTCCCTTCATTTTCCTTAATGGCCTCACCAGTGCTGGGCTGATTTGAATGTATTGGAGTGAAAGAGACTGTTTAACTGACATTTGCCATTTTTGTTTTGTCTGTCATTCTTTTTGCTGTTGTGTTTTGTTGTTGAATTTTACTACTTTGTAGTAAAGGTGAAAGCTGCAGTATTTTATATGTTTGACCTGTTCACATTCAACAGAATTTTGCATAATGAGAAAACATTTAGTAGTATTTGTTCTTATTGGTTCAAAGTGATTTTGTTTTTGTTGACTGTTTTTTTTTTACCTTTAAGAAATACATGAAGTTATAGGTAGTATAAAAATAGATGTTAGGTTAGGGTAGGTTAGGGTAAGGAGGTAGTTTTTAATTTTCCAAACAGAGCACGTCAGTGGAGTACAACAGCAGACATTTCTACTCTTCTCGCAGTTTCTGTAATCTGTGTCCAGCTCTGGTCCAATATTTCTATTTTTTACCCGTTTTGCTCCTTGCTGACAGAGAAACCGCTCTGCTCCATGTCCACTCCATAAGATTATACAATAAACACTTTCTTTAATTAATTATATAATTTGTAGCAGTAATAAGCAAAACATTCTGAAGGTGAAATGATAATTAGTCACAAGGAAAATACACATGCTTTTAACACAGTCCTTGTTGACTGTGAGACTGTATTGTCTGTATTTCTGAGCTATAGAGTAAATGCTGCATCACTCACGTCAGGAAGTGAGTCTGGAAAAAACACCGTCTGGTTCACGGGAGCATTATGCCAATAAAGGAGCAATATAGGAGTGTTTTTAAACCAAGAGAAAACAGAAAGTCCAGACCTAAAGGCAAAATCACGTCGCTCCACTTGCTGTTTCATTCCCACTCCATTCACGTGTTCTGGTGCCAAATCAAACATTACCATAGGCCAGCTTCAGCTCATGGGCTGCACCTTAGCCACCGCGACAAAAAGCTAACTTTAGATACTAAACATGTCTGTATGTGTGGATTTTGTTTAGCAAGCAAATCCCTGAGTCCATTTATGTGTGAGTGTTTCCGTGTGTACAAATGGTGAATGATTCAAAGACTCTGTCTTTATCTTTGTCTCATTCTGTGTGTGAACGTATAGTGCATGTGTGTATGATTTGACTGATGTATCTTTGATGTTCCACTTGATATCCAACAGTGGTAACCCTGCTGACCAGCTCACATTTCCTTAGTTTGTCTGCTTGTGTCTGTACGTGAAAGTTTGCTTGACCTGTGACGTGAAATCAGATATGTCTCATGCTGTAGAGTTAGGGTAGCCTTCTGCTGGGCTTTATTGTTGGAAGTATATTGAAATGATGTATAGAAACTGTTTTATATGGTTGTGCACTGGTTGAACACCACCTTCTTGTCTATGATATGCCATGTGTGTGGGTGTGTGTTTGTGGGTGTGTGCTGGTAGACGGCAGTGTAACAGGTTTTTTCCATGACCTTATAAGGCAAGAGGATGTAAAGAGGTAGCCAAATGGCCACAGAGATTATCAGTTAGTTTGCGTCTCTCTCTTTCTCTCTCTGTATCTGTCTTTCCTCTTTCTTTTCTCTCTTGGCCTCTTTCTCCCTCTTTCTCACCCACCTTTTCCTTCTGTCTTTCCCCTTCCTCTTTTTCCTTGTTCTCTCGCTCACACACACACACACCACACACACGCACAACACACACACACACACACACACACACACACACACACACACACAGTGTCTCTCTTGCTTTCCCTACCGCATTCTATAAGTGGCTTAAATTATGAACTTTCAAATTCTGAAGTGAACTACTTTTTCACAGGAAACAGAATAAAATATTGGATGTTTCTAGAGTTTTTAGCACAATTTTGTTTTGTTCAGAAACTTGGATAAAAATTGTTCGAAGCAGTGATGGAACTAAATGTCTGAGCAGTTTTTGGCTATAAAACTTTAATGTTTATAAAAACACTGCCTGAGTCATTGTTTAAGAATAATTTTGAGGTCGTAGATGTCAGCCTAAAGAGTATTTTAATATATTTTATGTCTCATAAATGCTAAACATGTCTTCACTGATCAACATTTTTGTTTGGATAAATTGAAAACGGCCACCTGTATTATATGTATTATATAATGAAGTGCCTGGGTCTTTTACATCAGTGCATGTCCTCAAAGACAAATAGTGAATAAATCAAAGAGTGTCTTTTAATGTTGTGTATCTGTTTTTATGTAATGTGTTCGTGTGTGTGAATCGACTGCTATATCTTTGATGCTCCACTTGACATCCAGCAATGATGGACCTGCTGACCAGTCCATTTCACCTTAGTTTGTCTGCTCAGGTTAACATTATCTGAGTGGCTTTCCTCTTTCTTTGCTGTGTAAAAACAGCTGTATATACATAGCTGTGGACATAAAAACTCCCAACAGCTTACTTTTAACCACAGTGGAAAAAGTTTTAAATCTATATACACTAGAGTTTTAAATATTATTCTTTACTTTAGTTTGTTGTGGTCAGTTTTGGACAGAACTTTGTTAGGCTCAGGTCAGGTTCAGACTAGGGCTGGACTGATTATCGGCCTGACTGATAATTGGAGTTGATATTAGGCTTTTTTCAGTTATCAGAAGCTGCATATCAACTTGCTGCCTTGTCGGTGAAAGCACATTTAGTTAATTATGTATGCACAAATCCAACCCACCTTGATCAACAAAAGACACAGTCTGGCACAATGTCTGGTCCACAGTGTTAATGGACTGATAGAAATGTGGATGACTCATTGACTATAACTGGGACCTCTGTAGTCTGTCTGTGTGTCCCACTCCAGCGTTGAGTAAATCCAATCAAACATGCTTCTCAGCAAAAATTGTCAGGGCTTAATTCCCTTGGCTGGGTGAGTTCTTTCTTTGTTGAGGTTGCATGTTATCCTTGTGTCTGTATTTGTTTCCTCTGGGTGCTCTGGTCCTTTGGTCTAAAATACATAGACCCCATGGTAAACTTTGGTAGAGGACGGACAAAGCTTCTACCCCAGTTCAAAAGTAGAAAATCATTTTAGACATTTTTTTTCTTGTTCCAGCATGACTGTACCCCTGTGCATTAAGTGATGTCTATAAATACATGGTTTGATGAGTTTGGTGTGGAGGAACCCTGGTGATCTGCACAGAGCCCTGACCACCTGAAACCACTGAGCGCCTTTGGGATGAACTTGAGTGTCGATTGTGTGACAGGCCTTATCATCCAACATCAGTGTCTGAACTCACAAATGCTCTTTTTACTGAATAGGCACAAATTCCCACAGACACATAACAAAATCTTGTGGAAAGGTTTCTAAGAAAAGTGGAGGCTGTTGAAGTTACTATCTTTTAATGTTTATATTTATTTTTTTGATAACAACAGCAAGTTTCAAAAGAGTTTGTTTTTAGGAACTGTGCTCTGCTGTGTAACTGTTTTCCACGGCATCAAGCCGCGTATTTATTAGTTAACTTTCCTTAAAAAATCCTATTTTAATATTAACATTTTTTGAATTATCTGAGCTAATAAGTTGAATCAGGTATGTTAGAGCAGGACACTAAATTGTCCAAAGTTGGGGCATCCCTTTTAATCTGAGATACTAAGATGGTTTGTCTGGCCTACTGATGGGAAAGAAAAAAACCCAGTGTAGAAAGAAAAAAACAAACAAGAAAGAGTACATTTCATTTAATAGTCAAAGATCAGTTCAGCTGTGAATGTATTTTGCCCTGATAAAAGGGGAAAAAAACAAGAACGGCAAATTAATTTATCAAACCGTTCTAAAATAAATGCAGTTGTCATGGAGGTGGTGATGAGCAACTGAGAGCACTGAAGTAGGATTTATTAAAACCTGGACTTGTACTCCCTCGCTCGCATTCATCTTTCTGACGCAGGCATTATGAGCTCGATCATAATCATAACTCGTCTAGCTTTATTGCCCTTTTTTTTTGCGAACCGATATATTTAGGTATGTGCTAGGTGTGTGAATGTGAAGAAATAAGTAATGGCTTTGTTCTTAGATATTTAAATCCATTTGTTTCGAGCTGTTTGAGGTGATAAATCATAAAGGAGGCAATGTGTCTCCTCCAAGATGGGTCCATTTAGATTAGCATGGTTATTAATGGCAAATGTACACAGAAATATGAATGGGAATTAATATAATCTGCAGTTTGCTGAAATTCACTCTGATATCGTCTGAAGGGTGACATTGATTCAGTAATGTGCTTTTTAGAGTGATAATGGCCTCTAGATGTATGTTGACCTGTCTTTTTTTAAATAACTAGGCACTAGATACAATTTCTAAATAAATGTAAAATGATGAAAATGAGATTTGTGGTCTAAGTAAGTGAACAGTTTTAATGTAGAATGATTACAGTGATTTTTATAGTTACAGTACTGAAAAGTAAACAAGGAAATTATTATTTAAAGCAGGACACAAATGTTATAACTATCAGTGACACTTCTGAGTGTCTCACATTTACCATCTTCTGTGGAAACTGTAAAGCAGTAATTTAGTTATAGCTAATACCTAGTGTCAGACACAGTGTATATAATTAATTGTGTCTTTGTGTCAAGTTAAAATTGATATTTGAAAAAGCTGTAGGGATGGCACAATACTACTTTTCTAGTAATGATATTGATATTGAATCTGTACATACTACTATCATTACCACATTATATCTTGCTTTAAAATCTAAAAGCTTTAATGCTATCAAAACAAATGTCTCGCTGGAAATCTGTTATGAAAATTTGGCAAAGGGCCCAAAACTTATTTACACTATATTGCCAAAAGTATTCACTTACCCTTCCAAATCATTGAATTTAGGTTTTCCAATCACTTCCATGGACACATGTGTAAAGCCTAGGCATGCAGACTGCTTCTACATACATTAGTGAAAGAATGGGTCGCTCTCAGGAGCTCAGTGAATTCCAATGTGGTGCTGTGGTAGGATGCCACATTTCCACATTTTTCCTCAGTACTTAATATTTCACAGTCAACTGTCAGTAGGGTTACAACAAAGTGGAAGCGATTGGGAATGAAAGGAACTTAGCCACCAAGTTGTAGGCTAGGTAAAATGACAGAGCGGGGTCAGTGGACTCCGAGATGCATAGAGACACTTTCAGCAGTGTCAATCGCTACAGACTTCAGATTAGCTGAAGAACAGTTCGTAGGGAACATCATGGATTGGGTTTCCATGGCTGAACAGCTGTATCCATGCCTTATATCACCAAGTGCAATGCAAAGCATTGAATGCAGTGGTGTAAAGCACGCCGCCACAGGTCTCTAGAGTAGTGGAGACGTTTCCTCTGGAGTGACGCAATACGCTTCTCCATCTCACAATCCACTGGACAAGTCTGGGTTCAGCAGTTGCCAGGAGAACGGCCCTTGTCTCACTGCATTGTGCTGAGTGTAAAGTTTGGTAGAGGGGTGATTATGCTGTGGTGTTTTTTTCAGGAGTTTGTCTTGCTGCATTAGTTTGAGTGAAAGGAATTCTTAATGGTTTAGCGGATCGGGAGATTTTGGACAATTTCATGCTCTCAACTGTGGGAACAGTTTGGGGATGGCCACTTCCTGTTTCAACATGACAAGTGCACAAAGCAAGGTCCATAAAGACTTGAAAGAGTTTGGCGTGAAACTTGATTGTCCTGACCTCAACCTGCTAGAACACCATTGGGATGAATTAGAGGGATGAATTGGGATGAATTGCCATTATAGTAAGCTAATATTTTGTAGATGCTGTGAATAGGGCTTAGCAGTTAAGCTAATTTGCTTTTAGTTTGTAGTGCTGCTTTGTGTTGTAGGACTGGTAAATTCGGAGCATTATTATATTATTGTAATATACACTGCTCAAAAAAATAAAGGGAACACTTTTTAATCAGAGTATAGCATCAACTCAGTTCAACTTCAGGCATATTGATCTGGTCAGTTAAGTAGTAGGGATGGCCGTTAATCAGTTTCAGCTGCTTTGGTGCAGTAGAGGAGCAACAATGAGACACCCCCCAAAACAGGAATGGTTTAAAAGGACGAGGTCATTGACATTTTGTCCCCCCTCATCTTTTCCCACAGATTTTTTACTAGTTTTGCAGTTGACTTGAGTCAGCGTCACTCCTAGGTGCGGTACCTGGACCCTACAGAGGTTGCACAGGTAGTCCAACTACTGAAGGATAGCACATCAATATGTGCCCTTGCCACAAGTTCTCCCAGCACAGTCTTAAAGGGGAGGTGGAGATTCCAGGAGACAGGCAGTTACTCTAGGAGAGCTGTAGAAGGTCTTTAACCCCTCAGCAGGACCGGTATCTACTTCTTTGTTCAAGGAGGAACAAGATGAGCACTGCCAGAGCCCTACTGCTGTGAATGTCTCTGACCAAACAATCAGAAACAGGCCTCATGAGGGCGGCCTGAAGGCCCGACATCCTGTAGTGGGCCCTGTGCTCACTGGCCAGCACCGTAGAGCTTGATTGGCATTTGCCACAGATCACCAGAATTGGCAGATCCGTCACAGGTGCCTTGTGCTTTTCACAGATGAGAGCAGGTTTTACCTGAGCACATGTGACAGACGTGACAGGCTCTGGAGACGCTGTGGAGAATGTTATGCCGCCTGCAACATCATTCAGCATGACTGGTTTGGTGGTGGGTCAGTGATGGTCTGGGGAGGCATGCCCCTGGATGGACGCACAGACCTCCACAGGCTAGACAACGGCACCCTGACTACTATTAGGTATCGGGATGAAATCCTCGGACCCCTTGTCAGACCCTACGCGGGTGCAGTGGGTCCTGGGTTCCTCATGGTGCACAACAATACCCGGCCTCATGTGGCGAGAGTATGCAGGCAGTTCTTGGAGAATGAAGGAATTGATACCATTGACTGGCCCACCGGCTCGCCTGACCTAAATCCAATAGAACACCTCTGGGACATTATGTTTCGGTCCATCCGATACCACCAGGTTGCACTTCAGACTGTCCAGGAGCTCAGTGATGCCCTGGTCCAGATCTGTGAGGAGATCCCCCAGGACACAATCCGTCGTCTCATTAGGAGCATGCCCCCAAGTTGCATACAAGTGTGTGGGGGCCATACAAACTACTGAGTACCATTTTGAGTTGCTGCAATGGAATTTGGGTTAAATGGACGAGCCTGCTGCATCATTTTTCCGCTTTGATTTTCAGGGTGTCTTTGAATTCAACCCTCTGTAGGGTGATCATTTTCATTTCAATCCAACGATGTGGCATCTATTCGTTCCTAACACATTACCCAGTCAGATATTCTGCATGATTTTTTTTCCCATTGAGATCTGATGTGTTTTCAAAGTTTTCCCTTTATTTTTTTGAGCAGTGTATATTTTCTGTGGCTCGTTGTTCCAAATGACAAGTTGCAACAGTAGTATCCCTCTTCTTCTTTGTCAGTGTTCTTCTGTTTAATCACACAGTACTGAAGTCCCAGACATTCACATTCTGACCTGATGCTGGAAATTTGTTGACTATGACAAAATTGTGTCAAACTAATGTCTACCTTACACAAGTCGCTTGTGACTGTGTGTGTGCGTGTTTGTGTGTGCGTGCGAGGTAAACTCCTTTTTCCTTTTCCTTCCCATCCTTAACTTAGAGCGGAGAATAAACACAGAGCTTCCGACTCACTTTGGACCAAAGAACCCTTGCCAGATGAGCAAATCTGTGTGTGTGATATTGCGAGAGAGAGCAAGAGACAGACAGTATGTGTGAAACACAAGCAGGTCACTCAGGAGCGGATATCAGGCCCAGATGTGGACGGCCTTCTGTAGAGTTGTATCCAAAACACACATGGTGTACTGTATACACGCATGTTGCATGTTTTGGGTTTTAGCGTATGTAACATGTGTATACGTCTATGTTATAAAATAAATTAAATTTCCCATATTGATTTCACACTCTGGTTGCTTTATAAACAAAGATATGACACACAAGAACATGTGCACTGTTTAACACACACACACACACACACACACACACACACACACACACACCCTATAGGAGGCCAATCATGCTCTTGAGTAGGGAGTTTAGACTTAGTGAAGCAGTTTAGCATGTATTGCTTTAGATCAGTGTATAACTGAAAACAAACTCAGGAGTGGTTTTATTATTATATATTAATAAATGTTTGTTTTTTTCAGTTTTAATTTCATTGTTTATTTCTACAGACCTACATATGGTTCAAACCTCAATTTCTCAACTTGCATTTTAGTTTCAAATACATACTGAATACTTCAAAGTGGGTACATAATTATTTGTAGTTGTTATGGACTGATTTATTTTAGTGAATAAATAATTAAAGGCAACATTCACAGTACATGCTAAAGTAGTTGGTAAATTATTCATCCTGATTGTACAGTAATTATTTGTAGTTATGAAATGAATTCATAATAGCTATTCAAGTACTTCATAACATATTCTTAATAATTCACAGCCTACACTGAATCATTTTGTTAGTTACTGACTAATTCATGGTAGTTACTAAGTATTAGGACTTATGATGAGAGGTTAACCCATTTAGTTTTATTTGCGTTCTGCCTCTAGTGGCCAATCACTATAATATTCAATACTCACTACAATACTCATTAAAAGTCACTTCAATCTGATTAAGTGTGTTTTGCAGAATAGCCACATTTTCGGAAGGTCACTTTCCACAAACCAAGTTTCATTCAGGTGGGTTTGTATGCGGCTGTGTCTGTGTGTTTGTGTGTGTGCGAGATCATGAGAAATGGCTGTAGCAGCGTGGTTGAAGGGTACAGTTGTTTATCACACAGTCACATCTTTGGGTATGTATGCATTTGTGTGTGTGTGGGGGTGTGAGTGAGTGAGTGAGAGAAAAAGTGTGGGAGAGAGAAAAAGTAAAAGATTCTCTGATCTTCAGTAATTATAGTAGGCGATGGGTTTAATTAATTAAGGCAGATTCATCCTCTCTCATGTATTTCTCTTCTTTTGTTTCATCCCTCCGTCCTGAGGTCCCTCTGAGACGTACCACGCTTCTTTCTCTCCTTTTTTCTCACTCTCGTTCATTTTAACTTTTTAAACCCGTATGAGAACGATCATTATCTGGATCGTAATTGCAAGCTAATTATGAGTTTTAAATCTCCAGTGGCTCCAGCTCAGGCCTGAAGTCCAGTCGTGAGAAGTGGTGTGTATGCGTGTGTGTGAACATTTTCAAGCCTTTTTTTTTTAAGCAAAACCACTGAATATATGGACAAGACCAACAAATGCTTGTAGTAGAGCTAGAGAAATGTTGGACTTTTTAAAAATCTTTTTTCTCTTGAGGGTGAGTTTAGGATTAGATCAGTAAATTTCTCATTTCAAATTGATATAAAATGCATATGCATATATATTATTATTGCATATATACTTACATATGTAAAATACGTATTGTATGGTTTGTTGATGCTTGTTGATGTTTAAATATATGCATTAAACATATGGAAGATGCTGTTGTTTTATGGATATATGAATCTATATGGATTTATAACTTATAGGTTTGTCAAATATATGATAAAATTTTATAATCCCTGTGGGTTGTTCAAAGGCACTACAGGGTTAGAGCCGTTTACTTTCCCATTCTCTCACCAGTCTGCAAATTTCCCCTGTGTGAGTGGAATTGTGTGTGTGTGTATGTGTGTAACGGTTATGTAAAGACCCCATCACAGCCGCTTTTTGAGTGCGGGTGTGTGTGAAAGGTTTTGGTAACGGTTATGTAAAGATCCCATGAGTCTATCTTTACGTGTGTGTGTGTGTAATGGCAGTGCCAGTTACTGCACGTTATGTCTGGCAGGTGGCACAGCAGGTGAAAGTTGCTGCAAAGAGAGTGTAACAGTGGCCTAGCAGGAAGTTAGAGATGACCACAGCTCCAAGTCAGGGCGAGACAGGCCGCTCTGTATGTGTGTGAGGACCAATCAGCCACCCTTAGCTATGCTACTGTGTTTGTGGGCTCTACTGTACAGCCCCTATCCTCCTGTGGTGAGAACAGTGGTACAACTGACTCTGTGTGTCTGTGTGTGTTTGTGTGTGTGTGTGCACTATTATCAGAGCAGTTGGAAAAACAGCCGCACAGTACTTCTCACTCCAACACCTGTTTAAAGTTTTTCCTTCTTGTATTTTCTTTGAATGAATAGCACCCTTGTGAGTAATGTGAGTAAAATTATTCAGGTCTACTATGAAACACTTTATCATACAACAATATTCTGGCATAAATATTACAATCAGCATTTTATCATAACGAAACTTCTAGTGTCATTGCCAGTGGTGTAAAAAGTACAGACTTTAGTGAAAGTGTGGATACCGTGTTAGTTAAAAAGGGAAGTATCAAGCCTGAAATACTGTTATGTGACAATCAAAAAATATTGATTTTAAAGTGCACTGAAATCATCAGCTGTGTCAAGTGGTCGCGCATGAATAAAATGACATGCATTACATAAATGCAAAAATTGCAAAACTAAATATACCTAAAAAATGAACAGTTTTCTGCTGCCATCGTATTATTCACATCGTATTATTTTTGTTTAATGCTTGATAATGCTTAATGAGTCTGCTTCTCCGTAACCTTTTACAGCTACCTTTCGGGTACTGTGCTGCTGGTCCTCGCACAGCGATGAATTAGCAGTTTTTACAGCGATAGGAAATTGAAAAAAAACAAACTATACATGGACTCATCTGATAAGAGAACAATTGGTGCTTTTTACTTAAATGAAAATGAAATGACTTAGAAGTATGTTTTTTCCTTTTTGAAATATAATATAATGTTGACTTTTGTGAGGAAAATGTTCGATAAGCAACTGAATTCATACTGAATCTTTCATTGTACCTGTCATGTTATTGTTATAGGAAAAATACAACAATTTTGTTACAACCACAACAATGAGAATGCTTCCATTTACTTATTTAGTTTTTTTTTACCACATTGTAAGATATTATGTTTTTAAAAGTACATTTCATTGCCATTTCCTGCTGACTGTGATGACTAACTGAAGAACTTCCTGATACTGTGTGCTCACTTTTTTGTATCTTCTACTGCCTACTTTGTTTTATAAACCAAATTGTATGTATGAGTACAGCTTTTTGCAACAGTAATTTTACAAGGTTTTGTTGATGCTGGTTTAGAGGCCCAACTTGATCTGATTTCAAGAGTGAAATGAATCAGTTGATTCATGGCTATGACAGCCCCTGCTGGAAACTTTGAGGCCATCTCTCTCTCCCCTCAGCTGCCTTTCTTCGTATCGAGGAGCATTTGATTCTTAGAGAGAGTCTTTGATTTTTGTATTTACGCCCAATGTGTGAGCACTGAGAGGGCTTGATTATTCATTTAGGGAAGGCTTTCAGGTCAGAATCAGCAGAAGGGTGAATATTGAAAATTCTTCGAATTTCTCTCACTCTGACTGGCTGAGGTGTACAGGATGAGGCTGCAGTGCGTGAGTGTGTGAAAGAGAGACAGAAAGAGAAAATTGTGTGTGGTTACAGTTTTTTTCTGAGAAGTTCTTAATGTTCTCAAGGCCTCCACCTTAATACATCTGCACAATGTGTTTATGTGAACTACTAATTGAAAAACACACAGTATCTGAAAGAAAATAGTTTGTAAAGGTATTTGTCTCAGTAGTAAAACCACTAACATTACAATAAATACTTACAAACAAATATAGAGTGCAATGTAATTTATGGGTGAGTGCGTTAGCTTAATTGTTTCAAAATTTCCTTATTTGAGCAATACTTGCTGTTACATCCAATATCTACTTTCCTTAGTCAGACCTTAATGAACTTCAGGTCTGCTCATGTAACAGATATATGCAATGTCAGGAATGCAGGGAGAAATCAGGAACCAAACCTGTTCTTCTAAATGTGTTCTAATCAACACTGTAATATTCAAAATATTCTTCTAATGCAGATGCATTAAAAAACATTTTGGCAGGTCAGTTAATATTAGGATAAGGGAAAGGAAAGATATAATTAAGAGAATACATGTATAGAAATAATAGATGGAACATGCAAAAATGTTTGTTGTCACGTCCCAACAGCAATGTCCTGTTTTTATAGCTTCCTGTGCTTAAATGTATGATGTCAGCCGGTAAATAAATGACAAGTTTGGAATAGGAATTTACATATAACTAGGGCTGCAGTTATTGATTATTTTAGTAATCAAGAATTCTACCAAATATTCAATTAGGATAACAAATACAATACTTTTTAAAAAACAGAAAATAAGACAGATCTCTTAAATGAAAAAGTAGTTGGTTATCTGAACTGCATATTATAATATTATTATAATAATATTTTAATACTAAACCGGTTTAATGTATTTAAGAATTAAGCCATATTACCTTCTGCATTTATGTACGTTTATTTTTCACATTTACATATGTTGTACATTTACTATGTTGTTTACATTTACTATACCATTTATTAAAACATTCATATCAGTCAATATCGCATCTACTGGCCCTCTTTTTTTCAAAGGAAAAACAATCCTGAGTTGCAGTTTGAAAACATTACGTATTTTAACATCCCAGCAGACATTTTAGCAAGGCTATCAGGTTAAACTGTTTCATTTCACAGCAACTTTAGCTACAATACAAACAGCATATATCTGACTTAGTACGTCAGTGATGGATCACTTGATCATCATTCCTATCACGTCCATGTCACAGCATATCATGGTATTTAGATACAAAGTAGCAGCCATTTGGATCCCCCTTTCTGTGCTAGTAGTTTGAGGAATGAAAGAACTGCAGTATACTGACTGATGTTATCTTTGTAAAAGACCTTGGATCATTAACGCTCACTCGGTTCTTCTCCAACAGACATACAACATCCTCCTGGCTTTCTCTTACTATTCTGTTCCACACAACCTCAGCTTACTTTAGTTTAAGTCAGTGCTGTAACTGCATGAACCACTCTTTCTTTTCACTTTTGTTTGTTGCTTGGAAATGTACTAGTACTAGAGTGTAACATACAGAATTTTAACTTGAGCTGAAGTTGAGCTGAAGTTTGTTGGGGTAAAAGTGAGAACGCTGTAGTCCAGTACCATGCACTTATCTTATCAGGTGCACTTATCTTGTCACTCAGATTTGGTGAACCAATGGACGATCGTTCCACGCAAAAAACATTTTAGCCCTTTGTCTCTATTCCTCTTTCGTCAAATCATAGCAAAAGCTCAGAAGTGCATCCTCACCAACAACAGTAGTGCTCCCACCATGTATGCCACTAGAAAGCGGATGTGTGAGAATGCTGTACTTTATTTAATATTTAGTGTATGTTTGTTTTATTTTTACCAAGCAAAGTTATTGAGCATAATTTTTGTTATCATTTTATCACTCTGACCTCAACTCCTATACCTGCTGACTAAGGGTTGGGAGAGATTTGATGAGAACAGCTGTTTGCAGTCTTTTTCAATTAATTATTTCATTCTATGGACTAATAAGAAGATCACCATCATCACCATCTCCCAGATGATAGGTTAAGCTATTATTTACCTCTGAATATGTTACAACAGTGAACTGACTGAATAAAATTGACATTTTGTTGCCACATGCAAAAAAAAAAAAAGAAAAGAAAAAGACACCACTGCATCTGATAAATATTTGAATTATACTAGATCTTTAGAGCTAGCCAGTATGTGTACTTTTGGCATTTTCAATTTAAAAATGTGCCATGATTTAATGTCATGAAGCTGGGCTTGACTAAACCTGGAGGCTCCAACTGAGGTGGAAGGAGCCCTACATAGTTTTTCCTTTTTGATTTAAAGAATTCAGCTATAGCAGCAAGAGCTCACACACCATTTTGTCCAACTGTTAGATGGGAACACACAGTGCAGTGGTTTGTGTAGAAATTCTGACTGGTGAGGACTGGTGTTACAGGTTATGTTATTACGCCTTTTCCCCCTAGAGTTTTCATGCCTGGTAAATGATAACAAAAGATGTGTCTGTGAATTGTCAGCTTAAAAACAATACACATGGAAAATGTAGCTGACTTAAGAACATTATAACTAGCTATCCCATGGATTTGTGTTCTTAACTAGCCATTACACATTATTTTAATAAACATGCGTTTTTTTTGGCATTCATCTCAGTTACCAGTTATATTGATTTATGCTAAATGCTAATGCTAATATAAATGTGTGTTGACGTGATGCATAGAATGGCTGCTGAAAGAGATGCTGAAGCTTTAACATCATGCCACTATTGTATGCTAGATTGGTTTTACAGTATTGCAGGGTTTTAGTTAGTTTCAACTTTAACTGATTCCATAGATCAGACTCTGTATATGATTGTTTTCTGGTCTGTCTCTATTATTTGCCCTGTTATTTTCTTTTTCTTTCATAAAACACGTCTTCTTCATGTCATGATCCCACAACATAAGTCCAACATACTGTGTGTAGTAATCATCCATATTAAACTCTAAATTACCAAGGAATCATCCCAGCCCTGCTTAATTCATTAAATTCCAGACTTTAATAAAAAAAATGATAGTTTTTTTATATTTTACACAATGTTTGTCCTTCACAAACAAGTTCACTTTTCCTTGAGACTCACTATCACTCTGGCCAAAACTTAAACTTAAATTTAAAACAGTTAGTCCTAACATACACTGTTTATGATAAAATGAGTTTCATCTGTTTCTCCTTGTTTGAGCATTTGTAGATCACCTATAGTAATAGAATCAGTGTATCATGTAAACTGTTTATCAATAGCAGTATTATGTCATTATGTGTAAATAAAAAAATTGACAAACTGTTCATAGACATGTGCATATACACATATAAAGGCTACTTACGTGTCGCTAATCATCGGTAAATAAGATGTATTGTGTTGCAAAATGTAACAAAGTATTTAAGACTGATTAGGTCATCTATAGCAGCATTGTGTCATTATGTTTGAAATGTATCACACACGTGCAAACACTTCACACACGCACAGTGGATTTGGTGCCGTCGGAAGTTGTCTGTTTCTGAAGTACATTGTCAGGTGTAGCTTTGCGCGTGTGTATGTGTGAGTGCAGGAAGTCAGTGCTGACCTAGTTTTTACTGTATATGTAAACGTCTGTGAAGCCATGGGCCTCAACAGGCTGGCACCCATGTGTGCCAGTGTGTGTATCAGCTGTATGTTTGCATCAGGCCAAAAGGAGCTAATACAGATATAAATGTATTGAAAATGCTATCCTAATCCTACAGGAATTATTGTTATGTTTAGTCTAAATCTCCTCTCCAGTAAAAGTACAAGGAAATCATAAGGATTTTGAAATCATATTGATATCAGCAGATAATTGGCTAAATGTTTTGCTGCATTTATAACCCTGTTTTTATATAGGTTTTATATAGTGTTATATCTGTCATGCTAAAACAAATAGCTATGGTTCCGATTTCTAAATTTGGTAAATATTTTTAAATCAGCATTTGCTTTGACAGGAATCTATATGTTAAAAATATTAGTTATTGGGCCACATTTAAAGGGAACACACAAGTGTTTGGTAACTTGTAAAGCTCCTCTGCATACAGTATAGGAAAATTATATTGCATACAAAATAGGAAATTAAGTTTGAGGTCCTTTTCTTCTCTTTTTGAATACTTTGCAAATGGAACATACTTTGCAAATGTCTAAAATGTTGCACAGTAGTAAATGATAGCAGAAAATGATGGATTAGATATCACATACGTACATATATATTAGTTAGTTGTGTGCTTTTTCTGGGGAATAGTACAGTGTTTGAGCATGAAAGTGTACTTATAGATGATTATTTTTAATGAAAGGCTTAAATTAAAATTAGCCCAGTTAAAATTAGCACAAGTTTTGTAGTTTTTAAGAATGATTGTATTGGTATTGGTAACAGTATCGGACAATACCCAGAGTTTAATATTGGTATGGTGCTGTCTCTATTTAGGAATTGTTTATGTGGCTTTATAATACACTTACCATTGAAAAAAAGTTGCACCCAGAAGGAATCAACCGACAGGAATGAAATTAGGTGGGTAGAGTTGACATCATAAGACATGTGAATGATTCATGTTTCACACTTGGCCACAAATGTAAAGTCAGAAAAGACAGGCCTCGTCACTGTACCTGACTGACTATATAAGGTCATCCTGTTGTGCATGCTTTTCATTCAGGCCAATGCTATTTTGTTGATAGAATCCATTGCAAACGAAGTATGCCTCAGAGAGGGGTTCAAAAACAATTTAAGCAATTGGAAAAGTTTAAGAGGGGTCGCATCGTGTGGCTTACGGAAGCGGGATGGTCTTATCAATGTATTGAGTGCCAAACAAGTTGTGGGCACACTACCATAGCACGCTATTGAGAGCAGTGGATAAAAGGGGGCATGCATCAGCGGCATAAAACATCTGGGAAGCCTACAAGAACTGTAGCTAGGGAGAACAGACAAATTGTCTGACATGTGCTGAGTAATCCAGGAGCCCCAATTGCTGACATTCAGTGAGCAGTGGCACCCTCAGTGAGTCTACCTGTTAGTGCCAGCACATTGGCAGACGACTGCACGAAGCAGGACTCCACACAGGCCTTGAAGACGACTGCCCCTGACACCATGTCATTGCTGTCAAAGACTGCAATGGTGTATACCAGAGTGTCATGGAATGACTCCCATAATCAACAATTGTCACACGTCACATGTCCAGAGAGCCTGGTGTTACTCTACCTCTACCCCTACCGGAGAATCTGCAGGAGCTGCATGAGAATTTATATTTACAGTACTTCCGTATGTGTAGCTCAATAAATATTGCCCATATCAGCCTTACGTTTTCATCATTTATTGTTCCTAGTAACTTTTATCTTCCTTCCACATAGAATTGAATTCCAACACTTCCTTCTGTTTTTTTTATTGTAAGTGCGGCTCTGGTTGGTTGCCCTGTATTGGCCCTCAGCTTTAGTTTGACCCATTTCTCAAATATGTCTGCTGATTTGTCTTCCCATAACATAGCATATCCTTCAAATACAGCCAGAACAAAGAAAACCCTTACAACTTTAGTATTTAACAGTCATACATATTTTAGGTTAAACATTTGCTTTGTCTGCTGTACCTGGTGCTGTCGGTTTAAAATGAGGCTGCTGTGTTTGTCTTATTTTATATTTGTCTATGTTTGTCCTAAGCATCCTAAGCATGAAAAACAAAACATTTAACAGGAAAGCCAAAGATAAACTTAGTAAGCCTAGGGCAAACGGCCGAAGGACCCACTACCTCAAACCTTGTGATGAGGAATGATGCCTAGGTAGGTAATAAATATGCTGGATAATCTCACAATAACATTTCTGACATAATATCAAGAATGCAGATGTTCATGTAAATGTAAACAAACATTAGGGTCATGTGTCCAATTCATGTGTGAAAATGATTCCCCATACCCCCAGAACCTTTTACGGTCTGAATTTGATAAATCTTAGCATCGTTGCCTGAGACATTTCCATCCCGTCAGTAAAGAAGTTTAATGATGGGATAAACTGGTCATTCAGTACATTCAAACTGTTAGCTGACATAATTTTATTGCCACATAATGTTGCTGTGCCCTGACCAACTCAAGCAGTACTAGATCATAATAATGCCTCCAGAGGCTTGTACAGTGGACACTATGCATAATAGGTGCATTGCTTCATTCACTGCCCTGGTGTTCCCATTAGGCTGGAATCATTAGACCACATTAATTTTTTCCATTTCTACAGGATCCAAAGTTTATGCTCCCTAACACATTTTTTTCTAATTAGCCTCACTAACTAGTCTCATGGCCTTACAGCTGTTTAGTCAGAATCCTGGTCTTGTTCAATATGTGTGCAAAGATTGTTGCTTTAACTTTTAAACATCGAGTTCTGCTGTCATTGTTTTACGATTCTATATTACCAAGAGTGTAATTGATCTCTAATTATGGTCATTCAAAAGTTTTCTTCTGATGACATGCCTTCCATGAAATTGACAGTTTACCACTAATCTTCCAGGTTTTAACAAAGTGTTAGACATTACTACCCGATTACAGTCATTTTAGTAATCTCCTTTTCTTGATGCAGGCCAATAATTTGATCCAGCTAAACAGGAACATCTTTTGCATGGATTATGTCTTCTCACACTTCTTAAATGGAAAGATACTTGCTGCATCCGTTAGGGTTAAACTAATTGATACTTCAGTAATTATCCAGTCAAAGTATTTTTTATTTAAACATATATGTTTGGCTAGGCATTGTATGTGCAAAAACTAGACAAAACAATCATACAAATAGGATCTATGAACAGATCTTGATTGCGTGTTACTTAGCTTGCTAGTTTGTTCAACTTTATTTTTGTATCTGTATTTGAAAACATAAATTGATATTGTGCCATCTCTAATTAGTCAAAACTAAGGACTCAAGGTCCTTTTAGCAAAGATGTTTACAGACACACAGACAGACACCTTACCATAGTGCACAGTGATGTTTCAGCAGATTTTTGTGTAAATGTCAGTAGTAGTGTTTGGCCAAACTGTGGTTTAGAAGGACATCATAAGGTCCCAGTCTGACCTGCTCCACTTCTTTCTACGATTTCCTCTAGACACACATGCACACATATATGTTCATACACCCTTCTTTGAAGCTTTGGAATAATCTTTCTATTCAAATCTTGAGTATTTTCTCATGGCTTTAGAGCAAAAGCTTTTTTACCCTGACTTATTTCTCTTTTCTCTGACTTTTGGGCAAAGCTGAAGGTGTTTTTTGTTCTTTCTTTCTTTTTATGGTGCAATTGTCTGATCTGTTTCACAGTTTTGTTTTTATAAAATAAACTTGGGATTTAAATAAATGTCATATTCTATTACACAGCCCTAAAACTTGATTATTGTGCATTTTCTTTTCAAGTTATTGAATAGTAAGTCTAAGGAGGTGGGTGGTACAGAATGTAGCAGTATAAATATAAGAGCCATATATTTATATTATATTATAAAATATATATAATTGCTAGTGTTGTTATTATTACATGAAAGTCTCATACCTAAAGATAGCATATCAGTGGCATTCCAGGCATTGTTAGCAATGTGATAACAAAAAACTATTGAAACTTATTGAAAACAGCATGTATGAAGGACAGTTTACAAGCGGCTTCCTTCTACTTCAGACCTTAAATACGCAAGAGCAGAGCCTCAAAACCTAGTAAAACCTAATATAAAAATCTAAACTGAGTATTGTGATACAGATCTTATATCGTGACAATGTCTAAGTATTGTGATGAAATGTCTTTTTACAATATTGCCCACTCTTACCCTGTGTGCACACTGCCTGTGATGCAACCAAGACGTCAGTTGAAGATTTGTTTTGTTGCATTATCTTGAAAATACCAGTAAAGTGGTTTTGCACAGGTGTAGAATCTACTCTGCTGTATTGAGTTTGTGTTTACATAATGGGATCTCAAAAGGTCTTCTGATTTTGTAATGATGACCATAACAATGCAACTTTAAGAAAGTGATAGCTTATCATATCCTCTTTGTAAACTGATCTTAAATTATAGTTAACTGTTTTATTTAATGAATAATGAAAGACATCTGCTTTTCTGAGACAATTGCATGCCACTAGTGAACAAGTGTTGATAACACAAGCAAACAGTGTATCTTATCAGGGATTGCTACTCACCTAAGATAAAAAATTGAGAGAAAATGGTGAGAAATTATATTATATGAATTTATCTTAGTTTTAATATCCATATCCAAATGTTTTGTCTCATGTGATGTTGGTTTATAAAGCCTATGCTTGCAAAGCTTTGGGTGTAACAGGCCCTGGTGCTTTTAAAAATGTAGTTTGCATGATTACGCAGGACGTTTGACTGCATTTTGCCTGTTCTCGATTTGCTATTTAGTAAAACAAATTCTGTTTTTATGCGATGTACATTTAAGCTGCCATTTACAATAAAGTCTTAGCACTGTACTAGACTTTAGCAAACAGTTTCCTAGCTATATCATTTTGCTACAGAATTTTTCTGTGGTTTGGTGCATGTGTGTGTGTGTATAACACCCAATTACCTGATCTGTCCGCCCCCTCCCACCTGTCAGTCACAGGTAGCACTCAGGTGTGCACCACTGTGGCTGGATCCCACAGGTGAGATGAGTATCACTAGCCGCTCCAGCCAGGCATTACGCCTGACCCCATCTCCCCTATGCGTATACACACACACACACACACACACACACACACACTATCGTTATCAGGATGTGTGTACAGATGCTTCTCCCCCTCTGCCTCCTCCCAGCCTGTTCTTTGTCCCTGCAAATGAGCGAGTGGAACTCGAGAAACTTCCAGTCCTCTTTTCCACTCTCTCGTTCTCTATCTCTCTCTCTCTCATTCTCTTTTTCTACCCCTGAATCTTTTTTTCTATCAGGCTCTATTTTCTATTGACCTTTTAAATCTCTTTTATTTCCCTGGCCCTCTTCTTATTTCAGGCTTTTATTTAAGGCTTTTAGCTCCAGAATAAAAAAGTGCCCTTACACTTAAATCCTGTATTTACACTTGTCTTTTTGAGACATTAAAAAAACAACTGTTTTTAAGAGTAGTTTAGATCAGTGTTTTAGTCCTTAAACTGTCTCATTTCACTGAGTTGTAGGGGTGGGATCATGCTGGAACCACTGTATAATTCAACTGTTATATTACCTTATTCATTTCACCAAAGCAAAACAACTGAGAAACAGACAAGTTTGAGAAAACATGTCATTGCCATGTCATTAATATGCTGTTACCTGTGCTTATAAGTAAATAAATAAAGTTAATAGTATTGTACTGATCAATTCTTCTACCACTACTGAGTAGGTATAGTGCTACTATGGGAAGGTTAAACATTGTATAGTGCCACAATATATCTTAAGAAGTCCCACTGTAGAATGGATTGCCATAAAAAAATAGCATATTGAATGTTCAGTTGCCTCAGTGATGTTACCATCCTTTCATTTTCATAATTATTTCAAAACCTCCACAAAAGCAATGATGTCTATCTGCATACCTCAACAGGAAGCGCTTGAATTAACAAGTCAGTGAAATTCACTTTCAGTGTTGGTCCATTTTTCTCTTTTTTCTAAATGTTTTTATTCTTTACTATTTAAGGATAGTAAAATTATTGATTGCATATTTAAATACATTCACTATGTCGGTATATATTCTGAACATACTCTATTATGAATATATTCTATAGTCTGGGATAATACAAAAATGTGTACAGCGTGAGATAGTAAGCTGTGAGATAATGGATTGCTGAGAGATAGGATGAGCTTCAAAGATCTACTTCACGTGTGTGAGAGTTATCTGGCAGGATCTTGGCCACTCTTTTATATCTTTTCTTCATGTATGCCCACTTAAACCAGCTTTACACATCATCAAAGAGCATCACACTGCGTACACTCATTCAGATTTTGGATACCTGTTTACATTAAATATATTTTGGGAATGCCTAAATTGTACTACATTTTCCTCTACTTTATTGTTTTGCGTTTTAAAAAAGACTAATTTACCTATTGCAGCTCCAAGCCTGGTAGTATTACAGTATTACAACTAAAAGCTTTGCAGTATTGCAAAAAGCCTTGCAATAATACTGTAGTGCAGTTATACGTCTTGTTACAGTATGGCAGCTAAGGGTCTTGCAGCATTATAGTAACGCAGCTCAAAGCTTTTCAGTATTACAGTATTGCAGCTAAAAGTCTAACACTTATTCACTGTTACGGTATTGCAGCTAAAAGTCTGTTACGGTATTGCAGCCTTGCCATTTTACAATATTGCAGTCAAAAGTCTTAATCTCTTACTGTATTGCAGGTAAAATAATTACAGGTAGAAAAAAAAGACATTAGTCTAGAAAAAAATATTCTAATCACTGTCTTAGTTAAAGGCCACTATTTAAAAAGTGTTTTTCTCCTTTGAATTAGCATTATTTCTTCTAGATTGTATTTCAGATTTTAAATAGTCCCTTAGAGCATTTCAATCAAAAATGTTTGTCAGACCCTTTTCCTGTTGATGTAGAGATTTAGAAGCTGCAGAATTTGCTGATATGCACACACGAGCATACACACACACACACACACACACACACACACACACACACACGCACACAGACACAAGCTGGTTTCAGTAGATGGAAAATAGAGCGATAGTGATCAGGGGAGCTTGGGGTGGTGATGTGAGATATGTACTGTGGTCAGACATTTTCTCAGGGCAGTCTGCGCCAACCAGCAAAAATAAAAAAATAAATGAATAAATAGAAGACAAAGACCAGAAGAAAAGAACAACTTGAGCCACATAAGCAACAATTTTTTAGTGCATGCTGTATCAGGTAGTTTTATGTATAAAGTGTGTTTGTATACATATTTATATTTAGATAGACATATATTTTGACATAATTTAATTAAATTCTTTACAATGACCAATTTGACACCAGATTTGAGGTTTTGTTCTGTTAGCTAGTGATGAGAAAAATAACCATCAAAGTTATAGTGACAGTATTGCAAGGCAAAACTGCAAAAAGCTAGAAATTCTAATAAAAATTATACAGAAATACTGGATATAGTGTTGTGTGCTTTTGTGTATATGTGGGACCTGTTTCTACCCTGACCTTGTTTAATTAATGGGGGAGAATCCTTGTCGTTTTAGCTGCAGCTCGTTATGAGAGCTTTCACCCAATTGAAAGACAAGACTGATTAATCCTGACTAATCCAAAAGCATGACAATACCCACCCCCTCTCCGTCTGAACCCTTTGCTCACCCTTTTACTCACAAACGCCAAAAATAAAAGGGCCGCTTCACTACTCTTACTCTCCTTTCATTCCGGCACTGCTCCAAACGCCTGTAACCCAGTCACCTTTTTATGTTTTAGAGTGTATGTGTGTGTGTGCAGTTGGCCAGAGTGGTTCATGATGACTGTCATGCCAATTTTAAATAAATATAGAATAAATAGGGCAAGCATGCAATACATTTGGATTATCTGTTGACACTGCATAGGCACGATAGCATTTAAATTAATATAATATTAAGTATTAGGAATAACAGTAATTCTGAGTTTCTATTAATGCTAAACAGATTGGCCCATTTACAGTAAGCTGACCTACTGTATCTCTTCAGCTGTATCTCAAATCAAACAAATTCATCAGTTTCTGTGGAGACTTTATTTCCTCTTTAGCCCAGTGCGTTTTAGTTTACCGCAAATGGAAAGTAATCAGAAATGGAAACAGAAAAAAGTGCTGCCTGTCTTTTCAAACTGACTAGAGAACTCGAAGTCTCTAAAGATTAAAGTGGAGTGCTGTTTCCTTTTCTAACTTTATTTAACGAAGCACTTCACTCAAAGCAAAGCATAGACTGTGGTTGCTTTGTCTGATGAGTCCGTAGGTAAAAAAAGAAAGTTAGCTTTGCAACACATTCTTTTTTTGGACATGAAACAGCTGTTAGCTAAAAATACACTTTCCTTAAAGACAGAAGTTCACAAATGCTGAACGTTTGTTTGTTTGTTTTGATCTCTTTCAGTGAGAACCAGAACAGTTCTTGCAAGTGTTTTCAGTAGATGAGCGTTTTTTTTTTTTTGCTTGCTTTAATGCTGCGTGTCATTGAGCATTTTCTGTGACCCTTATTGAGATGATTATAAGGAATTTTTTTTTTGTTCAGAAAATAGAACATGGTGTGTTTTTCTGAGTATGAAACTTCTATGAGAAAATGTGCGTCTTCCCCACTTGAGGTTTCATACTGAGGTGGGTACTCTGTATTATTAGTGTGGGCAGAGTGCAGTGCCTGTTTGTCATATCTGAGACTTTATGAAGAGGTCAGCCATGCTTCAGGTTAGATTTATCTGTAGACACGCACACTCACACACACTCAAACGTACAGAGGCTTGTTTTTATGCAATGTCACAAGATCCCATGTATATCTTAAATGTGTATGTTTAAGTATCTATGTAACAATAACTTGTCAATCAATATTATATGGGCTAATATGTAAAATTGTGGGCGTCCCTGGATAAATTACATGTTTTATTGATGCTCTACAGAGACCACATTTTAATAAACTATTACTGTTTATTTGCTAAACAGAACAAACTGAACATATTTGCACATATTTAAAGTGCCGTTAAGGTTGTGTTATCTTATTAACTTATTTACTAACTTATTTAGGAGTGTAAGGTGAGTAAGGTTAACTATTAACTGTTTTCTGATTTACTATATGAAAGTATTAAAAATGTGCAAAATGTGGGAGTCACATGACCACTGTTCATACTGCTCATACTGAAATTCTACCTCCAGTTTTAATTGCTGGAATGGCAGTCTGCATGTGTGATTCTGGGCGCAGTGTGTGTAGTGGGGCCTCTTTGTGTGTACTGGATGTGCAGACTGGACAGCTTGCCGTGACTGTGTGTAGATATTGAAAGCAGACACGCACGACTGTGTGTGGGGGATCTTATCGGCAAACTGTAAACATATTTCGGGGTTTGTGGCAAATACAGCGATGGGCAATCTTCCAGTGCTGCCATAGCGAAAACCTCTCCGATGCATGGTCGTATTACCTGTGTGTGTGTGTGTGTGTGTGTATGTGTTTGTGTTTAAGTTTGCATGGGAGAAAAAGACATAAGTTTGTGTGTTCAGTGTTGTGCTCCTTAAAAAATATTTTTCCTTAATATATATATAAATTGTTTAAATATGAGCTATATAAGTTTGCTTTATTAGGTGAATGATGAATGTTGGGAGCTGACTGTTTGTTTGGTGAACTAAGACAAAACAAATGGGTTGCTCTTATAAGTACTTGAAAATCAAAAGACCCCCTCTTAGATTTCCTTGAAACATTCCGGCTCCACCCCCTCAAAATCCACAAACCTGATGCATGATGTGCGAGTTGTCTCTGGTTTTGTTCTCTGTGGTTTTCATGTAATTTTTAGTTGCGTTTCCGTCTTGTGATTGCTGCCTTCCAAATTTCATCCAAAATAATTACAAACATCCAGCCAGAAACATATTTTTAAAGAAACAACATCATACTGTTTTTATTAATCTGTTAATTAATAAGCATTTTATATATATATATATATATATATATATATATATATATATATATATATATATATATATACACACACACAACAGTTTGCATTTGTGTTATTTAGTTAGAGAGTAGTGTTAATCGCTCACTTGGCCAGACAGGCACACAGAAACACAGTTTCGGCTCTCAGTCACTTCAGACCACATCGAGCAACAGCCTTGCCATCAGCCTTAGCAGGATGTTTGTGACCGTCTAGTTCTGTGTCCACCTCAAGATAAACCTTTCTTTCTCCCTCTTTCTTTCTTTCTTTCTTTCTCTCTCTCTCTCTCTCTCTCTCTCTCTCTCTTTAAATATCTGATTGTGTTTGTTCTTTTCCTGGCCAGATGAGTGAGAACGCTTCAAGCTCTTTGTCACCATGGTCACTCTGATTGCATCTTTGAGTTGTGGCTTGGAAAAAAAAGAAGACGAATGAAAGACAGAATGCAGGAAAATTCTTGTTCTTTTCCAGACACTTATCTCCAGGTGTGATACATGCAGGTCCTTGTCCTGTGTGGTCCTCTGCGGCTTAAATGTTTGGCCACTAAAAAAATCCAGTGACATTAGACAGACAGAGACAGTTACAGACAACTTCATTGTTGCATCAGACAACATGTTTACCCTGGCAAATAAAGACAAGGACAAAAACTTGTTCAGTTTTTGATGGATGTTTATTAAAAAGCCCTGATTAGTTTCAACAAGATTGAGATATACCTATTACTAAATATAAGAATATAATAATAAATATAAAATAAAAATGCCATGGGCTGAGAGCAAATATCTTTCAGACTGCGTAGTTTTTTGTTTGTTTTTTTTACCCAAAGTATTTTTTATATACTAAAGGGTGCAGCTTCGACCACGACTAGATTTTGCTTCAATAACTGTAGTAAAAAGAATAATCTAAAACTGACTATATGAAATATTACATGTCATAGAGAAACTGAGAAGTGAACAAATAGTAAACACTGGTGATTTGTGTCTGACAAGTGCAATACTTTGGCATTATCAAATAATATTTGTTACACTGAAGTATAAAATAATAAACTTTTTGGCTCTTTGGCTTCAGTGGACCTTCTGCATGAACTTGAGAATGATTATGACCAAGTTCAGTCTTTGTAAAAGTAAGCAAATCCATTCATTAGTGCCATCTAGTGCTTGATGCCACCCTAATGTCTCTCGGTCTGTCTCTATTACTACAACATAGTGTATGAGTATATTGAAATAAATACATACATTTAACTTAAATGTTCATTTTGGGGCATTTTAAAATAAATGTCACACATTGGTAAAATCACGAGTAAGCAGAGAAGGGCTGGGAAGGAATAGATGTGTAAAGAGGAAAGAAGAGCAGCTTTCATTCAGAAGTACCATTCACAGGTGAAAGGTACCCACCATGTGTTTGTGTCTTGTGTGAAGGTGTGCATGTAGTCAGTTGCCATTTAGGAAGGATACAAAATGATTCATAATGGCCTGTACTGAGAATAGATGGAGATGAAAATATCAAAAAAACATTCTTGGAGCTGACTTTGATTGGTCTGTTTTTCTCTGACATGTGGGGGAGGGAAAGTCAGAGTGAAACCACCGTCAACTCAGTCATTCTGATCCGCTCCTCCACTTCCTCTGTGTGTGTGTGTGTGTGTGTGCGCATGCACACCCTTTTGTGTACAATGTCTTAGTCAGGAAATATCAGGCTTCAAATGTACAAGAATCTACGTAGCTTTGTCATATAATCTCATTCACATTCTATAGTTGAGGAGCACCCTTTATTTATTTCTTTGCCAGTATACAAAGTACACATTAATAAGTTTTCAAATAATTAGATATAAGGAGATTAGATATAAAACACTCCACTTTCCATAAGGAAGAGAAAAGTCAAAAAGAGAGTAAATAACAAAACATGAACTCAAAATATTTTAAATAGTAATAAAATTATTGGACAACATGGCAAGACCTGGTACACCACCAAACTGTGGGCATTAGATAAACAGTATTTTATAGCTTTCATCTTTGAACGACAGGAGAAATGCAACTTTAACTTTTGCCTTAGATCAAAAGAAATCCATGGATGTTTATGTCCATTCTGCCACTATGGTCTGAAAGGAAATGTAGCTGTCAAGAAAATATTATTAAAAAAAGATCAAGACAAGACATCCTCAATGTTATACAGCTTTTACACTTAAGACATCATTTACACAATATAAAATATTAAAATAAAGTAACATCTTGTCTATTGTGGTCCTGTGGTAGGTCAAATCCCACCTCTCCATTGATGGCTGTGAATACATCATCAGGTGGGCTATTTTGTAACTGTAAATCTACAACGTATAGGGTATATGGGTAGGTATTTCTAATAAAATGGCCTCCGAGAGTAGGTACAAGGTAATGAAGCTAATAAATTGGAAACTCTGTGTGTAGTGTATGCTGTACACTGTGGCTTGTTCCCTAAAGGTTTAGCTGTGAATGATGATGATTATGTCACCACTTAGTGAACTAAGTGACAGTGATGGGTTTGAAATGCAGTTGGGGTCCCTAAAGGGCCTTGCACACACACACACACACACCCTGTCCTTCAGTTGTCTACTGGGCCTAGTGTTGGGTTACTGGATAGGGACAGGAAGGCCAAGTTCACGTCAGGAACACAGCTTGCAGACTGTGTGTGTGTTACACACTATACATTTACCATCGCCAAAAACTCTTTTAGTATTTAGTTTAACTTAGGAACTCAGTCACCCTGTAACTTGCCATTTTTAATGCTGAAACTATGAAGGAATATACATCAATTCAGCTGTTTTAGGGTGCTCTGGACATTGCTTGTTAAGTACATTTTTTAAAGGAATAGTTCAAATCAGGTTTCAAGATGGTTGTTAACTTTGTGATGTATGTATCTCTATAGAAATGCATTTTTACATGTCCATACAGACCAGTTTGTCATATAGTGTCATAAACCTAAAATAAAGAAAAAAATAAAGCAAACCAAACGAAATACAAATACATGCCTTATTTGATTATCTACATATTGGAGGGTCAAAGCTCTGTACATTTTATTTGTAGCCAAACTATTACTTTGAAAGATGTTTTTATTGTGGGTTTTGTTATGAGTCTTTTATCTTCAGTGATGTGTATTATTAATTAATTTATTTGGCAGGTTGTTTTTCAGAATTTATTCCTTCATGAGTCAAGTGACAGTTGTCGTTTTTCCCACTGGAGCCATGGGCCCAGTGAGGTTGGGTATGCTATGGTGTTCCTTTCTCATATGGTCACTGTCCATTAGAGCTATTAGACAAGCACATTAGTGACAGAACCATTATATGAGAAAGCGAGGGGAAGAAACAGAGAGGGGAAGAAAGAGTGAGACATATGTGTTTAGTCTATTAAAAGAGACAGAGGGGGAGGCACTGGGAATGACCTTGAGATCCAGTTACACTAACATATGAACAGCCACGTCATCAGGGGTCACACACACCGACCCTGCACAGTCAAGACCTGTCTCCTCAAGACCACCATACTTTAGTGTGATGTGTAGTTTTGGTTTCAGTTGGGGAGATACACTACATTTTGTGGTTAAGTTGTGATGTTTTAGTGTGCAAATGTATAGCTTTAAAACTGTAACATTATTGAAGTTACTACTGACAGAATGGAGTATCCTCTTTTGAATTCTCCTTTTCTGCCTGGCAATTGAATGCATTACTTCATATTGTATTGAAGTTCACATATTGTAGTGTTCACATATTACCCCTACTGCAACCATTGAAATAACTGTAGTATAAACATGCAGATGATGGTAGCATAATCAGAAATTTGTTTAGTCTTACAGTGGAAACGGGTGTTGTAAAACCACAGAAATTATGGTAGCATAAGCAACTAAATGGATGTAGCATAACCAAAGAAACATGGCCATAAAAAAATAATGTAGCATAACGATGGAGTTGGATGTTGTGGCCGTAGAGCCAGCAAAAAAATGGGTGTAGCATAACCATAGAAAAAGGTTTAGCATAACTGTATAAATGAGTATAGAATGGCCATGGAAATGGTTGAAATATTACTGGTGAATGTATTTAATGTAACAGAGAAAATACATCAACTGTGTCCATGAAAATGTATGCACTGTAACAATGGAAATAGGTGTAGGATAGAAAATGAGTGTGTGGAAATCGTCATTATCTATAATGAAAGCTGGGCAACAAAAGTAGAACCTTCCAACAGCCTTTTGGTAACTTTAAAAGTGTGGAAAAAATGATTTGATTTTGCAGTGGTTCCCTGTCCTTTGTGGAAACTACACCAAAGCTGCCCTTCTGCTGCATGGTATGGCATAGCTTGGCTCGACTTGATTATGTTGGGACAGTATGAAAAAAAAAGTATTTTTATATTCACATTGACTTTTATTTCATTGCAGACAGTATGAACCCAAGATATTTCATGTTTTTTTCTGGTCAGCTTTCCAGATCTCCAGTTTTTGTAAAAATTTGTGTGACAAAAATATTGATATATTTAAAAAACAATGTTCCTTAAAGGTAGATTGGAAGAGATTTGCATATAATTTTCCCTCTGCAGTACATATCATTAAACAATTCAAAGAAACAGAAGGCAGTTCAGTATGTAAAGGACGCAAGCCTTAGCTGAACACCTGAACATCCCTGTTCACTCAGATGGCACTGCATCAAAAAATGTCAGTCAACAATATCTGATGAACAAGGGTTTACTTTAGCAAGTCTATATCAAGCACTACAGGACAGAGCTACATTCACAAATGCCACTTAAAACTTTATTGTGAAAAACAGAAGCTTTATGTTAACCATGACAAGAAGTGGTGTTGACATCTTTGAGCTCAGAGTAATCTAGGATGGACCATCACAAAGCATAAACGTGTTTTGTGAAAAAGTCAGTATTCCAAATCACATCACCATGTGCTCCAGCTCGTAGACAAAAAGGACTATCAGAACAGTTATCCGAGCAACTCTACAGGGTTCTGTCTGTTTCCAAAAAAAAAGGACGTGGGCCAAGGAAGAAAAGGCAAAGGCGAAGTCCGGTGGAAGTTAGTTGGAGAGTACACTGAGGGATGAAGTGGTGGAGGGTGTGTAGTGTGAGGTGGATTCACGTTGGGTGTGTGCAAGATTGGGTGGTGCGTTTGGACTGTGAACTCATGTATATCCATTCTGTAATTATTTGCCAAAACGATAATCCTGCTTGGGTATCAATTTCTGGCGATAGCACCGCGGGTGTGCGGGTATCTGGCGGGAGGGGTTAACAGGTATAAACTGGTCTAGTGTAACTTCGGTGTGTCTCCTCTTGTCAGGTGCCGATTATGACTTTTTATCCCTCCTATGCCTTTGTTGTCGTTGGGAAGGTTGCCAGGTTTGGGTCCTACGTACTTGGAAAATTGGTCTTAATGTTCTGACTCGGGTCGCCGTAGGCATAGGGATGGCTTGTGTGTTGCAGTGTGAGCGGACAACGGGACCGCAAAATTATGTGTCGAAAGCATTGGTGCCGACACGAAGGGGCCCCAACTGCCTGGCGAGTCGACATTTTGGCAATTATGTCAGTAGGAAGACGAGACGGCGTACTTCCCATATGATCGCTGCTCTGGGATGCGTTCGGGTTCCTTTGGACGAGTTCCTCCTATCGGGTGATTACCGTCTTTCGGTTTACCCCGCACGACCCCACGTTGGATTGGTTTTTACAAAGCCGCAGACTTTAGAATATTTTTCTTGTTAGGCGAGGAATAGACTCACTGGCGAAGTTTGACAACTAACCTTTGAAAAATAGTGGGGGGTCAGGCGACTGTTGGGCCAGTGGGGGACCTGAAGGCTTATGTCAATCCTTATCATGTTCTAGCTCCATGCTCTCATCCAACGCTGAAGAAAATACAGCAGCAAGTACTTCTCGGTCGTGGACCACAGACAAGTTTCCCTAACCTAAACGGCTTAAAGTATAGTTTAAAAGGTTCAGCTAGAACTAATGTCACTTGGGATATTAATGTTGCACGAGGTCGCTCTAAGCATTTTCTTATGGGATAAGCATTTTGCAGTTACATCTGTTTCAATAGTTTTTATTTAACTATTCTAATTGGCTACTCTATTTTGGGTACAACATAGGGGTTCAAGTTGGGGTGTTGAAAATTTATAAAACACAGTCAATTGTGTTCCCACCCAAAAAACAGGAGTCTGTCAGGAGAAAAATATCCCCAGTCCAGCCATAAAACTGAGTCTCAATTCGGCAATGACATGCCCACTTAGCACCTCACTATGAGAACATGAGGTCAAAGTATGTGTAAGAGTGTGTGTGTCTGTGTGTATGTTTTGACTGTGCTAAAAAGCTCCATTAGAAGTTGAATGTATGTGTTGACCTGTGGATTATTCCCAGGGCTTACCTCTTCTATAACTCAGTCAGCACTCCCTAAGAGCGAGGAACACACACACACCACACACACACTACCAATCTTTGCACACTCGACACACTCTAACTACACAACACGGTAAAATACACACACACACATGATCTATACACACACACCTCACATATACAGCCAACCCACACAAACACCACGGAGTTTTAATGGGCGGGGCTGTTTGACAGTGTGGGTGGGGGGGTTCCCAGTTGAATTGTATATGACTAAGTTGGCTGGTTATACTTGTTTAAGTATGAGGTATACTGAGGCATGACCTGCTGTTGTGTCTTTCTCTCTCTCTCTCTCTCTCTCTCTCTCTCTCTTTCTCTCTCTCTTTATCTTTCTGCCCTGTCCTTTCTTACTTTCATTGTTTCTATTGCATCATTCTTCTCTCATTCACTTTGGGCTTTCTCTTTCTAGTCTCTCTACCTATAGCTATCTCCTCTGATTTTGAATACCTCTTCCATTTGCTCTTTTTCCTTTTCCCTAAACTTTTTTATTTTATTTATTTTTAAATCCAGATAGATCCTTATGTCCTTTTTATCTGCATCTTTCTGCTGGTCAATTCTGTCTTTCGTCCTCCCCTTAAAATATATCCATACTTGGGCCTCAACCTCAAAATTCGTTTTTCCCCCGGGGTCTGTCAACCTTCCCTCTCCATAGATTTCCTCCGTTATTTACCTATACTTTCTCTATTCTGTTCTGTCCTGCATGTCACACTCAATATTCTTTCATTCCATTATCTATTAGGTGGTCTTTGGGGGGGGTGGTTGTGGGGTGGCGGTATTTTGTCCCTGGATACCCGGTGCAATATCTTGTCTCCTTTCCTATCTTAATTATTTTCCTCTAATCTCTCTAATTGTCCCTCTCTCTCGTGTCCTCTCATGGGGGGGGTGGGGGGGTGGGGGGGGTAGGGGGGAGGGTCCTTCCTTCTCTCTGCTCCTCGATCAGTCACTCCCTCCCCTCGTTTCCTTCTCTTTCTTTGAACTCATCTCACCGCGAGCATTCGTGTGACTTTAGGACCTTTTCCGTTCCAGTGTTTTTTGTCCAGTCGCTGTTGGTTTGCTGCGTTCTGTGGTTTAGACATTGAGGTGGCAATAATAGGCTGAAGCTAATTCCCAGATGGTCGTTTCCCGGCACAATGATCCCCAAAGCAATAGAGAGCCACGATCGGGAGAAAAAGAAAGAGAGAGAGCGAAAGAGGGAATGACTAGTGTGTCCCTGGATCTCCTCTTCGGGTTTCCTTTTTTGAGACACTGAATAACGGTAGTGCTATCAGTTAACAGTTTGATCAGAGGGTTCATAGTTCAAAGTCATGTGAGGCTGAAGTCTGGGTCTTTAACCTTGTGACTAATGAACACAGGGGTGGTATCTATTGAACACACATGCGCACACACACACCCTGTGGTGGAGGGTAATGCTCGGGGGGGGGGGGTTCTATGGGTCGGGGGCGAATGGGGGGGGGGTGGAGAGGGAACACCGGGACACACAGGGGGTATACACAATCATCAAAACTTGCAACGAACACACACCGGTCCATTCAGTATTTTTTTGGATTCGTTTTGCCCATTGACCCTTCCTTTAACTTTTATGTTAGTTATTTTATTTACTTTTCCATTTTCTTTTTTTTATTTTATAATTTTTATTCTTGTATTTGTTATCGCTAGTGAGGTTTTTTTTTATATATAATTCTAATCCATTTTTTTTCACTCACTTCTATCATTTTCTAAAACATTTCAATTCCTTTTTTTATCATCTCCCTCTATACTATTTATTCTATTTCACTTTTTTGTTTTTTTTTTTTTTTTTTTTTTTTTTTGTTTTTTTTTTTTCTTTTTTTTTGTGTTCCCCTAAATACATCTTTTTTTTACTTTATTATTTTTTACATTGATGTCCATAATTAATTAACCATATCCTTTCTCACCCTTAACACACACAACACACACACCGCCACTACACGACATCACAACATCACTTCACTGCTGTCACACACTACACTACACACACAGGGACTACAACATTCACACACATTACCTCTTCACTCTTTTTCGACTTTTTTATTAATTATGAAATTTTATTCCTTTTTCTTAAATGTACTTTAACCCCTTAATTTCCTGATATGTGAGGTCTACATAGTTTTCTGTACATTACCGGGTCCGTTTACACTAGGCAGGGTTTTCTAAAATTTTCTGCCAGAATATACAGCACTGTAAAGAAGTCAATTTCATAAGGTCCATTCTCTTTACCCAACCGGCAATATTCCCTTACTTGATTGTATACTTAATTTCTTGACAACTTTATGCATATGTTTATATGTTATTAAAACCAAAAAAGCGGGATCTTAATCGAAATCGAAAACACTGTCAATGATATACAATGACCGACACCCTTTATTTATTATTAAAAATTGTACACTTCAGAATCCAATATATCAAGTTGTGGAATAATTAACCCACGAAATTGTCTTAATTTTCCTAGAAAAAATACTATAATAGCCCATTTTTTGAATTTGATTGCCAACAACTAGTGATTTTTTTCAAACAAGAGATGGGACCATGGGACCCCGAACGACCCTACTAAGAGTTGTGTAATTCCTAAAAGACATAACTAATTCCAGGGTAGACTCTTTTAACAAGTAAAGTACTTATCAACTAGGTGGGTTTTAACAAAGAGCCCTACTCCCTCAGAAGAGTCTTTCCAGAAAGATATAATAGTAGATAGTGCGTTTTTATCACTCGGATATAAAAAGGCTATGTAGGCAAAATGCACAATAATTCGAGAGATAACATTTCTAACATCAAATAGCAATAACAGTTTAGGATTTATTATCTGGGTTGGTACATAGTTACATATTAAAAAGAGTTGTGGGATCAAGAAGCTGGAGAATCTATGTATGTAAGGGGCAGTGCCCCACAATCAAGATGGACCTAATGACCTTTTGGACCCCCTTGTCCGTGGCTAACTGTAGTAAAAACCAGACATGATTCTGTAATTGAAAAATCCACTGCTAATGGGTCACTTAAACAAAAACACAAACCAGCCCCCTCAAAATAGTTTTTTGTAAAAAGCTGAATTCTATATCAAGCAAGGATTGGGTCAAAACATTTCCACTTTTCAGGAACTAATAACATTTGCCTTTTATTGCGACATATATGCTTATGGAATGTAAGGAAAAGGGTCATGCACACAGTGGGGTAAAACATTACCAACCTTAATCCCAACTTTTTGAAAATACTTGTTTGCTGTGCAAATGAATATTTAACAAATTGGTGGCCATATGTGTTTTTTCAAAAAAAACAGGAGCCAAGGCATAGGCTCACACAATCGTGTAAAGATGTCCAAATATTCACTCACTAACAAGGTATTAGTCCCCAATACTGTCCCCGAGTAAATCTCCATGTATCTGATAGATTCCTCGATTAATTACGCCATGGTCCCTTTTGCTGGGCCCCTACCGCGCCCTGACCCCCACCAAGCTAAGAGGGAAGAGGATTATTAGAACGCTGTGTGGAATATAGTTTGGCTAGTGTTTTTTCATGGGGGTTGAAGGCAAAACCCTGGTATTAAGGGAGTCTCCAGAGCAAACAGATTTTAGTCTCGGTTAAACAGCTTCACTACCTTCTACTAACAATCTTTGTGACTTGCCTAGTAACCTCAGGTATTACCTTCAATGTTCAGTGACTTTCCACCACTTCCAAACTGTCTCTAGAGTTTAAAGCACTCTAAACTACGTCTATCAATAAATGCTATCATATCGTCAAAGGTCCGCCAGAGCATAGTTATGATGAGTCCTTTTATGATAAAGTATTCATCGCCCACTTTCTGGTGTCCCTGGGTTTTTTGTTCTTTTTCTGGTTTGTTTCGCATGAATTTGCATCACATGAAAATGTTCATAAATACTTCTTTAATACTGGTCAAAGAGTTGCCCATGTAATACAACAATGACTAATAGGCCTATAGCAAGTTCCGCTTTGGGGGGGGGGGGGGGGCCCTCTGCCCCGATATCGTGCCCAACTCTGGGAATTTTTCCTCTTTTGCCCTTACACTAGCTGTGTCATATATCCACTGCAACGGACAAAACAACTTTTTCGCTCTAGTTTGCGTCCAGCATTAGATGTTTCCCTGGTAAACAGCAATCTTCACAAAGTCTTGACCATAGATGCTCTATTAGTTAAGTTCTGGGCTTTGACTAGTAGCCATTCCCAGTACATTCCCCCCCATTTAAACCTACTTGAGTGGTGTCTATTTTCAGTATGTTTTTGGTTATTGTCCGTTTGGAAAGGTGAAATTTCCTCTCTGCCCGCCCCAGTCGTCACATCATGGCAGGACATAAAACAGTGTTTGCTCAAGACTATCCCTGGTCACTTATCTCACAAAAGGCGAGTTACAACCCCTTTACAGTTTTTGAAAATATTTTTATATTATATCATTTCATGGGAACAAACAATCTGAATATGTGAAACATTGAGACAATGTAAGTAAGTGTCACTTGTAATTAAACCAAGTGGTTAAATTATTGTTCTGTGCCCGCGTAAATATAACTCATGACAGTGCCCTCCTTAAAACCACTAGCAACGAAAAGTGAGTGAACCCCTAAGTGATGGCCAAGATGTGTGCCTAAAGGAGTGTGAAATATTTTGTGTGGCCACCTTCCATTAATTTCCAGAACTTTTTGCGCTACCTCCTCATTAAATTCAGGTTGTAATGTAACAAAAATGAGGGTAAAATGCCCAGGGATGTGAGTAACTTTCGCAAGGCACTATATGTTTCTAAAATAGATTCCAATATATATTAGCAACAAGATGTCCCATTGAAACGTCATATCAAATGTAATGGTTTGGTAAGGGTTTACAAAAGTCCCTCGCCCTAGGCTCTCCGGGGCTCCCAACAAACCAGAAGTGAGAGCCATATAATTAAAACAAGGAAAATAGAAACTTGTGAACAATGATATACATTGGAGAGACAAGGAGACAAGCAGAGCTATACTTATGTCCAAAAAGAATTCAAACAAAAATTGCGCAAGTAAAATAAAAAACAATACACTACCAAGAACTGGAACACGGGATCCAAAACAATAAAAACATTAGATGTATTTTCTTTAAATTACTTATTGGTGTATGTCTTTACCTTCACACTTATATAGAATATATACAGTAGTGTCATAACCTTTTTATTTAAAAATGACTAAATGTTTGAGTAGCATATTGGGTGGTTTTTTAGTATTTATATTAAATTTTGTTACTTATTTTGTGTTTAATTATAGTTTCATCAAATTAACATCTCTTCGATTTATTCTCTTTAAACACAGTTGTATATGGGGGAAAATCATGTCTGCTGTGTTGCAAGGATGGCACCATGGACTGTCTTGGGGATGGTGGTATAACTGCGGGCTTTTTGACTCAACTTTCAGGTGTTTATAAAGCACCTCTTGATGCAAATACATGCCATTTGTGAATTCTGAATATTTTGACAGAACCTGTCAATCAGTTGGGACTAAATCTTTTTTATTATATGTTCTAAGTATTCTGTAGTGACTACACTACACCTCACAAACACATTTCTACAAACCTATCAAAATACAAACCTGTAAAAAATTCAAATTAAGTAAAAAAATTAAAAAAGGCAAAAAAGGTTTTTGACTTTCTGCTAAAAACTTTTGACCCCCTAGGGTAGGCCAGTTTATATAACAAAGCAACATTATTCTTAATCTTCTTCTAGATTATTTGATTTACAGAAAAACTAGGTTTTAAACGCAATTGCCTTTTTCATATACAGAATCTTTTGGAATCATCATGCATTCCAACGAAAAAGGTGAAGAATGAAACCAGACTTTTTTTTCTTGGCACCTGATCTTAATGTCCTTGGAATCTAAGCCTTAAATGCTTCCCCAGACATCAGCCTTTTTTATACCTCATCGGTTTCTTCTGCAGTGCGATATTTTATGTCTTTTATATTCAGGATTTAATTATGTATGACTTAGCACATTGTTGATATAACATGGACTCCTTTTAAGTAAAACCTCATAGGCCCATGACTTGCACCCATTCACAACAAGACTAGACTTCTGAACATTAATGCGGGTTTGATTAAACAGTGGGAATGGTCTTTATGAATTCGCAGGCCAATTCTTCTAACCTCCAACTAGTTTTGGGGAGAATTCTTGTCTACCTCCTCTGTGTTGTTATCCCTGGTCCAAAATTCTAGTTACCTTTGATTACATTTACTCTTTTGGAGCTAAAATATTACTGTTGAATATTCACATAAAAATGATTTAACTGGCACCATCCTTTTAAGCAAGCTTGTACATTGTAATAAAACCAAGACTATAGTTTCGGATTTTTTGTGTGAAGTCCCTTTAAGTTTTGTTATTGTATTTGGCTAGAAACTGAAACTTTATATAAAGAATACTTTTGTAATAATAGATTTCTTGACTTTTGTTCTTTGTTTCTTATTCAGTTCCTCTTGTAAATGTACTTTAAAACCCCAGGTAAAAAAAACAGTGGATAGTGTCGATTTACGTTTTTTAATTGTATTTTCAAAGGCTTTTCTTTAGTTTAGTATTAGTATTTTTTTTTGTTCTTTATTACCTACAATTTACAAATATTAGTACAACTTACCAGTTTATTAACCAGCATATAACAAAGCAAAACCTATTTAAAACTATTAACTAACTTTTACTATTAACAATATAGATTGTTACAAGTGTTTATAGTTTTTTTTTTTGACTTTCACTGAAGGCAACAGTTTTTGGCTCTATAGCTTTTTTTTAATGGTGGTATGACAAACATTAACAGCAGTGTTTTATAGTTTCAGTCATACTATGTGGTTGAGCTCCGTGCCACGTAGAACATTTTGGTTACCGGTTAACCATAAACTTCTATGTTAATGAGTTGAGAATAGATATGTTCAATGAAATCCAAAGCACTTTCTGCGATTTTTTGACAAATTTTTTGGCTAACTGCGATAA
>JAMWET010002409.1:0-27884 GCA_024036415.1 Prochilodus magdalenae
GCCACCAAGTGTACACTAGACCCTTTATGAACAGTGCAGTTTTAAATCAAAGACATATTGACTCGACCCCTTGGTTTTGAATTGCCCGCGTGGCAGTAGACCCCATTACTCCAGAATGACCACTCCCTCTCCATCAACAGTGCAGTAGTGAACTCTCCCATGGACCTGATAGAACCTTCTAGACCAACGACCTTGATAAATGAACCGTTACTGCAAGAATACTCTTGGACTATTGTGGTAGCCATTGTAGCTGTGTGTTCTCTTGGTGAGCTAGATCACAGCTACTATGATGTGGAGAATGATCACACAGATCACAGCTACAAAACTGTATCATAGCTCGTTAAGGATGGCAGCATTTGCTGGCTCTAACCGTATTAGACATCATCTCAGTGGAGCTTTCACATGAACGTGTACATGGGGCCAAGGCTAAGACTACTGTGGGAAGGTGCGAAGACGACCTTAGTAAAGATTTTATATGATCTGTTTCCCATACCTGTTTGATGAAGTTCTAAGAGTGAAGTGTTACTGATTCTGTACTGTGATCTGTAAATCAAACCTCAAAACAAAACAGGTGATTTTCAAAACACTGGTGCTGAGTATAAGCTGGAGGAGACTATTTTCAGACCACATGGATCAGTGACTGGAAGATGGGGTGGAGTATTAAACAAATTCACAGAAAAAGACAAAAAAATAACTGTTTTTTTACACAATAAAATTTAGTATAATTCCCAGCAGCTCGTGATTTTTTTCTGTGGGTGGTGGGGGGGGGTTGTACCTGTTTGTTTTTTCCCCTGGTGATATAGATCACAGGTTACTATGGTGTGTGATCAGTCCATCACAGAAAAGGGGGCATAAGGCAGAAGACTTTGGGAATTAGCTACAAGAACGTGGAGCATATTAGTTTATATAATTCATTATCACTCACTGATCTCATTGATTCTTTAAAGGACCATCAAAACACCACACACCAAAAGTATTCACTCGTCTGCCTTCACACGCATATGACCTTCAGTGTACATCTCCTGAAGTCCATCACTTTTAACAACACCCCCACACCATAATCCCCCCTCCACCAAACTTTAAAACCTGGCACAATGCAGTCAGATACGTACCGTTCTTCTGGCAAACGCCCAAACACAGACTGGGTGGTGGTGAGTGAGAGTTTTGGCAATATAGAGGTATGTGTACATTTACATATACTTGATCAACACGTCGGTTGTCATGATTGGTTTACAGTACAAAGCTTGTATAGTCTTAGCTTTATTAGCTTAGCTTTATTTACCATGACGCACCTGAGCAAGCTGCTGTGAGTTGATGTGGTTGGGCTAGATAGTTACTTGACCACTGCAGTAGGTTTAAAATGGGCCTCTGGGATCATTAACCATTTACATATACAGGGACAAATACAGGAGCGATCGCAGTGGACCTCTACAGATAGTAGTCATCCAGAACTGAACCCGAGGGGTGCATCTCTTTCTGGAAAACACTTGCATTTTCATTGACCACAGGTGGACTCAGTGTCACACAAACACTATCATAATGGTGATCTATCTGATGACTGAAGGGGTTTATAAGACCACTAATCTCAGTATCGCCTACCAGGCCACCTAATTTCTCATGTATTTACCTATTAGGTCCCACACCACCCAGTTTTTTCCTATAAGCAGCTGTCCTAACTAAATTTTTATTTAAAGACCAGTGCTCTGGGTGTACGTGTACCGTTTGCTTTTGTTAAAAAACAAAATTACTTTGGTTTTCAAAAATCCAAATCACCACATTATTCATTGGAAACTTGCACATACAGCAACAGAGTGTATTCACCTCCTCTAAAACATTTACCAAATTATCACTGCCCAAGGAAAAAACATGTATCTCCATTTTTTTTGCACAGTACTGCTTGGTAAAAGCCTGGTTCGTATTGACTTACATTTAGCATTAAATGAGATTTTGGGCCTCTCGTGTAAGAAATTATATGAGACACTTGTTTTCTTTTTGTGACAGCACGCAATCATTCACACCTAAATACTTTTCCATATTGGAACCTGTTGTTCTCAAGGAACGCTAGGAACATCTCATTACTATTTTTGGAGCTGTTCCAGCACTCTCAACATTCTATAGGATTTCTCAAATTTTAAATTTTAATCCTAATAGAAACAAATTGCACATTTGACCAGCGGCCCTATATTCTGTAAATGCGGTCTTTGCAAATAATTATATCACTTATTTTCCTCCTGTGGGTTTCCTATCGATTTCCTCTCGCTCTATATGGTCTGTGATGGTATACTAAAATGGTGGGTGGGAGGAGAGGAAATTTCTAAAACTGAAGTTTCTATTCTGTATTGATCTGTTACCAGTCTCAAACAACCAGTTGATTATAAAAAACACTGGTGCTGAGGATAAACTGGAGGATGCTGTTTCAGCACCATGGACGCAGTCGGGAGGACTGGGTTGGTTTTGCACCAGTCTTTTTCCCACCTTTTCTAGCTGATGCTTAACACTGGTGGCAACCAGAAGTGCATTCCAGTAATGTGTACCTGTTACTGTCAGGTTCTAGTCCACCTACTTAAAGTGACACTTTTATGACAAATCAAAAACCTAGTTGTTGCCATATTGTGATCCTGGGTCATTTTCTTTGTACATGTGGTGCAAGGAGAGCTCTCAGTGTAATATATCTTCAACTAAACCTTCCAGCAAATCCAGCTTTATTTCATATTAATATGCCCATCAAAAACAAACACACTGCTTTCGGGCAAACGTTCATTCATTCATTCATTCATTCATTTAATCATCGGCTAAGCCGCGTATCCTTCTATGTCATGTGGGTACTGAATTATATCCAAAAGCTTATTGGACAGAAGGAAGGAAACACCCTGGATGGGCCAGCAGTCCATTACAGAGCAGATACACAGACATCCACATTCACACCTAGAGACAATTCAGCATCTCCACTTCACTCACTTTAGACTGTGGGAAAAAACCCACACAGAGACAGGAAGAACATTCAAACTCCACATAGAAAGGACCCTAGGATCCAGACCCTAGCCCCAGCCACGAAGGCCCTTCTTGGTTTAAATATTATTGATTTTAAAATAAGCTAATGAGATATTAGAAAGGTAATAAAGTAATAACAACGTAATAATAACATAATATAAAGGTAATAAGACATTAACAAGGTAATAGATAATAAGAAGATAATAATAGATAATGACATTAATTTTAATTTTAATAGTGATTTAGATTTTTTAACTGAAAACACTGTGAACATCTGTTGAATGTTCGTTGCTGACAGCTGTGTGATTGTTAACTGCCACTAACCAACATCACCATTCTGCATTACACTGGAGAAGATGCACGTGTGACTAATGCAGTATTAAAACATAAAACATTTTCCACAAAAATGCCCACTAGATGTCGCTAACGCATCCAATCCAGTAATGTGTAATAATGAGAAATTGACACAGAGACCCTGTGACAAAACGTATTAAACACACTTATTAAAATTTATTAAATACTTCGTAAATAAGCGTTTGTTGGTGATGACAGCTTTGAGATGCCTCCTGTATGGAGACACTCGTCACACGAATTGCTCAGGTGTGATTTTGGCCCATTCTTCCACAAAAACACTCTTTAAATCCGGAAGGTTCTATAAACTCTCAGCTTTAGTTCCTTCCATTGATTTTCAGCTGGATTCAGGTCAGGTGATTGGCTGGGTCACTCTGGCAGCTTTATTTTCTAATGGAGTCATATATACCACACCTTGGGAACGACTCCTAGTACTACCTTCACCTACCTCTGGATAAGAGGATCATATATAGTTGACTGGTCATATATAGGCCTATAGTTCAAAACACTCGACAGATGACCAATCTAATGTCACAGTGCATGTGTGGACTCTGGGGTGTGGGACAGCTTGCTGTTTCCTGTTTTTGTGGTGCGTCATTTACCAGTTCATACAAGCCCTTAAATACACGTCACATCTACCATTGCTGAATGCTGCTCGACAGAGGGAGCCTGGGAAACTGGAGACATCATACATATACATCCCTGACCCTTTTCAGACACTACACTAATACACTGGTGTTAATGCAGCACTGATAACGCATCACGAAAGGCAGTTCTGCAGAGCTGTTTACTGGCTATAGCTGACTTCCCCTCCCCCCCACCACCACTGCCCCATTCACACTGCTGACGTGATGGTGTGAAGATATGCTGGGGACGTTTGCTGCTTACCCAGAGCATGTGAACAATAAGACCCAAGCAGTATGTAAGACCTTAACAACCACCTTGAATGCCATGGCAATCACCTAACAACATCAAAGCAACTACAGTAAACGTCTAGATACACCACATCAACCACCTGGGATACCATAGCGACAGCAGAGCAAACATTTCGTATAGCAATAGTCAAGCAAGTCCTTAACATCCAATATGGATACCATAGCAACCACATAGCAACCCATATGGATACCATAGCAACCACCTAGCAACACCTTAACTAACACCTGGGACACCTATCGGACTGCCTAGGTACACTATTGCAACTACCTAGCAACTAGTTTAAGCTTGTTCAGGACGTACACTTTTCATAGACTGATGTAAGAGAGATCCTACACATGCAGCTGTTCCAGCCTTCAGAACCTGCAGTACTGTACTAGACCACTGGGTAATGTTAATGCAATGGAAGTCTGTTTAGAAGAAGTTCTGCAGAGCTGTTTACTGGTTAACGCTGCAGACCACCACGTCATGACTTGCACCCCACTCGCATGATTGGCTGCTTTGAGCGTTTGCTGTTTTCAGTTATGAGGTCATTTCCTGCTTCCTGTGTAGCGATGCTTCATTTAGAGATACAACTTGAGCAGCTGTTATTCCATCTGATCAGGAATGGTCTGTGCATGCAGCTTTCTCAGGCCAGACCCCCGACCACAAATGGAATGCTGATCTGACCTGCACTCATCCATTTGTCTTATTTTCTCTATCCCCTGTTCCTTCTATAGAGTTTCATTCATTTTTGGCCCTTCTCAAACCCTATTGTTTCCTTTCCCCTCCAGCCACCAAACTGCATGTACACCCTCAGGCCAGGTCACCAAACTGGATCCATATCCATACTGCACTCCTCTATGTGTCCTCTGTGTATGTGTGTGTGTGTGTGTGTGTGTGTGTGTGTGTGTGTGTGTACACTATCAGATCAGATTATTTTAGCTACTACTGAATGTGTGTCTGTGTGGCGCACACACATATGGTAATGAGTTAAGCAGGGCTGTGTGTATGTGAATGTGTGGAAGGGTTAAGATGGGCGTGTGAAGTGAATGTGTGCTGCTTCTGTTCTGCTTATTTACATTACCTGTCTGTTACCACCTGAACAGAACTTAGCCTTGTATAGCCCACCTAGTCTTCTAATGGTAATGAACAGAATCCCACTCTAACTAACCCCAACACAACCCAACACTATAAACACACACACGCATCTCAACCTCAACACAACAAGACTACATCAACACAAACAACAACTAGAGTCACTAACATGGGGGCAGAGCATGCAAAACAGATCTGCAAACCCAACCCCAAAAGCCCCCTCTGCAAACAGACCAATTGGCTTTGCTGTCCTAAAGGTTCAACCTTTCAGGTGTTCCACAAGGTCCTTCAAAGCTGCAGTTTGGGTTGAGTCTCTGAATCTCTATATGATGTTTATTCATCCCTCGCTCCTCCCAAACATTTACATTCATCTTGAACAACACCTACCAAACACCTGCAACCCCCAACCACCACTCAGTAAACAACCCTGACATCAGAGCAGCCATCTAGCAAAACCATAGCAACTTCCTGAGACATCACAGAAACCATGAGGAACATCATTGCAACCACCTTGGATACCATAATAACCACCGAGCAACACCATATCAAATACTTGGTACATCTTGCAACCACATAGAAACCATTTTGTACAGTATGGTAACAGCCTAGCAAGACCTTAGCAACCACAATAGACACCAAGGCAACCACTTAGCAACCACATGGGACACCAAAGCAACAACCTACCAACACCACATCTTTGCAACTACCTAGCAACAAACTTAAGCTCATTCAGGACATACACTTTTTATAGACTGACACGACAGACCTCCTATACATGTAGCTGTTCAAGAAGTTCTGCAGAGCTGTTTACTGGTTAACACTACAGACCATCATGAACACGCCCTGACTTACACCCCCACTCACATGGCTGGTGATCTGCTTTAGGTGTTTGCTATTTTCAGCTGTGAGAACGTTTGCTGCTTCCTCTGCAGCGATGCATCATTTAAAGATAAGACATTACTGTTGTCCCTACTCAAACCCTACTGTTCACTTCACAGACACCAAACTGCAAATACTCACTAAAATCAGGGGCCCAAGCTCTAATGCACAGCTATAAGCTCCTGCACTCCTCTGTGCTGTTTATTGATCCCTCGTTAATCCAATGATCTTCTGTTCATTTGGGAAAATCCTTAGCAATCAGCCACACCCAGAAACAAGCATCATATACTGATACTCGAAATGTGACCATAATATGCTTTGGACTAACAACATCATTGGAGTGACACCAATTGTGCCATCAGATGTGCTCCTGCTTGGATGGTATGAAAGCCTGTAGCCACACTGGCCCTTTGAGGATAAGATCAGACACCCCTACCTTAAAACCCCTATTTACAGTGTAACTCAATGTTTCTCAACCCTGGTCCTGGAGGTGCCCTGCCCTGCACACTGCAGTGCTTTCCCTGCTCCCAGTGCACGTGATCAGCTCATCAGCCCATCGACAAGTCCTTTCAGAGTAAAAGGGAATCCAGTACAGTTAGCAGGGCAGGGTGCCTCCAGCCAACCCTTCACAGTATGACTAATGGCAACTAGTAGGCGGTTCTCTACAGGGCAGAACTGTCCATTAATGCATAATGCACCAACCGATGAGCTACATCTGCAATGACAAACCAATAAGAAACCTACACCTGCACCTGTATGGAGGGTGTTTCTGATAAAATGGCCAATGTGTTTGAATATTTCATAGCAGTTTGTCAAATTCAGGAACGTTAAAGACAGACATACATCCAGAGCGTATCTATGGCTCTGTGAAATAGAAAAGCCAAAGAAGACAATGAACAAGCATGAGGCAAATCCCAGCTGCCTCTCTGATGGGGTGGGGGTATTATTTGTTTAACAGGGTGGTGGCGTATTCAGACTTATCTCCCATGTCAGTAACTGTAGGTGTAGTTCCAGGTCTACTACTGAGGACTACAGTGGAGTACCTCTCTTCATCTTTTTCAGGTGTAGTACTGCATCCTACAGTAGAGTACATCCCTTCGTCTGTTGCAGGTGTGGTACTGTGGCCTACAGTAGAGTACATCCCTTCGTCTGTTGCAGGTGTGGTACTGTGGCCTACAGTAGAGTACATCCCTTCATCTGTGTCAGGTGTAGTACTGTGGCCTACAGTAGAGTACATCCCTTCGTCTGTTGCAGGTGTGGTACTGTGGCCTACAGTAGAGTACATCCCTTCATCTGTTTCAGGTGTGGTACTGTGGCCTACAGTAGAGTACATCCCTTCATCTGTTTCAGGTGTAGTACTGCATCCTACAGTAGAGTACATCCCTTCATCCTGTAGACAGGATGATCATAAATGGTGAGTAACACACATCTCTTTACAGACCACTTCTGAGTTTAACCTAAACTCCTCTGTATGTGCCATAGTAGCTTGACCACCCGGGGGTGAAATGGTCTCGGTGCAAGCATCAAACTTGGAAATATGATTAATGTCCAGATCAGTAGTGAGCATTACTGCGCTAACGTTAGCTGCCCTGATATAAATATGAGTGTGTGGATTAGAGGGACCGAAGGAGATATGAGGTCTCTGCTGTGTTTTTGTCTCAAATGAGCTACAATAACCAACAAACATATCAGCTGCCATTGCTGTATATGATGGGATTTGATGGAATATTATGGGATGTTAGAGGATGTGATTAGATGTAGGAACTCACCTGTGTTTTCAGCTCATCCTTCTTCATCTTTCTTTGTCCTGGAGAAGGAAACCCAGACAGGGTGAGACACAAATACTGCACATACCATATCACACATGAGTGTGAACAACTGTGTGTGTATGTGTGTGTGTGTGTGTGTGTACCTCTGTATCTCCAGTAGATGACTCCTCCGAGCCCCAGCAGCAGAAGAAGAACAGGAATTAGGATGAAGAAGTGAATGGAATGACCTGCGTCTGGAATGAGAGTGTGTGTATGTGTAAGGAGGTGTGATAGAGGGAAGATAAACACATCTGTAACCACCCACATCCAGCTGCAGTCAGTGTGCTGTGGTTATCACTAGGCTTTGAGGAGTAACTGGTGGTTGAATTGGTTGGACTGGTTTCAACAACATCAAACAACTAACTGTACACAGTAACATGAACACGAACCTTTCACAATAACAGCTATAACATTAAAATGCTCAGCTGCTACAGTCTTCATTAACATGCTAATCTTCAAGCATCAATTCAGTGTGACCATAGAAGGAGTATAACAGTCAGCAGCAGAGACAGGTATGATGAACAGCCCAAATAAACTGAGCACATTAAAATTTTTTGCTTTGAGGTGAATTAACTGTATGAATATTACTGGGATAATAAGTTAATGAATATGTTCTGTTCTCTATGGACTTAAAAAAGGTTGTCGGCACCACCTTCTGGCAGCCTAGTGTATATGTATAGGAAAAGCAGGCAGTAGAGTCAATTTTGATCGCCATCCTTCAGTCAAGCTGAGATGTCTCCATGATCTCCTTCCATCTCTCATTACAAGGCTTGTTAAGCGCATTGTCTGTAAGTGGATCTGTTAATTATAACTATATGGAGGTGAAAATACATGTATAGTTTGATTTAGTTTACACAAATGTGTAATATTGTCAATGCTAATCAATGTTATGTTTATGTTAGCATTCTTATCCAATGTAATATGTTTAAGGGTCCGGGCTGTATTGCCTGCAGCCAGCAGAGGGCGGCAGCAGCGGCGCCGTTCTGGGGGAACTACAGCCCGGAACTCCAAACCCCAGAATGCCCCAGGCTGATCAGGCCAACGAGCAGCACCTGGGGTGTCAGCAATATAAGCCCTCACCACACAAACACCTTTGTAGAGGGGTAGCCGGTACTGTACTAGAGAAAGCAAGAAAAGAGAGAAAAAAAAAAAAAAAAAAAAAAAAGAGAACGAGAAAAGAGAAGAAGAGCTGAGCCAATAAAGAAAACAGAAAAAGAAAGGCAGCAAGTGGGGTTACCACCCCATCCGCATCCAGGAGGTCCGTTTGCATGCAATATAAACCTTAATACAGCGCAAGCGGATTCCTGCACTGCACTTGGGTCCAACACCCAACCGCACTGTGACAATATGTAAATTGAGCTGTAAAGTGAGGGTTATTTTGTGTTTGTTGCAGTTTTACAAGTCAATTATTCAAGTAAACACCAAAACAGAATCCTGATTCTCCTGGAATTATTTGAATAGATGTTTAAGCTGACTGGATAGCTAAGCACAGCGATGTTTAGCGAGGCCAGTACAGAATATAAGAATCAGTTTCTCCAATTTCTGATGTTTTTAACCCCCTCATATCAACAGCACTTCCCACTTAATAGAAGATAATTCAAAGAAGCTGAAAAATAATAATAAATACCAGAAATCACCTTAAATCCATCTGCAGTCAGAGAGCTGTACTCACCATTAGCCGTTTCAGTTGAAGGTGTGGATGATGTTAGTGTTGTTGGAGGTTTATGTGGTCCCTCTGTAAAGAGAAGGTGTGATAGTCAGGGCAGGAACATTATCAGTGTAAAACACAACAGTTCAAGATGCACATTAAACACCTTAGAGATTATCATCTACAGCATCACACCACTAACACATTCAGACAATCCAGAGACATCTCTGTACACAAGAGACAAGACCTAAACACCATACTGGAGGACCATGACCTTCAGACCCCCAGACAGCACTGCACTAAACACAGACACAGTTCTGTAGTGGATTCACTGTATGGGCTCCAGTTATACACAGACCACCCACATGATCAGGACCACTGTACATACACAGTAACATGAACACCGTACACGGTAACTAACCAGAACAGCCGCCAGTACACTGTAGAGACGTGTATCTCTAGACATCAGTACAACACAACCACAGAAGGACTAAACAGCTGAACAGCAGATACATGTTTAATGAGTATATATATATGTGTATGTATGTATGTATGTATACACACTCAAGGAATTCAAGGAAGTGTGGGATTGCAGTAACTCCAGGATGTTCAGTCTGCACAGGAATGGTGTGCTTGTATCTTGATCTGACTTATAGTTTACAGAAAAATTTAAATGATAAATTTTTTTCTGCATTTTAAATGAATGCGCTTGAAAAGTACACACCCATCTACTGTACTTCTACTCAACCGACAGACACCTTTTCACACACACGAGCACGAATGCAGTGTTGGCCTGACCCGCAGTCAGCTGTTGTTTTTTCCTATCTGTCTTCCCACCCATAAAGTCTCATTCATTTTGACCCCACCTAAACACTGCTGTCCACATGATGATCCACATGTACTCACTCAGGGCTGATCCCCAAACTCGAATCCACAGACATACTGACCCACACTCCTCTATGTGTCACATATTCATCCCTCCTTCCTCTTCTACACTCTCATTCACATTAGGCAATCATATACAGTATATATATATATAGCAGCATCTTAGCAAACACCTGGAATGGGTTTGCAACAAGCTAGCAACACCTTAACAACTGCCTAGCAACAAGCTGCACAACTCTTCTTTTAGTTTTCTATTGTTCTGTTAAATATATCTAGTTTATTTTGTTAGTTAAAGTGACTGTGTCTCTGTGTTGGGGTGGTGTGGGTAGGTTTGTGTGGGGGAGGGTCATCAGAGGAATCATTAGCTGCAGGTGAAGCGGTCTGTGACTGTGTGCACGTGTATCATATCTGCAGGAGACAGTCAGTTTCCCTGATATTAACTTTACTGATGAACACACACACACACACACACACCTACATACTCATACACACACACTCATAATATTGACAGTGTCAAATACACCAAAATCATACAGTTCTATCCATATTTTAATATCTCCAGTGAAACTGTCCTGATTTTCAAAGTTAACATACATGAGAACATAACTCTAGGATAAACCGTTTCCCCCAGTGTGTTCAGTTCAGCAGATAAGTGTGTAGAAGTGTGTCTCTGTACAGGATGTGTACACTTAGAAACTCAACACACTGTTACACATGAGTGCAGGTGGACAGTGATGAGGGGCGGTGCTTAAAAGCTCCTACAGCTGGTTCTCTATATGGTTACATGTATTAATAAGATCTGTAATGCAGTAAGAATATAAACTGAGAGTGTTTTACCTTCTAAAGTGAGTCTGATGATTATATGTGAACCTTTAACAGCACACTGGTACACTCCTCCATCCCCTTCAGTCAGGTGTGATATGAGTAGAGAGAGATTTCCTGGAGAGTGATCATTAAACAGCTGAACTCTGTTTCTGTACTGATCACTATTAAGGGACATGTCCAATAATGTGCTTTCCATGTATTTTCTCCAGCTGAACTCCTCAGGTTTGGTCTGTAGGTCAGTGCAGGAGCAGGGCAGCAGTACTGACCCTCCTCTATGTGCTGTGATGGGCAGTGGTTGGTTGTGTTGTAGTTGTTGTTCACTGTTCTCCAGAGTGCAGCCTGTAGAAACACACATCAGTAAGAGTAGATTAACTCTGTACTCTGTGTATGACATCACTGCAGTTTATATTGTAGGTATGTGATTTAAACCCTCAGATTTGGATGATTAACACTGTTTAACTGAAATCAAAAGAAACCTTCTTCACCCATACGCAAATATCACATATATACATATACGAGACTTTCATATACGAAATATAAACCCATATGAAGAGAAACATATATGTACAGATTTGTGTAAACTGTGTATGAAATGTATTAAAGATTGGAACAATTTCATATATAGACATATACATCTACCTGTATGTTACATATACAATATTTTATACATTAAAAATACCTATTGTAAGCTGCTGTTGTGTATGTGTGTATGTGTGCGTGTGTGTGTGTGTGTGTGTATATATACATCAGTTATCCATAAATTCTAGATATACATGTATGATACATATGTAGTATAACTGATGGATAATAAATTAAATGAAATGTAATATATTTATACATGAATATATTAAATGTCTATATGAATCCCAGCTGTCGGCATGTATGCATATTTGCACATATATTATGTACATATACTGTATTTCAAACCCAAAGGCCGTTTATACATGTGGACATTACACATCTAAATGTAAAACATATACATATGTGTTTAAAATTAATGAGGAAAACATATGTAATCATACAGAATATAAGTATATGATGTTTTAATAAACTTGTACATATAAATTAATTATATATGGATGCAACATATAATACCATATGAAAATGAATCCTATGGATATTTTCAATATACGTACATATACATATTTAATTATGGGATTTTCATGTGTGTTATGAACTTATATCCATATATATCCAGAGGACGTATGTATGTGACGATAATAAATCATGTTATACGTATCATATATGGAAAACCCACTCCTGACACAGGGGCATATGTCATATGTTATATTTCCATGTGGAAATAAACCGAACATATATATATATATATATATATATATATATATATATAAGATACATAAACTACACTCACCTTCAGAGACATGAAGCCCAATGAAGAGAAGATAAACAGTCAGCAACATGGTCACTAATACACCAACACTGAGTCCACTGCTCACTGACCGCTCCACACCCAGCACTACACTCACCCTGTATACCCACACTGAGTACCCAACTCTCTCAGCAGCTCTTCACTGGAGTGTAACCCACTCTAATGTCTGTTCAGCTCACAGGAGCTGTGTTTAGGTGGTCTCTGAGCCATGACATCACTTACCGTTTCCTGTTTTGTGAGCAAGTGAACACAGGAAGCAGCCAAATAAAGAGAAGTCATATGCACCTCTACCTTGTTCTTACTTCCCGGTTTTCCAGGAGAGCCAAACCTGGTTTGTTCCACTGGAAGTTTTACTGCTCTATTGCAGTCCTCCATCCTACATCGCCCTCCATGACGTTTATATTTAAACTCAGTTCTTCTCTCTGTGGTTTAGCCGGTTGTTCTATCTGGAGTACCCAGGATGTGATGTCATGGTGGTAAAACAAGTATGTGGTCTACGTCTCTATTTATTGGTAGCTATAATAGTGTCGCGAGCGGTTGGGGACTGCACGCTAACTGGAAACCTGATAAAGATCAGGATGACTGACAGAGGGCTTTATTTACACATGCACCACAAACCAAATACATATTTAACCCTTTATTAGACTCCCACTCGTTCTCTTTCTCTCTCTGTGCTTCTTCCACACCAGAGAGATATATTAGATTAATGGCATCATGGATTCTCATGAAGCACCAGAATATGAATAGAAGTTTAGCTGTCTCTGTAAAAAGATGAAACTTTAACCCAGCATTAAACTTTTGACATGACCTTTGATGACCCCTGATCTTAACACCATTGAGAAGACGAGAGAGACCACAAACCCTGGGTTACCTGCAGGGGCTGTGTATTAAAAAGTGGTCTGTGACTGAAACATACCTAATACCATGAAGTACCCACACAAGCATTCATAATAGATGTGATTCAATTTGGCACAGACTGGACAAGTTTCTGGATGTAGGCCTCATCAGTGTTCAGAGACTTGTGTCTCAAAAAATTATACAATTCGGCCAGATTTGGTGGATGCCTTCCCTGGGACAATTTGAAGGAGAATTACCTGGAGACTGGGATTTGTGCCACTGCTGGTAGACCCGTATGACCATACACTTTCATACACCTGCAGATTCAGCTACTTCCTTCACACGAATTCACACATGATTTTTGGCTACGCCCACATGCAGTCACTCCTTTTAGCTTTGGAGCCATTTTCCACACATGGAACGAGACATTCCCTGCACTGTACCACCTCACTCACATCCTGCAGGTATTTATAGCGCCATCATTCTCAAACAGCCACCTGCAGGAGTCTGAAGATACTGCCACCTTAATACTCTGGGTCACTTTAGTCTGCTGAGGTTCCATACACTACTAGTATGGAAGTGCAAAGATGAGCCACTGCTGAATGGCAAGTGTTCTGGCACCTGAGTGAGTTATGAGGCACACATCACCAGAGAGCTGAACACTTTTAGCAGACTTAAATAAGGTAGCACCAAGTAGCTTCAGAGATGAAGGAGCACCAAGAATTATGGTAGAACTTGAGTCTCTGTTTATTGAAGATTCGGCACTTCTGGTAAGTTGCTGTAGTAGTGTGAAACTGAAACAATATACGAAAGTAATATGATGTACAATACATGATGTACAAGAGGCCTTTGAATGTGCTGCTCTCTAGCTAGTTTGTTGATGAAAAAGTATGTCCTGATCATGTGACAGTCATCATGTGACTTCTAACAACCAATGAGAAAGGAAATATCTAAATTAAAGATTTGGCCTGTAGATGGAGCTATTACCAAATTAACAAAATAATTGCAGGTAACATAACAGCAAGGTCTGATGAAGACTACAGCAGGACCTGTCACTATAAGAGTAACTCAGTGGGCTGATTTCATCTGTCTACACATCGTAGCTGATTCATAATTCTGAGTTTGAGCATTCTCAGGTATGGCTGTATGTGACTCTTAGGTCAGTAAGGCGAGAACATGAACACATGACTTCCTGTATTTTCTTTAGACATCATCTGCATCATCACTTTTATTCATCAGGTGCTCAGTGATAGTTTACAATCACCAAACTACACAATCAACAACCCACAACACACACAAACCTACAGCTCCTCTGCTGGTGTGGGATGGAGGGAACTCCCTAGACCACAGTGTACAGTCAATTAGCTGGTCCAGAAAAGTCCTAATCTACAGGGAAGGTCTCTCTCAGTCTGGAAGGACTGTTGGCTGTTCCAGATGTCCTCATTACTGCGGTTTAGGATCATTCAAGTGGCTGGTCTGGGAAGCCTTGTAGCTGCAATGTGGCGTAGCTCAACCACCCGGGCCAGAAAGGCTAGTAGCAGGTAAAGAGAGTCCTTAGTTGTGTAGGAAGTTCCCAGTCAGTCTAGGAGACCTTGTAGCTGTGGTGGAAGTGCTCCCAATTTGACCAGCCCAGGAAACCTCTGAGCCCCAGGGAGAAAGTCCCTCTCTAGATTATAATAGTCCAAATACATTTACCTTATGTATTTCATGGCAGTAGTATTAGCAGTACAGCTCAATAATCAGAATGCACATCTTTCCCTTTGTGAATAACATCTGTGATTCTGAACTCTTACAGACCCGCACTACTCCAGACTGACCACTCCATCTCCATCAGCAGTGCTGTAGTGAACTCTGGCAGGACCTGATAGAAACAGACGAAATACCTGATAAATGAACTCACACAATAAAACTGGTATGATAATGAGAGTGTAAGTGTGTAGATTGTACCTTTGGTTCTGCTGGTATAAAAGACCACAGCTACTATAATGTGCAGGAGGATCCAAGTCACCAGCGCAAAGGGGACGAAGGGCAGAGACTGTGGAGGTTCTGTAACAAGACACACATCATATCATTCATCAATATCTCACATCTCTAAGACTTTAAGCAAGATTAAATATATGGACTAAACCCAGACATGATTAACATCAGTGTCTTCTCCAACAGGTACCAACATCAACCACAACCAAAGACACATCACTGAGTCAGTTACTGTACTCATACATTTAGGTATCAGGACAGTTTACCAGCCCACAAGCTGTGAAATCAGACAGCCCCATCAGTTCCTGTGGGCTGCCTGGATCAGAGAACTTATAATTCGACACGCCAGTCAGTTTATCCTCCCCTTCCTACAGCACATGGAGGCTAATTAGAATAATACAGACCATCATCTGAATAACTCCTGCATCAGTGCTCCAGTGCCACCTTTACGAAGGTACACCATATTTTCTTTTAAGCACCAGAGCCACTAGCACTGCATGGCAGCGAAGACCTGGTCATGGGAACTGCTCTGTGTTCGACTGCACCAGATTGGATACAGGTGATTTTACACAGTCAGTGTATCTGTACATGTGTGATGAACGTCGTTGGCAACAAAACCATTCTTAAGGGGGATCAATCCCAGCTGTTCATGGAAACATAGCAGATGAGGAAATGTAGGTATTCAAGAAATAGCTATGATCTGTGTGTCTTTGGGTGACTAATACTAGCTACACTAACAGCCGAGGTAATATATTAATATCAGTGTAAGGTCCTAGACAGTTCATGCATTCAACACTAGGGAAAGCTAACAGCTAAGGTAATACAATAACAGATATTTAAGGTCCTAGATAGTTGACTAACTGATAATAACAGCTGAGGATATATATTAGCCATAAGGTTCTAGATAGTGCTTGGCATTTAGCATTAGCTAACACTATATACAAACCGAGATGTAAAGTCCTACATGGTGTTTAGCCCTAGCTAACAGAACAGCTGAGGTAATATACCAACAGACATATAAGGTTCTAGAGAGTTCTTGCTGTTTAGCACTATATACACTAACAGCTGTGGTAATATATTAACTGAGTGGTAAGGCCCTAGATACTTAATAAAGTTTACCACAGTTAATGGCATTTAGCACTAGCTAACTCTAACATCTCAGATAATATATTGCCTGAGATGTAGGGGCCTAGATAGTTAATGGTGTTTATCTCTAGCTAACGCTGAACTGAAGATGTTAGTGAGATTTAAAGCAGGTTGAGAGACATTAAAAGAGCACTGCAGTTTATATACTGCTACTGATTCTACCTGCCCTGTGCAGATCACTGTCTATAACACTGGTGCTGAAGCTGATCTGGTGGATGTAGTTTCAGCACCATGGACAGTGACTGTGTGAAACTACAAGGTACAGATTAGTAGCTGTGTAAATGCAGGTTGGAGTTGTTGTGTTGTCATTGTTTAAATCTAATCACACATTAAATGGTGCTCCATCACTCTACAGACTGCAGCTGCACTGCTCTGCAGCACAAAGCTGGGGGGCTATATACCCTCTGATACCCCTGTGTTCTGTAATTATTTGGAAAAGGTGAATAGAGAACAAAGCTGTAACATTCAGCCTGTAAATGCAGTCAGTGTTCTGTACTCACCATCAGCTGACGGAGAGGAACTTGTGGTTGAAGGGGCTGGACTGGTTGTTTGACTGGTGTGTACATTGACCATTGCAGTAGACGGTGTAGGTTTAGGTGCAGTAGATGGTGTAAGTTTAGGCGCAGTATATAGTTTAGGTTTAGGTCGCCCCTCTGTGGAGAGAAAGGGTTTGACAGTCAGTACAGCAACACAACTGAACAAATATATTTAGATTAATAGAGTCTATTAAACCTGGTCCTTAACCTAACGGTCAGTAGAGTCTCAGAACAATCTTATCAATCTAGAACTTTACAGAACCACCTAATTTCCTGAGTGCTGTTCTGCTTTAGACACAATAGCCCACTTTTAGCATGACTAATGGGTGACTTGGAACATATTTTCTGTCTGGGATCCAACAGAGAAATAAGAAGAAGAAGAAGAAGAAGAAGAAGAGAAGGTGACAATGAGAGGAAAGTGGAGAAGAAGAATGAAGAAGGAGTAGAAGAAGAAGAAAAGAGATAAAGAAGAGCAGTACAAAATGAAATATATAAAGAAGCAGAAGAGAGAAGGAATAAAAAGAAAAAGTAGATGGAGAAAGAAGAATACACATGACTGTATGTGAACAGTGATGAGGGTAAAGCTCTTAAACACTCCAGAGAGCTGCTTCTCTGTACAGTAACGATCAGTAATAAGATCTGATATACAGTAAGAACAGAAACTGAGCTTTACCTTCTATAGTCAGTCTGATGAACGTGTATGAATCTTTAACAGCACACTGGTAATCTCCTCCATCCTCTTCAGTCAGGTGTGATATGAGTAGAGAGAGATTTCCTGGAGAGTGATCATTAACCAGCTGAACTCTGTTTCTGTACTGACCACTCTCACTGGATATCTCTACCCATTTGTTACCTTTGGGCCTCTTCCAGCTTAACTCCTCAGGTTTGGTCTGTAGGTCAGTGCAGGAGCAGGGCAGCAGTACTGACCCTCCTGTAGGTGCTGTGGTGGTCAGTAGTCGTTCTCTGTTCTCCAGAGTGCAGACTGTAGACACACACATCAGTAAGATCAGATTCATTACTCTCTGTGTGATATTATGAATTCAGGTATTAAGTTAGTGACATCACTGTGTAATATTGTTGTAATAATGTTATTAATGCTATAAATAAAAAGTGAAGTAAATCTTTCTTAATAGGTTCAGAATTTCAGCTGCCATCCTGAAAATGTCTTTAATTTCTAATATTTAAAAATAAAGTGTAAGTAAATAAGTATGTTCTTATTTTCTAACAATTAATAAAATAAACAAAAAAGATAAAATAATTAAATTAAAGACGCAAAATAAAGTAAAAGGGAAAAAAATGTACTTACACACAAGGACACAAGATCCACAGGCAAACGTATAAAATCAAAATAATACAGATGAAAAACAAAACAATGGCTATTTTTGGAATGTAGATGATCTTGCGGGGTATATGATAAAATCTTCTGAGTGCATCATTTAATATTATATTAATTTCTAAACTGATATTTACTGATATTGTGGCACAGTGAATTGAGAAATATGTATTATTATTATTATTATTATTATTATTATTATTATTATATATTATTATATAGTTACATTCCGAAGGTTGTTATATAACCCTAACCCTAAACCCTAACCTTAACCCTAACCCTAACACATTTTCTAATTCTAATCTTGCAATAAACCTACACCTACTACAAACCCTAACCCTAAGCCTAACTTCAACACTTAACCTACACCTACTCCTAAACCTAACCCTAACCTCAACAATATGTAAGGGGCCGCCCGCGCCGTGATCCTCCTGCCACCAGAGGGAGGCCATGCTCTGCCACTCACAGCACTCAGGCTGATTAACAACACCTGGTTACTGCCCTCATAAGGACTGCCCACTGTTCAGATGGTAGTACAGCTTGTACATGCTTGAGAAGAAGAGAAGAGAAGAGAAGAGAAGAGAAGAGAAGAGAAGAGAAGAGACTACTAGTGTGCTCACCAGCCATCTTGGGTCCTCTTCCTTGAGGCTGATCACCAGTTCAAATCCCGGTTAACAATATCTGCGTTTGAGTCCACAAAAATAAACGAGACAACAGTCCAGAGAGGACCCTCTTCCTATGAGGATTGTTGCCTGTTAAACCTACTCCTAAACCTAACCCCAATCTTAGATTTAACACAAATATGAGATCAGTTATTTTAGATTCATTTTTGTGATTAAAGTATTTAACATGAGCCCACAACTCTGGATGGTTAGCAGTTTTTAATAGTAATAAATTATCAAATATTAATTATAAGCGAAGACACATATGATGCCTGTTGTTTGTCACAGAAATTAAACTTTAAGTGTCACCATGTTCTTCTGCACACAGTGTAACAGAGCTGTGTGTTAGTGTGTTGTGGTGTTAAGACATAGTGATGGCATTTACACGTTTACGAGTGACCACACTCTGTACAAGAGGACAGGTAGTTGGAAAGAAGTAGCGGGCTGCAGTGTAAACCTACACTTCCTATTATCTATCCTTCTCAGCTCAGTAACACTATCAGAGAGTCAAACCTACACTCATCATCAACAGACTAGCTGAACCAAGAAGGAAGTGTCAGATTACAATGCTATTGGGAAGCCATGGAGCTGTAGAGGTTCCTAATGGTGCCCTGTGATAATCTATCCCAGGCAGCTTGAATATTCTCACCCAGCTCCTGCAGAGCATTAGTACCTGAGAAACGTGGTTTAGTCTCTGTAGTAGAATAAAGAAGCCCACTGGACTACATACACCAGGCTCTCTGCTGCCTGCCGTGCACTTGCTAACTCCACACCTCACATCTCAGTTTATATATAGTCATACTTTTAAATGGTGCTCCAGAACTCTACAGATCGCAGATAAACTGCTCCAAGCTGGGCGGCTATATACCCTGTGCTAACCTTGTGTACTGTAATTATTTGGAAAGGAGACTAGAGAGCAAAGCAGTAACATTCAGCCTGTAAATGCAGTCAGTGTTCTGTACTCACCATCAACTGACAGAGAGGAACGTGTGGTTGAAGGGGTTGGACTAGTTGTTGGACTGGTTTGTACATTGACCACTGCAGTAGATGGTGTAGATTTAGGTGCAGTAGATGGAGCAGGTTTAGGTGCAGCAGAAGGTGCAGGTTTAGGTGCAGTAGTTGTTGTAGGTTTAGGTACAGTAGATGGTGTAGGTGTAGGTGGTCCCTCTGTGGAGAGAGAAGGTCTGATGGTCAGTACAGGAACAGAAGATCAGTAAACAGCAGCTCACTGTAGATACACAGTACCATTAAAACCCTTCACTGTAAACGACCAGAACAACAATCGGTACAATCAACAGTGATATGAAGGACAGAGAAGAAGAATGAGAAGGAAATGTAGATTAATAGAGAGAAATAGAAGAAGAAGAAGTAGAGGAAGAAGAAGTGGGTGGAGAAGGAAAAGAAGCGCAGTCCACCAAGTCTAACTGTAGGTCTTACTGATCATCAGGAGTGAAGTTAACACATCTACACAGTACACACTAACACTACAGCATCGTTCTGCTTCTCTGATCATTTTAGAAATCAATAAAACATAAAATATAAAATGTAGCAGAACTTTATATTCCCCGATATGATCAGCTCTGAGAATGTTCTCTTTAGAGGATCTGTTAACTTAGTTTCACTTAGAACATCATCACCTCATTTTACTGGGGTGTGCAGACTTTTACACATGACTGTATGTGAACAGTGATGAGGGTGAAGCTCTTAAACACTCCATAGAGCTGTTCCTCTGTACAGTAACCATCAGTAATAAGATCTGATATACAGTAAGAACAGAAACTGAGTTTTACCTTCTATAGTCAGTCTGATGGTTTTATGTGCACCGTTAACAGCACACTGGTACAGTCCTCCATCCTCCTCAGTCAGGTGTGATATGAGTAGAGACAGATTTCCTGGAGAGTGATCATTAAACAGCTGAACTCTGTTTCTGTACCGATTACTCTCTTTGGATATCTTTTCATATTCGTTTCTATTGAATTTCATCCAGATTTATATCTCAGGTTTGGTCTGTAGGTCAGTGCAGGAGCAGGGCAGCAGTACTGACCCTCCTGTATGTGCTGTGAGAATCAGTATTTGTTCGCTGTTCTCCAGAGTGCAGCCTGTAGAAACACACATCAGTAAGATCAGATTGATTACTCTCTGTGTTTACTCATCTTTTATTATTGTTATTAATGAAATAAATCTAGTGTATGTTTATTAAAGGGCATTAAAAGATATAGTATTGTGCTGCTGTCCTTAATGTCAACACTAAACGTACACCTAGCCAAAAACCTCACACTAACCTGAACTTCAACACTAAACCTACACTTAGTGCTAAACCTAACCCTAAGCTGAACCACAGCACTAAACCTACACCTACTCCTAAACCCAACCTTAACTTCAACACTAAACCTACACCTACTCCTAAACCCAACCTTAACTCCAACACTAAACCTACTCCTAACCCTAAGCTGAACTTCAACACTAAACCTACACCTACTCCTAAACCTAACCTTAACTTCAACACTAAACCTACACCTACTCCTAAACCCAACCTTAACTTCAACACTAAACCTACTCCTAACCCTAAGCTGAACTTCAACACTAAACCTACACCTACTCCTAACCCTAAGCTGAACTACAACACTAAACCTGCACCTACTGTTAAACCTAACCTGAACTTCAACACTAAACCTACACCTACTCCTAACCCTAAGCTAAACTACAACACTAAACCTGCACCTACTGTTAAACCTAACCTGAACTTCAACACTAAACCTACACCTACTCATAAACCCAACCTTAACGTCAACACTAAACTTACACCTACTACTAAAACTAACCCTAACCTTAACTTCAACAATAAACCTACACCTACTCCTAAACCTAGGAGTATCTTTGCACCCAGAGTAACATGTAAAGTTATGCTGTGCCTTTAAGACATCAATTGCATTCGCATATTCACATCTAACACAGATCCTGCTGATTTTTCGATAGGGACGGCAATGGACCAGGCTTTCTGGACATGTGGCATTTCCTGTTCATCTTGGTTCTGACCACTGTGCCTCCACACACAGATTTGTTGGTTGTGCCCATCAAGCCAAAAGTGGCACAGTTCAATCCATGACAGTCCGGCACGAAACCATTGCAGTCCTTGACGAAGTCAATGTGGTGTTAAAGGCAGTCATCACAAGGGTCTGCGTGAATGTAGCCATGCGTAGTGCAGCCGTCTCCCAATGCTGGCCTTATGGAGACTGCTGGGTCAGTCAGGTACAGCGATAAGGCCCGTTGTTCCTTTCGTCATATGCGTGGCCGAGCGTGAAGCTTAAATCATTGACATGCATTTGTTGTTAAACCCACACACCAAGTTCCATTCCGGTAGATTGATTTCTTCTGGGTGCAGCTGTTTGTGCAGCTATTCTTTTGAGGATGAATGTAGGTGGACTGTTAGTTCCTGAGAACTTGGTTTAGTCTCTGTAGTAGAATAACTCAGCCCTCTGGAATACCCACACCAGGGTCTGTGTCAGGCTCATGTGCTCTTGCTACCTCCACTCCTCACGGCCACCCCAAAGCTCTTTCTCTGTCTCTCCAGATATGAACAGATACAACAGCATCTCTACTTTATATCTACTCATAATTTATTAATCAGTGAGGAATGTTTTTGTGCTCTCCTATGAAGTTATCATTTTGTAGGTGCTTTTTTTAAAAGCAGCAACATGAACATATAATGCAGGGGTCAAGTATTTCACAAGTTCATCACCAAACATGGAACTCATACTAATAGCCATATTTAAATATATACGACATCAGCATCTCAGTAACAAGATACATAAACTACACTCACCTTCAGAGACATGGAGCCCAATGAAGAGAAGATAAACAGCCAGCAACATGGTCACTAGTACACCAACACTGAGTCCACAGCACACTGACCGCTCCACACCCAGCACTACACTCGGCCTGTATACCCACACTGAGTACCCAACTCTCTCAGCAGCTCTTCACTGGAGTGTAACCCACTCTAACGTCCGTGCAGCTCACAGGAGCTGTGTTTAAACCAGCTAGACCGGAACTCTTCTGTCTCTTAAAAACTGTCACCAACAACATGGTGGCCTCTTACCCATGACATTACTTACCATTTCCTGTTCTTTGAAGACATGAACACAGGATGCAGCCATATAGGGCGAAGTCATATGCACCTTGTTCTCACATCCTTGCTGAAAATAGACTGCACAGGCTGGCATGAGCTCTGTCCTGGCTGAGCTGGTTTATACAGGTCTCACTATGGCCATGCTGGTTTGTCTAGAAGCTATAATAGCTATAATAGTATCTAGTGCGGTTGGGGACTGCACACTAACTGGAGACCTGATAAAGATCAGGATGACTGACAGAGGGCTTTATTTACACATGCACCACAAACCAAATACATATCTAACCCTTTATTAGACTCCCACTCGTTCTCTTTCTCTCTCTGCCCTTCTTCCTTTACCACACCAGAGTGAGACAGTCTTATGCTGCCGGTGTTTATAAGCATGGTTATATGTATGAACATATCTGCTGTTATGTATGGTGGAGAATCTGTGATGTTCTGGGGCTGTTTGTCCTCCAAAGCCACTGGGAACCCAGTTTAGATATATGACATCATGGACTCACATGAAGTCCCAGAATTTGAATGGAAGTTCAGCTGTCTCTGTGAAAAGTGAAAACTTAAACCCAGAGCTAAACTTTTCACATGACCTTTGATGCCCCCTGACCTGGACACCATTGAAAAAACAAGAGAGACCACAAACCTTGGAGGACCTGCAGGGGCTGTGTAATAAAAAGTGGTCTGTGACTGAAACATACCTAACACTATGCAGTACCTCCACAAGCACAGCTGTGATTGGATTTGGCATGGACTGGATGTAGGCCTCATCAATGTTCAGACACTCTAGCAGTAAGGAACTCTGAGGAGAATTTCCTGTAGATTTTAGACACTGCTGGTAGACCTGTACGACCGCATGCTTCCATACACCTACAGATTCAACTACTTCCTTCACACTATGGTCTTTAGCAGGCCCAAATAGAGTCTAGCTGTTTTCCACACATGGAACGAGGCATTCACTGCACTCTACCAGTCTATCAGTGGACTGATTTCATCTGCCTTAACATTATAACTTCATTCTGTTTTGACCACCACAAATATTTTATTATTTGTAATTCTGAGTTTGAGCATTCTTAGGTAGGGCAGTACAAGACTTTCAGGTCAGTGAGGTCAGAACTTAATCACATGGCTGTCTTCTTTTTTCCAGAGTTCTAGAGAATTTCAAAAAAGTCCTTATCTGCAGAGAAGGTCTCTCTCAGCATGAAAAGAATCATGGGATCACACAGTCGGCCGTCTCAGATATCCCCATTACTGTGGTGTAGGTTCGATCAAGTGGCTGGTCTGGGAAGCCTTGTAGCTGCAGTGTAGCATAGCTCAAACAACTAGCCCAGCCTACTCAATAGCTACAGCTTAGTGAAGCTCAAGCACCTGGGCCAGGAAGCCTTGTAGCAGGTAAAGAGAGTCCTTAGTCGTGTGGGAAACTTCCAGTCAACCTAGTAGACCCTGCAGCTGTTGTGGAAGCAATCCCGAAATGGATGCGTACTTTATGTGGCCAGCCCAAGAAACCATTGACCCATGTGGGGAAATCAGTCTCTAGATTATAATAGTTTTAATACATTTAACTTGTTTTTCATGGCGATAGGATTATTAGCAGTACTGTTTAAATAATCAGCAAATATTTTCCCCTTTATGAACAAAATCTGTGGAGAATATGACAATATTAAACCTTCACAGAACTACACTGCTCCAGGCCGACCACTCCATCTCCATCAGCAGTGTGGTTTCAAGGCCACTAGCACTGCATGTAAGATAAGGGCTAGGACCTGATTGGATAAGGGTCATTTTGGATGGGAACATTTGGAGACAGTCAGTGTGGACATGTGTGCTGACCAACAACCTGAAGTTGTTTCTTGCTTAGAATATCTTATTCCACCTTAAATGGTTTACATCTGCACTGTTTAAGGTGGACCAGAAAATCTAAACAAGAAGCCGACAAATAAGAAGACAAGGTTACTAGGCTCATTGTTCCACTACCTAACGCTAACAGCTGAGGTAATATATTACCTGAGATAGAAGGTTCTAGATAGTTAATGGTGTTTAGCACTAGCTAACGCTAACAGCTGAGGTAATACATTATGTAATGTATGTCACCAGCTGGGTGATGTCATATTCGGTGTTGCTACAGGAAGTGAAGATGTTAGTGAGATTTAAAGTAGGTTGAGAGACATTAAAAGAGCACTGCAGTTTATATACTGCTACTGATTCTACCTGCCCTGTGCAGATCACTGTCTAGAACACTGGTGCTGAAGCTGATTTGGGGGATGTAGTTTCAGCACCATGGACAGTGACTGTGTAAAACTACAAGGTACAGATTAGTAGCTGTGTAAATGCAGGTTGGAGTTGTTGTGTTGTCATTTTTTAAATCTGATCACACACACACACACCCCACACACACACACACACACACACACCCCACAAACACACACACACACACACACACACACACACACACACACGTATACAAAAGCACAAGTGTGAAGCAGCAAAAGACAAACTCAGAAGAACTTCTGAGAGCCTCCAGCACTGTACATCACAAAACCACACACACACCAACTTATACCACCCACGTCTGATATAACGCTAGTGTTGGCCTTCTGCTAGCTTCTTGCCTTAGCAAGGTTTGGGGGAGGGAGTTTCTGAAGGAGTGCTGAAGGGAGGGAGTTGCTGAGCATGCTGAGCTAAATGCACAGGTGGATTTATTAAACAGGTCGGCAGTTCAGCACAAAATCAAGATCAGAGCAGACTTAACGTAAAGGGCTAGACAGAGGCAGAACCAGGAAACAGGCTGAAGTTAAAACCAAGCAAGCAACCCAACCAGCAGACGTGGAAAAGGGAATACATTGATGGCCTATAGTCTGTGACTGTAAACCTGCACAGTGCACCTGTTGGTAGGTGTTTCTGATAAAATGGCCAGTGACATACATTAAATATTTCATGTAATGCTGCTGTTATTTTCCATAGTTTTTCATGGTGCTCCTCGGCTAGGAGATGCTGTGCCAAGCTATGGCAATGAGAGTAAACAGCCATACAGGAAGTGGGGCTACTGATGAATGCCAAAGGGTCTAAATTCCCTGAGATATAAGAACCAAAAGAGAGAGTTTTGTTTAAGTTACAGACCAGCATGGCAGAAAAGAAGACATGGGAGATCAGACGAGAGATTAAAGAAATACACTCGTTTAATAGGGTCTGCATTTAGACTTACATACAGTATACAGTGCCTCTGTAGATAAACCAGTTACCTTAAAACAAACAGGTGAAATGAAAAGTGAAAATTAAATTGCAGATATATATTATTTATATACACTCATCAGCACACAAACAGCATCAGCCCACAGGAATGAAATTTGGTGGGTAGGTTTGACATTGTGAGACTCAAATGATTGGCTGCGCATGTGGCATAAACAAGGACGGGCTTTATCACTGTACAGCCACGAGTGCAGACACTGAGCAAGTAGTGATTCCCTCCATGGGTCATCCTGATGGCCAGACGACTGCACGACACAGGACTACTTGCACACATACCATTACTGCCACCATGTCAGTGTCACCAAAGACTGCAATGGTGTCGTGCCAGACTGTCATGGAGTGACTCAGAATGGCAACAAGTCATGTTCAGTGACGAGTCTCGCATTTGACCTGGTGGAGACGACCAACCAATCCGTGTGTGGAGGCACTGTGGTCAGCACCAAGATGAACAGGTTTTTGTCACACGTCACACGCCTAGAAGGCCTGGTGTCACTCCACCTCCACCGCTACTGCACCAGCTGCAGGAACTGGGTAAGACTATTCAAGCTGTATGAGATGGATTATCACAGGACACCATTAGAAACCTCTACGACTCTACATCGTCTGGCGAGTTATGTTAGCAAACATGGTAACCCGACACCATACTGAGAGACACTACTACTGTAGCTCAAAAGCTCATCTTCCTTCCAAAGAGTAATGCAGTCCCACACTTCATTGTGGGTGCAGCTATTCTTTTGATGATGAGTATATTTATGTATTTACAAAATAGAAAGAAAAAGGGAAGAAGAAAAGTTAAGAAAGTGTAAAAAGCACAGTTGCATGTTTGATGAAGTGAGTGGTGTTATTCGTTTATCTTGATGGTGGCATATTCAGTCTTCTCTCCAACGACGGTATTCCTGAGTGTAGCTGCAGGTGTCCTACTGTGGACTACAGTAGTGTACGTCACTTCATCCTGTAGAGGGATCATTCATGTTAATTAACACACAGCACTAACCGTTTACAGACCACCTCAGAGTTACCAGGAGCAGACGCTTCCCTGCCCCATTACATTGTCCAGCGAATTGTGGAATCTAAGCACAGAATGCACAACACATCACCTGACCTAGTAAACAGACTCAGTGTAAAAGCTCTCTGGGCACAGGGGCTTTAATTATGTGGTATGGGCTCTTTGGTTGAGGTGACAGTACATTTGAACACAGTGCCTGCACTGAAGCTGCTGGACGAACCAAGTGTTGGC
>JAMWET010002410.1:0-5000 GCA_024036415.1 Prochilodus magdalenae
CTCTCGTCTTATCTTCGCTTTGCTTCTCCTCTCCTCTCCTCTCCTCTCCTCTCTTCTCTTCTCTTCTCCTCTTCTCTTTTCTTCGCTTCGCTTTTCTTCGCTTCGCCTCTCCTCTCCTCTCTTCTCTTCTCTTTTCGTCTCTTCGCTTCTCCTCTCCTCTCTTCTCTTCTCTTTTCTTCTCTTCGCTTCGCTTCGCTTCTCCTCTCCTCTCTTTTCTTCTCTTCTCTTCTCTTCTCTTCTCCTCCTCTCCTCTCCTCTCCTCTTTTCTTCGCTTCGCTTCGCTTCTCCTCTCCACTCTTCTCTTCTCTTTTCTTTTCTTCTCTTCTCTTCTCCTTTCCTCTCCTCTCCTCTCCTCTCCTCTCCTCTCCTCTCCTCTCTTCTCATCTCTTCTCTTCTCCTCTTCTCTTCTCTTCGCTTCTCTCAGTTCTGGGGATGTGAACCAGGAGTTCTGAATCTAGCCGGTTTATTTGCTGGCCCACTAGCCAACTTAACCTTTACATTTACATTTAAGGTATTTAGCAGACGGTCTTATCCAGAGCGACTTACAACCGTGCTTAGTGCTCCATTGGATAATATTCCAGCTAGTAGGAAGTTTAGAGCCTAGAACTCACCATGAGCTCAGACACTGCCCGAACAGGGGGCCAGTGCTGGTACCTAGAGATTAATACACAGACATAGAGCAAGTAAAGCATTACCTGGCAACCCCAGCCCAGTGCTCATACCTATAGAGGAGAAAAGGTCATTATAAGTGCAGCACAATACACACAACTTACACCTCTACTAGAGCTCACTCACTGAAGTGCTTTACGAAGAGATGGGTCTTCAGCCTGCGTTTGAAGACCGCGCGAGACTCCGCTGTCCAGACGCCCAGTGGGAGTTCATTCCACCATCTGGGAGCCAGGACAGAGAAGAGTCTGGACGCTTGTCTTCCATGAGTCCTCAGGGATGGCGGTTCGAGACGAGCTGTACTTGAAGCACGAAGGGCTTCACCATTGCTATAAGGTAGGGAGGCGCTGGTCCATTCTTGGCTTTGTAGGCCTCAGAGTTTTAAATCTGATGTGGGCAACAACAGGAAGCCAGTGAAGGGAGCGCAGCAGTGGAGTGACGTGGGTGAACTTTGGAAGATTGAAGATGGTGGTGACAGACTAAAGTCACTAGTTTGACCAGTTGAGTCACTGGTCACATTATTACGACACTGCCACATGGACACTGACAAGAAGACAGCAAACCGTATCTCCAGTTTCCTGAAAACTAGCAATGCGCGCTAAGGCTCATCGGCAAAGGCACCTCACGCCCTACTGACCTGTGGAGTTTGGTTCATTCTGAGATTCCTCAATCTTCATTGACTTCCTCAGACATAATGTTATCTCCAGCTGACCAACGACTTCAGTACACCGTCAGGTGTGGTTGGAGTGGAAGGAGACTGCCCTATGATCCTATAACGTTCGTAGCTGGTTACTCCTGGGCACTCCGCAGTGGGCGAGCCTTTTGGTAAGCACACCTGGAGTGCACCTCATTTGACATAGACGGTATTTAGCTGATGCTCTTATCCAGAGCGACTACAAGGGTAGTCATATTACAGGTAGACCAGTGTAGTGTTAGGAGTCTTGCCCAGGGACTCTTAATGGTGTAGCACAGCATCACCCAGACCGGGATTCGAACCCCAGTCTCCCATGTGTGGTAGTGGCTTCCTGGAAGGTAGTGCTGTTATCCGCAGAGCTACACCAACCACATCTGCAGTTGGATACAACTTTTCCAGATTCCAGGGCTCCAGTTTGCTAAAGGCTAGCAATGCAACCCAGGGCTTGTTGCAAAGGGCACATCACCCTCTACTAGCATGCGTCAAAGTAGCGCAGTGGGTGGCGCTGTCACATCACAGTAAGACGGGGCCTGGGTTTGATTCCTGGCTTGGGTATCTGGAGTCACTGCATGTTCTCCTTGTGTCGGTGTGGGTTTCCTCCAGGTGCTCTGGTTTCCTCTCTGAAACCAAGACAGGCAGTCTTCCGAATATGCAGTGGACTTCCTATCCAGGGTATTCCCTGTTTCCGGGACCCTGATATTCTTTTTGTGACCCAGAAGGATAAGCGGCATAGAATATGATACCCATGGAAGACCAAAGGCCTTAAGGCCATGGCTCTCTGGAGATTATAAGGGTACTAGCTACAAGCATTTTCAGGTTATGGCGCCATCTACACTTCCTGTAGGGAACTGCAGTCTGTCGGAACAGCTACAGCTCTCTATTAAATGCTCCAATATGAGCATGTCGACATTGTTACTGATGAATTGGCTTTGGAGACTCATCATTGCAGCCCTACCTGAACTGCTGATGGAGCTGAAGAGGTCAGTGTGGTTGGTGCACAGGAGACGGCGAGAGAATCTGAATGACCGGACTGCTGGCCTCGTTTCGAAGGCGTAGTTTAGTGTGCCTGCTACTGTAAGAGTGCTGATCTAGAATCTGCTCCCCTGGGCTGTACATTCACCATCCCCAGCAGGGGAAAGCCGAACGCTGGTCCTAGATATAAAGTGATGCATATGATTCACAGCCTCCCTTGTTCCTGTCGTTCTCAGATAGCCAGACAGCTGTGTGTGTGGGGGTCAGCTCGTGGTGAGGCGTGAGAGTGTGTAAGAGGGCAGCTGCTGCTTTGTTTCCTGATGACTTGAGCGGTGGGTGGACTTGCCAGGTGGCCAGTGGATGGGTGTGGGTGTGTGCGTTAGTGTGAGTTGGCCTGAGGAGAAGGGAGGTCAGTAGGTCAAGGGTGACAATAAGGATTCGTGACCCTGAAACAGAGCAGCTTTCACTGCTGTGGGACGTCCTGAGACGGATCTAGCTGGACTGCTTTAATAAATAATAGATTCCATGAGATGTTAGGAGTTAGCGTATGCATACCGTTAGACAGTTAGTCAGTCAGTTACGTAATTAGTTAGTCTGTATGTTAGCCAGTCATGTAGTTAGTTAGTTAGTTACATAGTCAGAGAGTCAGTCAGTCAATGAAGTAGTCAGTCATTAATCAGTCAGTTAATCAATTATTAATCAGTATGTTATTTAACCAGTCGGTTGGTCAGTTAGCCTACATAGCCAGTCGGTCATTAGTTAATTAGTCATGTAGTCAGTTAACCTGTTAATCAGCATGTTAGTGTTTTTCCTAGCTAGTTAAATAGTCAGTTAGTCTGGTAGTTAATTGGTGAGGGAGTCAGTGTATAGTCCAATAGCCAGTTAGTTACTCAGTAAGTTAGTTAGCTACTAGTTAAGTAGTCAGCTTGTTAATTAGTCAGTCAGTCATATAGTCTGGTAGGTAGATAGTCAGGTTGTCGGTGTATAGTCCAATAGTCAGTTAGTTAAACAGTTAATCAGTAAGTCGGTCAGCTAGCTAGTTAAGTAGTCAGTCGGTCACTCAGTCTGGTAGGTAGCTAGTAAGGTTGTCGGTGTATAGTCCAATAGTCAGTTAGTTAAACCGTTAATCAGTAAGTCGCTCAGCTAGCTAGTTAAGTAGTCAGTCGGTCACTCAGTCTGGTAGGTAGCTAGTCAGGTTGTCAGTGTATAGTCCAATAGTCAGTTAGTTAAACCGTTAATCAGTAAGTCGCTCAGCTAGCTAGTTAAGTAGTCACTCAGTCTGGTAGGTAGCTAGTCAGGCTGTCGGTGTATAGTCCAATAGTCATTTAGTTAAGCCGTTAATCAGTAAGTCGCTCAGCTAGCTAGTTAAGTGGTCAGTCGGTCACTCAGTCTAGTAGGTAACTAGTCAGGCTGTCGGTGTATAGTCCAATAGTCATTTAGTTAAACCGTTAATCAGTAAGTCAGTCAGCTAGCTAGTTAAGTAGTCAGTCGGTCACTCAGTCTGGTAGGTAGCTAGTCAGGTTGTCGGTGTATAGTCCAATAGTCAGTTAGTTAAACCGTTAATCAGTAAGTCGGTCAGCTAGCTAGTTAAGTAGCTAGCTAGTTAAGTAGTCAGTCGGTCACTCAGTCTAGTAGGTAGCTAGTCAGGTTGTCGGTGTATAGTCCAGTAGTCAGTTAGTTAATCCGTTAATCAGTAAGTCGGTCAGCTAGCTAGTTAAGTAGTCAGTCGGTCACTCAGTCTGGTAGGTAGCTTGTCAGGTTGTCGGTGTATAGTCCAGTAGTCAGTTAGTTAATCCGTTAATCAGTAAGTCAGAGGGGGAGGGACCAGCTTAGCTGAGTTAAGTAGTCAGTCGGTCACTCAGTCTGGTAGGTAGCTAGTCAGGCTGTCGGTGTATAGTCCAATAGTCATTTAGTTAAACCGTTAATCAGTAAGTCGGTCAACTAGCTAGTTAAACGATCAGTCTGTCACTCAGTCAGATAGTCTGGTAGTTAGCTAGCTAGATAATAAGCCAGTCAGTCCATTTAGAACTACAGCCAATCAGCTAGCTTCCTGTAGTTACCCTGCTGAAAAAAAAAATAACAAGAAAACAACAACATCAATATGATATGATATGAGTTTGTACTGGGCTGGTGCTACTCTGCTGGTCTCCCAGAATACACACCAGTGCCACATACTGGTAAATGTGATAAGACGTCCCTTGGTTCCATCCCCCCATTACTCCGTTTGATGCTACCCAAGTGCTAGCTTATATAATGGAACTGGTAGTTAGTGTTCTCCTCCAAGCGTGTTGAGCTGTGCAGTGATACCGTGTGGCCAACAGTTTGTAAAGATGTGCTTGAGCTTCTTAAGGTGGAAAATGAGCATAGTGAACAGCTGTACCCCCAGAAAAGGTAGTACAGCCCAACGCTGTTTACTGAGCTGGTGCACTATTTAAGAAGTCAGTTGTAGTGATGCTGCCATAGGTGCACATATATTGAGTAATTGACACTGGCTTCTCAGCCAATCGGATTTCAGGAGTGGAGCCATCGATAATGAATTCCTCCATTCCAAAATTGATTGGGTTGAATCTGGATGTTCAGATCGATGCGTCATGATGCACTGGTGCAGTTTTACGCCCCCGGTGTTTGTGCATGTGCTGTCAGCGCTGTTAAATGGCAGAGCTCTTCT
>JAMWET010002410.1:15000-17500 GCA_024036415.1 Prochilodus magdalenae
CAGAGGGAAACATGGAGGGTGCTGGAGGCTCTGTGTGAGCTGCCCCTTGTTCAGGATTTACTATCTAAACACCTCCCCACTGGCCCCTATCAGTTCATCACAGGATCAATCAATAACATGACATAACCTCCTGTGCTGCCTCCCAGGGTACTTTTGTGTGTGTGTGTGGGGTAGAATGGGTATGTGAGGGATATTGTGAGTATATGTTGGGTAGAATGACTATGTGAGGGACATTGTTTGTATATGTTGGGTAGAATGGTTATCTGAAGGATATTGTTTGTATATGTTGGGTAGAAAGGCTATGTGAGGGATATTGTGGGTATATGTTGGGTAGAATAGCTATGTGATGGACATTGTATATGTTGGGTAGAATGACTATGTGAGGGACATTGTTTGTATATGTTGGGTAGAATGGCTATGTGATGAACATTGTATATGTGGAGTATATGTATGTGTGTTGGGGTATGCTGTGTAAATGTGGAGTTGAGGGGTTATGTGTGGAGTATATGTATGTGTGTTGGGGTATGCAGTGTAAATGTAGCGCTGAGCGGTTGTGTGTGGAGTATAGGTATGTGTTGGGGTATGCTGTGTAAACGTAGCGCTGAGCAGTTGTGTGTGGAGTATAGGTATGTGTTGGGGTATGCTGTGTAAATGTGGAGTTGAGGGGTTATGTGTGGAGTAAAGGTATGTGTTGGGGTATGCTGTGTAAATGTGGAGTTGAGGGGTTGTGTGAAGAGTATATGTATGTGCTGGGGTATGCTGTGTAAACGTAGCGCTGAGCAGTTGTGTGTGGAGTATATGTATGGTTTGGGGTATACTGTGTAAATGTGGAGTTGAGGGGTTATGTGTGGAGTATATGTATGTGTTGGGGTATGCTGTGTAAACGTAGCGCTGAGCAGTTGTGTGTGGAGTATATGTATGTGTTGGGGTATACTGTGTAAATGTGGAGTTGAGGGGTTATGTGAAGAGTATATGTATGTGTTGGGGTATGCTGTGTAAACGTAGCGCTGAGCAGTTGTGTGTGGAGTATATGTATGGTTTGGGGTATACTGTGTAAATGTGGAGTTGAGGGGTTATGTGTGGAGTATATGTATGTGTTGGGGTATGCTGTGTAAATGTGGAGTTGAGGGGTTATGTGTGGAGTATATGTATGTGTTGGGGTATGCTGTGTAAATGTGGAGTTGAGGGGTTATGTGTGGAGTATAGGTATGTGTGTTGGGGTGTGCTGTGTAAATGTGGAGTTGAGGGGTTATGTGTGGAGTATATGTATGTGTTGGGGTATACTGTGTAAACGTAGCGCTGAGGGGTTATGTGTGGAGTATATGTGTGTTGGGGTATGCTGTGTAAACGTAGCGCTGAGCGGTTGTGTGTGGAGTATATGTATGTGTTGGGGTATACTGTGTAAATGTGGAGTTGAGGGGTTATGTGTGGAGTATATGTATGTGTTGGGGTATACTGTGTAAATGTGGAGTTGAGGGGTTATGTGTGGAGTATATGTATGTGTTGGGGTATACTGTGTAAAGGTAGCGCTGAGGGGTTGTGTGTGGAGTATATGTGTGTTGGGGTATACTGTAGCGCTGAGCGGTTGTGTGTGGAGTATAGGTATGTGTTGGGGTATACTGTGTAAATGTGCAGTTGAGGGGTTATGTGTGGAGTATATGTATGTGTGTTGGGGTATGCTGTGTAAATGTGGAGTTGAGGGGTTATGTGTGGAGTATATGTATGTGTGTTGGGGTATGCAGTGTAAATGTAGCGCTGAGCGGTTGTGTGTGGAGTATAGGTATGTGTTGGGGTATGCTGTGTAAATGTGGAGTTGAGGGGTTATGTGTGGAGTATAGGTATGTGTTGGGGTATGCTGTGTAAATGTGGAGTTGAGGGGTTATGTGAGGAGTATATGTATGTGTTGGGGTATGCTGTGTAAACGTAGCGCTGAGCAGTTGTGTGTGGAGTATATGTATGGTTTGGGGTATACTGTGTAAATGTGGAGTTGAGGGGTTATGTGTGGAGTATATGTATGTGTTGGGGTATACTGTGTAAATGTGGGGTTGAGGGGTTGTGTGTGGAGTATAGGTATGTGTTGGGGTATGTTGTGTAAACGTAGCGTTGAGGGGTTGTATGTGTTGGGGTAAGCTGTGTAAACGTAGCGCTGAGCGGTTGTGTGTGGAGTATATGTATGTGTTGGGGTATACTGTGTAAATGTGGAGTAGGGGTTATGTGTGGAGTATATGTGTGTGTGTTGGGGTATACTGTATAAACGTAGTGTTGAGGGGTTATGTGTGGAGTATATGTATGTGTTGGGGTATGCTGTGTAAATGTGGAGTTGAGGGGTTATGTGTGGAGTATATGTATGTGTTGGGGTATGCTGTGTAAACGTAGCGCTGAGCGGTTGTGTGTGGAGTATATGTGTGTGTTGGGGTATGCTGTGTAAACGTAGCGCTGAGCGGTTGTGTGTGGAGTATATGTATGGTTTGGGGTATACTGTGTAAATGTGGAGTTGAGG
>JAMWET010002410.1:22500-30961 GCA_024036415.1 Prochilodus magdalenae
TGCTCTTGCTCTTTATGGAGGGCTAGGATGGTCCTCCCTCTCTAGGGTTGCCACCTTTCAGAAATGAAAATAAAGGACGGGGGGGCGTGGTCATGGGCCATGTGTGAGTGTGAGTCGGGGGTTGTTGGGGGAGAGTGTGATCAATCGTTTGTGACACATGTTTATCGGACATTTACGGAAATACGGAACAAAGCATGTCTTGTATTTGACAGGACACGCTGTGGGGTGTGGGGAAGAGATTGTGATTATTGATGTGTGTGTCAGACATGTTTATCGGACATTTATGGAAATACAGAACAAATTTACGGACTTTTACGGAAATACGGAACAAATTTACAGACATTTACGGAAATACGGAACAAATTTACGGACATTTACGGAAATACAGGAGACATTTACAGATTATACGGGACAAATTTATGATGACATTTACGGAAATACGGAACAAATTTACGGACATTTACCAGAAATACGGAAATAAATACGACAGTTACAGAAAATAACAGAACATAAATTTCCAGGAATTGACGGAAATAACAAATGTATTCCCGCAGTATCATGTTACGGAAAGATAGTGAACAAATTTTACGGGAAATACAGAACAAATTTACAGACATTTACGGAAATACAGAACAAATTTTACAGACTTTTACGGAAATACGGGAAACAAATTTACAGACGGAACCAAATTTTTATGGAAATCTAACATACGGAACAAATTTACGGACATTTACGGAAATACGGAACTAATTTACTGACATTTTACGGAAATACGGAACAAATGTACGGACATTTTTACGGAAATAAACGGAACAAATTTACAGGATATTTACAGAAATACGGAACAAATTTATGGGACTTTTACAACAGAAATACGGAACAACAAATTTACAGACATTTACGGAAATACAGAACAAACAAATTTACAGACATTTTACGGATCAATACAGAAAGATACAAATTTACAGACATTTATGGAAGTAACGGAACAAATTTACGGACTTTTACAGAAATATACATCGAACAAATTTACAGACATACGGAAAATTACAAATTTTTTCCGGACATTTACGGAAATACAGAACAAATTTACAGACATTTACGGAAATACGGAACAAATTTACAGACATTTACGGAAATACAAAACAAATTTACAGACGACCCTATCCCTTTCCCACTGAGCACAGTGCTAGCCAACATGTTGACGTTAACTACATAAGCCCACCAGATTGTTAGCTGATGTAACAGCAATAGCAATCAGCTCTCCTCCAAACATGTTGAGCTGTCTGAAGAAGGTAAGCGAGGATGGGCTGTACCTCTGTACCTGACCAGTCCGACAGCCACCACTGTGGACTTTCAGCCAGCACTGATGCCCTCCATTAGTCATCCTGCTAGTGCCAGCACCATTGGCAGACGACTGCATGACACAGGACTACATGCACACAACCCGTTACGACGACTCTCCTTAACACCACATCAACATCACCACACACTGCAGTGATGTCACTACCAGACTGTCAATGAGGCGCTGTTCTTTGGATGTGTGGAGTGTGATGCACTATTAGCAAGGCCATATACATAGCCAATTGAAATTTTAGCGATGCCGTCTTGGTATAGGAATCACACTACCATATGTGCTGGTCAGAGTGGATGTCGAATGGCTGAGGAAGGTACAGCACTGCTATCTAGTGGTCAGGGGTTTAAACACATCACCTAGCGAACCGGTGCCCACCACAAGCTTGTCAAATGAATGAACACTGATACTGTGTCCTTTAGAGTCGATATAGCATCCCAAAACATAATATAGCGATGCTCAAGTGTATCTATATCATTTCGTACCCCTAACATCTTGGGGGGGCAGTTGTGGGCAGGAGATTAGGGATCCAGCCTTGTGACTGGACGATCGCCGGGTTCAGTTCTCTGAGCGGACACTAACAACAGAAGTGCCCTTGAGCAAGGCACCTAACCCCCAACTACTCCCTGGGTGCTATGGATAGGGCGGCCCATTGCTCACTCCCCCTGTGTGTGCACTGTGTTCAGTAGTGTGAGTGTATGTGGGTGTTTCACTTTACAAATGAGTTAGATGTGGACGACAAACTCTTCAGTGTGGAAACACAATGGCACAAAATGCCACAAGCTCTCTATGTTTGGGTTTACCTAACATCTAGTCAGGTGGTAGTTGGACTTGTGCGAAGGGTCAGTTGGCCGTACTAGGTTCTGCATCGTTCCTGCAGTGCTAGACGCTAACTAGGCTGCCTGAACCTCCACTAGGCAGCTTCCTAATTGGTTAGAAAGACTTGCATCGAGTTTGGATGGCTGTAGTAAGGTTTGGTGTGTAGGTGATTCTACACCGCTGACTCAATGTGTGTTAGGTAACAGCCTGGGCTTTATCCATACAGTTGCTCATCTTATGGATTCCAAATCAAACCTGTGGTTATGGAACAGCTGGGCGGAGTTTGAGGCCGGTACGTGATGGTGTAGACGTGCCGTGTGCACAGTGCTAATTGGTGGCCATAAGCTTCCATTGTTACCTGCATTAGCATTCAGCCTCTTTGGCTGACCGGCTGCATCTACGGAATGGGATATCTATTCCTTAGAAGCCCCCTGCTCTCTTTCTCTTTCTCTGGATTACGCCGTCTTTTATTCAGGGTCTCTAATTCTGGTCATTAGAAGTCCTGGAAGCCCAGTAAAGCCTTTGACCCAAGAGCTGATAACAGCAGAGGCGGATCAATCACTCCGTTTCATCCTCGAGAAGTCGGGCGGGAAGTCAAGCTGGTGTGAGTGAAGGGGCTTGAATGTAGGTCACGTGTGAAATGTGAGCGGGGGGCTCGGGGGACGGGTGACTCTGGGTCTCCTCCTCATGCTCCGGGACCCTGTAACGGGAGAAATAAGAGACCTTTTTTCCATACAGGGTTATTTTTAGAGCCGGATGCTCGCTGAACATTGCTGCTCGACCTGCTGCTGTTAGGAATGTGCTGATTGGAAGTCTGCAGTCTGGAACAGAGCATAGTCTCGGCCTCGGCTTCCAGCCTTTAGCCTCGCTGAGAAACGAACGTGCAAATGGTCTTTTATTACGGTTCTTTAGGAAATGAGTCAGTTTGATTTGATGATTTTTCCAATTTGGTATTCAAGAAGTGCAGTTGTGATTTATTGGTTGGTTGGTTTGATTAATTGATTGGTTGGTTTGTTTGACTGGTTGGTTGGTTGGTTGGTTTGATTGGTTGGTTGGTTGCTTGGTTGGTTGGTTTGTTTGACTGGTTGGTTGGTTGGTTGGTTTGATTGGTTGGTTGGTTGGTTGGTTGCTTGCTTGCTTGCTTGCTTGCTTGATTCCTTGATTTGTTGGTTGGTTGTTTGGTTGGTTGGTTGGTTGGTTGGTTGCTTGCTTGCTTGATTCCTTGATTTGTTGGTTTGTTTGACTGGTTGGTTGGTTGGTTTGACTGGTTGGTTGGTTGGTTGGTTGGTTTGATTGGTTGGTTGGTTGGTTGCTTGCTTGCTTGGTTGGTTGCTTGCTTGATTCCTTGATTTGTTGGTTGGTTGCTTGGTTGGTTGGTTTGTTTGACTGGTTGGTTGGTTGGTTTGATTGGTTGGTTGCTTGCTTGGTTGGTTGGTTGGTTGGTTTGACTGGTTGGTTGGTTGGTTGTTTGGTTGGTTGGTTGCTTGCTTGCTTGATTCCTTGATTTGTTGGTTGGTTGCTTGGTTGGTTGGTTTGTTTGACTGGTTGGTTGGTTGGTTTGATTGGTTGGTTGCTTGCTTGCTTGGTTGGTTGTTGGTTTTGACTGGTTTGTTTGGTTTGGTTTGGTTGGTTTGATTGGTTGGTTTGGTGGTTGCTTGCTTTGCTTGGTTGGTTGCCTTTCTTGATTACCTTGATTTGTTGGTTGGGTTTGGTTGGTTTGGTTTGCTTGGTTGGTTGGTTTTGTTTGACTGGGTTTGGTTGGTTGGTTTTGATTGGTTTGGTTGCTACTTGGCTTGGTTTTTGGTTTTTGGTTGGTTTGACTGGTTGGTTGGTTGGTTTGATTGGTTGGTTGGTTGGTTGGTTTGATTGATTGGTTGGTTTGATTGGTTGGTTGGTTAATTTATGAGTTGGTTGGTTGTTTGATTGGTTGGTTGCTTGATTGGTTGGGTGGTTATTGGTTGGTTTGATTTATTGGTTGGTTGGTTGCTTGATTTGTTGGTTAATTGATGGGTCAGTGGGTTGGTTTCTTGAATAGTTACTTGATTGGTTGGTTGAGTTCATTTGAGCTCTTGTCAGCGTCACCATCAATATATATATATATATATATATATATATTTATAAATATATATTTTTATATAAATAAAAATATATTTTTTTTTTTTTTTTTTTTTTTTTGTTTTTTTTTTTTTTTGCTTATAATGTTTGTCTGAATGTCTATACCATGAACAGAAGCAGTTTTTTTTACTTTTTGGTCTATATTTTAAAACTAAGCCTAAAACTAAACGTCATTTTGTTACTGTGCCCTGAATGCTAGTGTATTGCCGCTGTCCAGTGAAATACATGCATCTCCATTTTTTTGTCGATGTTTCACTTTCATGCATCATTTAAACACAACAGCTGGCGTTTATGTTGTGTGAAAATTTCATGATGAATGGACCGACAGAAACGAGCCACAATTGCTTGGGGAAGAAGTCTTCCTAAAGTCTGGTTCCAATGACTTGCATCCAAGTTGCCGTTTTGGAGAACCTTGTTTTTTCTTTGCACGGTGACGATAAGTAAACGAGGTCTTTACTGACTGACTCTTCCCGGGGTTGTGCCTTATTCAAGAAGCAGTCTGGACTGAAACACTCGATAAGCCATAGGCTGGGAGTCAATAAAGGTTTTGGCCTTTGTGACATCACAAAACCAGTGCATTCAAAATGGACTCTTTTGGGTGTGAAGCTTAAACAGTGTTTAAATACTACTGTAAATTACATTAAGACTACTGTTTTAAAATAAGCTCATTATTACAGGGGTTGGACAATGAAACTGAAACACCTGGTTTTAGACCACAATCATTTATTAGTATGGTGTAGGGCCTCCTTTTGCGGCCAATACTGCGTCAGTTGGTCTTGGGAATGACAACACATAATACTGCGTCACTGCCACATTGGTCAGACAGGGATTTTTAAGCCATTCCTCTTGCAGCTGATAGTGGCCAGGTCACTATGTGCTGCTGGTGGAGGTTCGTCCTTCTTGGTGGTATGCTGACATTTACCCTGGAATACCGTGGCTCTTGTGATACATCACAAAGACTTGCTGTCTTGGTCACAGATGCGCCATCAAGGAGACGTGCAGCCAACAATCTGTCCTCTTTTGAACTCTGGTCATGTCACCCATAATGTTGTGTGCATTGCAGTATTTTGAGCAGAACTGTGCTCTTACCTGCTAACTGAACCTTCACACTCTGCTCTTACTGGTGCAATGTGCAATTAATGAAGATTGGCCACCAGGCTGGTCCAATATAGCCATGAGACCTCCCACACTAAAATGACAGGTGTTTCAGTTTCATTGTCTGACCCCTGTAGTTATTCATTAATATTCCATTATATAAAATTTAAACTGGTTCGTAAAAACCTTGAATATGTAGTGGTTGGTGTGGCGCAACGGATAACACCACTTGTCATTGAGCTAACATGCCATGTGGGAGATAGGGGTGCTACACCAATAAGAGTCCTTGGGCAAGACTCCTAACACTACATTGGCCTAGCTGTAATATGATTAACCTTGTAAGTCGCTCTGAATAAGGGCGTCAGCTAAATACCATAAATGTCTAATAATAAATCTAATAAAGCTGGATTTAAATGCTGACTGGTGAGGTAAACAAACCAGAGGTAACCAGCGAGACCTGAGCTTTGACAGTGTAGGTATGTAAATATGGGGTCAATATTAGGCAAACAGAAGGTCACTCTGTCTCTGTTGCAACTACCTGTAATGACCTATTATTAATGTCGGTGCTAATAAATGACTAATAAACTCATTAATAAGCTGTTTTAAAACTGCCAATTTTACAGGCAGTCCCAAAACGTCCCAGCGGGCCCAGCCGACACTCCTGGTTAAAAGCCTCTGGTCGTTTGTGTCATATTTGCCATAATTATAGTGCCCTCAGCATGCGTTCAACCACCTTCCGGTTCCCTGTCCTGTTTACCGGTTGCAGTTTTGGGCCACAAACTCCTTGAGAAATCTGTGTCGGCTCAGCTGCTTGAAGACCGATGACTTAAAATAGAGGCTGGTTGAAGATTAATAATGCATGTGTCCCTGTGATTGGCCTGCCAACGCGCTGTAGCTACAGCCCCAGATCCACAGCAAAGCTCAGGCCTGTCAGCTGCAGGACCACTCAAACAACTCTGCTACAGAGCTACGCCAAGCGATCACGTCAAAGGGGTACATCTGTGACGCAGGGCTGTCGACTGGAAACGCTAACCTTAGCCTCATTGGAGCTGAATAAGAATCTGCCGTGTCCTGAGTTTTAGTCTGGCCCAAGCTCCTTCAGTTATAGTAGTCCGGTTGCTTTTCTGCTTTCCTGGAGACACGGCTAACAGCTCAAATGGAGTTTGGCTTGAGCCGATTCGGTATCCCACAAGTTCATGACAAGACTCTAAACAGCCATAACGGTTTTGGGCCAATTGCAAGGCGAAGGAAATGAAATGCCTCAAAGGTACGTCTAGGAGGGTAGTGCATGCTCTAGGTGCCTCGAGCAGCATTCGGTGAACTTTGCTAGCCTAATGGTAGTCTATATGCCATTTAACCACACAACGTCTTCACTGTTTGAAAGTGGGAATCCGGGTCCAAGGCCCCAGTGAGCAAGCCAAAGGTGAAAGTGGCATGGAAGAACTCCCTCAAGGCTAAAGGAAGAAACCTCAAGAGGAACCAAGACTCTGAGGGGGAACGCATCCTCTTCAGGTCAACCCTGGTTTGCCATTAACTCAAAGCAATGGATAAGAGAAGTGTTGAGTGTTTCCGAGGCAGGGAAAGTACTAGCTGGGTCTTTGGATTACATAGCATGACCGTCAAATGGTATGCGCAATGCAGGTGAGCTTCATGGTAGCCAAACAGAAAGGTCAGCAGAAAGACAGTAGCACCCAGCCGAGGCAGGTGAACGCACAGGATGGGCAGTTGCTCAGCTCCAGCAAAGAGACCTGAGAGCACTTCTTGGTGATGCAGTGTTCTAGGCCGGGACTTCACTTCACACAAAAGCAGGGGCTTCTGGTACGTGTCCACGTCACGCAAATTCGTCATTTCCAACAAGGGGTAGCAAAATCACGTATGCAGGAGGTTGTGGGTAACGAGGTGACTTGTGGTGAGAAAAGTTGGGCTGCCTTCATCTAAGGCAAGTTACAGGCAGTGGCACCAGCACTGACCAGTCAAGGAAAATCAAACAGTTCTGATGTCCGTGTACAATGAGCATGTCCCTATATGGTTCTGCCTGGATGGCAAGGAGGGAAAGATGATCACTGCTGTGTCTGGGTTCTCCAAACAAAGAGACTAAGACTAAAGGAAAGGGAGGATACCAGCACTGAGCATGTTTCAGGCCTGATCCAGCTTGAGTAGGACCTCTCACGGGTCTTTCTGTTCTTTGCTGTGCAGAGAACCTACACTTGTAGGGAAAGGCCGTTGGGCTGGTGCTGCTTTGGTGTTTGGTCTACATGGGCCTCCTTGTATGGGATGTGCACGGATACTTGAGTGCTCTTCGGGTTGTAACATTTTCGAAGACTGAACACAGAATGTTGCCACTCAACATCGTCTGGTAGTGTACTAACTTCGTAAGTTTGGAATGTACATATGTAGATTGTCAAAGCCAGCACGCCCGAGTCGGTTTTGGTTTAATTTGAGCGATAATCGTGGTTAGCATATATGTGTGTGTGGGGTGTTACATGAGTTGGGTATGGTCCTGTATTTGGCCACCTCCTGTTAACCTTCGACTGAAGGGACTTTTATTTTGGAGACCTTTATTTCAGGTTTCGGCAACACCCTTAGCCTGCATGTGTTTGGAGAGTCTCGGTGCATGCTTGTTTGTCTGTCTGTGGGCATATGTGCATGTGTGTGAGCGAGAGAGATAATGGAAAAGAGAGCAGAAGCGATAGAAAGAGACTGAATGAGAGAGGAGTGCTAATCCAGTCTCTCCTGGGATACAGACTACTCTCATTGTTGCTATGCTACAGGGTGGCAGTGGCAGGCTGTGAACGACGCAGCATCGCTACATCACGCATGTGTTCGTCTTCTCCAACAGCAGATCAGTTCATTCTTATCGCAGTTGTATCTGGTAAAGGATTACATTATGCAAATGAGCCTCTAGCCCGTCACAGTGCTAGGGGTCCGCTCTCTAATTGAGGTGGGCGACAGAAATCTAATATCGCGAAACCTGAAGACATGTTCGTGATGGGTATCAAGCCATAATAGTGTTATACTGACCAGCCCTAGTGAGCAATCGCAATTCCAGATGAGTTTCTGCTGGTGTTTGCATTAATG
>JAMWET010002411.1:0-62500 GCA_024036415.1 Prochilodus magdalenae
CACAGTCATATCACACAGCCATATCACACAGCCATATCACACAGTCATATCACACAGTCATATCACACAGTCATATCACACAGCCATATCACACAGTCATATCACACAGTCATATCACACAGCCATATCACACAGCCATATCACACAGCCATATCACACAGTCATATCACACAGCCATATCACACAGTCATATCACACAGCCATATCACACAGTCATATCACACAGCCATATCACACAGTCATATCACACAGCCATATCACACAGTCATATCACACAGCCATATCACACAGCCATATCAGCAGGTTAGCTCCACCCAGCCATAATCACACGCATATCAGCAGTTTATCACCCCTCACCATTGTTATTACAGGTCATATCACACAGTCCATACACCGAACACTCACCAGTCCCAGAATGCCGTTCTCACTCTGCAGGTACACTGAGATGTCGGGCTTGATGAAGTTACTGGCTAGCATCGGGATTCCAATTCCCAGATTAGCTGGAAAATCCAAACATTAAGACTCTCAGAACATACACCACGGGAACCTCATCCCACACACCACATAACACAGATACAGAGCGGTTCCGCCTCCTCCGGCTCGGAGAACCCAACACGTTCTAATAACTACTCAATCAGCCTTCAAGAGTCCAGCGCTTCAGCACCTCCGCATGTTCCCAGTCACACACGGTTAGCGGGCGCTCCGTACCGTACATGCCGTCCTCAAACTCCAGCGCAGCTCTGCGGACGATTCGCTCCCTCACCACGTCAGAGTCCTTCTTGGGTTTGGTGGTCTCGGCCTGTGGCTTGCTCACAGTGCGTCTCTGCACAGACAGCACAGCAGAACAAATCAGCCCAACACCGGCCCAACACCGTCCCAACACCAGCCCAACACCAGCCCAACACCAGCCCAACACCGGCCCAACACCGGCCCAACACCGGCCCAACACCGGCCCAACACCGGCCCAGACAGAGCTCATCATCTGAGACATGTTCGCTGTCTGAAGATCAGGTGAAGTAACCGAGTGATGGAAGCATGCACCCCACCAATTAGCATGATTAGCAACTTTGTCCTGATGCTAATTGGTGGAGAACTAGCTTCCACTGCTTATTAGCCAATTAGCAATAAGCCGTATAGCTCCGATACTGCCACTAAAGAAGAAACCTCCAGACACCAAACACGGCTCGGCTGATCTCCCGGTCGATCGATAGGGATATTATTATTAGTTATTAATTATTAATATCTTAAGCAGGCCATAAAGGATGAAACACAGGGAATCAGTAATCGGTCTGATGAGCTCTCAAACATCCAGAAGGCGCGCACGCCGGCTCAGCTCGGCTCAGCTTCCCAGGGTCAGAGTCTGAACACACCTTAGCTCCCCCAGAGGAAAGCAGAACAGACAGATGCTAACTGCCTGCGCTAACGGTACAGTGTTAGTGTTCTGTGTCAGGGTTCCAGTCCAGTGTTAGTGTTCTGTGCCAGAGTTCCAGTCCAGTGTTGGTGTTCTGAGTCAGTGTTCCAGTTCAGTGTTAGTGTTCTGTGTCAATGTTCCAGTTCAGTGTTGGTGTTCTGAGTCAGTGTTAGTGTTCTGTGTCAGTGTTCCAATTCAGTGTTGGTGTTCTGTGTCAGTGTTCGAGCCCAGTGTTAGTGTTCTGTGTCAGTGTTCCAATCCAGTGTTAGTGTTCTGTGTCAGTGTTCCAGTTCTGTGTCAGTGTTCGAGCCCAGTGTTAGTGTTCTGTGTCAGTGTTCGAGCCCAGTGTTGGTGTTCTGTGTCAGTGTTCCAGTCCAGTGTTGGTGTTCTGTGTCAATGTTACAGTTCAGTGTTGGTGTTCTGAGTCAGTGTTCCAGTCCAGTGTTGGTGTTCTGTGTCAGTGTTCCAATCCAGTGTTAGTGTTCTGTGTCAGTGTTCCAATCCAGTGTTAGTGTTCTGTGTCAGTGTTCCAGTTCAGTGTTGGTGTTCTGAGTCAGGGTTCCAGTCCAGTGTTAGTGTTCTGTGCCAGGGTTCCAGTCCAGTGTTGGTGTTCTGTGTCAGTGTTCCAGTCCAGTGTTGGTGTTCTGTGTCAGTGTTCCAGTCCAGTGTTGGTGTTCTGAGTCAGTGTTCGAGCCCAGTGTTAGTGTTCTGTGTCAGTGTTCCAATCCAGTGTTAGTGTTCTGTGTCAGTGTTCCAGTCCAGTGTTAGTGTTCTGTGTTCCAATCCAGTGTTAGTGTTCTGTGTCAGTGTTCCAGTCCAGTGTTGGTGTTCTGTGTCAGTGTTCCAGTCCAGTGTTGGTGTTCTGAGTCAGTGTTCGAGCCCAGTGTTAGTGTTCTGTGTCAGTGTTCCAATCCAGTGTTAGTGTTCTGTGTCAGTGTTCCAGTCCAGTGTTAGTGTTCTGTGTTCCAATCCAGTGTTAGTGTTCTGTGTCAGTGTTCCAGTCCAGTGTTGGTGTTCTGAGTCAGTGTTCGAGCCCAGTGTTAGTGTTCTGTGTCAGTGTTCCAATCCAGTGTTAGTGTTCTGTGTCAGTGTTCCAGTCCAGTGTTGGTGTTCTGTGTCAGTGTTCCAGTCCAGTGTTAGTGTTCTGTGTCAGTGTTCCAGTCCAGTGTTAGTGTTCTGTGTCAGTGTTCCAGTCCAGTGTTGGTGTTCTGAGTCAGGGTTCCAGTCCAGTGTTAGTGTTCTGTGCCAGGGTTCCAGTCCAGTGTTAGTGTTCTGTGTCAGTGTTCCAATCCAGTGTTAGTGTTCTGTGTCAGTGTTCCAGTCCAGTGTTAGTGTTCTGTGTCAGTGTTCCAGTCCAGTGTTGGTGTTCTGTGTCAGTGTTCCAGTCCAGTGTTGGTGTTCTGAGTCAGTGTTCCAGTTCAGTGTTGGTGTTCTGAGTCAGTGTTCCAGTTCAGTGTTGGTGTTCTGTGTCAGTGTTCCAGTCCAGTGTTGGTGTTCTGTGTCAGTGTTCCAGTCCAGTGTTGGTGTTCTGTGTCAGTGTTCCAGTTCAGTGTTGGTGTTCTGAGTCAGTGTTCCAGTTCAGTGTTGGTGTTCTGTGTCAGTGTTCCAGTCCAGTGTTAGTGTTCTGTGTCAGTGTTCCAGTCCAGTGTTGGTGTTCTGAGTCAGGGTTCCAGTCCAGTGTTAGTGTTCTGTGTCAGTGTTCCAGTTCAGTGTTGGTGTTCTGAGTCAGTGTTCCAGTCCAGTGTTGGTGTTCTGAGTCAGTGTTCCAGTTCAGTGTTGGTGTTCTGTGTCAGTGTTCCAGTTCAGTGTTGGTGTTCTGTGTCAGTGTTCCAGTCCAGTCTTGGTGTTCTGAGTCAGTGTTCCAGTCCAGTCTTGGTGTTCTGAGTCAGTGTTCCAGTATTCCAGTGTTCGAGCCCAGCGTTAGTGTTCTGTGTCAGTGTTCCAATCCAGTGTTAGTGTTCTGTGTCAGTGTTCCAGTCCAGTGTTGGTGTTCTGAGTCAGTGTTCGAGCCCAGCGTTAGTGTTCTGTGTCAGTGTTCCAATCCAGTGTTAGTGTTCTGTGTCAGTGTTCCAATCCAGTGTTAGTGTTCTGTGTCAGTGTTCCAGTTCAGTGTTGGTGTTCTGAGTCAGTGTTCGAGCCCAGCGTTAGTGTTCTGTGTCAGTGTTAGTGCAGTGCAGCTGGTGTGTCCAGGTTCCATAAGGAGCCCAAACACTATTCCGTGTTGCACCTCGTTCCTGGAGGAACCTAACTCCACCCCAGTGTGCTGTACATGGATGGAATTACAATAAAGCCTCTGGACTTGATACGCGGTCTTCTTCAGACCCTGACCCCACCCTGTACGCCCTGCAGGTTAGCGGGTGGAGGGACGGCCGGTTACCTCGATGCGTTTCTCGTAGCTGTCTCCTTTGACGATGCGGTGGACGTACACGCTCGGAATGTGAACGTCTTCTGCTGCAAACGTCCCCACGTCCACGAGCTCCTCCACCTGAGCACACGAACACCACAGATCACCACCTGATCATCACCAGCACCACAGGCATGCTAATCAATCACAGAGATGAATGGGTGGAGCTGAACAGCTGTAGGCTGAGTGGGTGGGGCTGAACAGCTGTAGGCTGAGTGGGTGGAGCTGAACTGCTGTAGGTTGAGTGGGTAGAGCTGAACTGCTGTAGGTTGAGTGGGTGGAGCTGAACTGCGGGAGGCTGAGTGGGTGGAGCTGAACTGCTGGAGGCTGAGTGGGTGGAGCTGAACTGCTGGAGGCTGAGTGGGTGGAGCTGAACTGCGGGAGGCTGAGTGGGTGGAGCTGAACTGCTGTAGGTTGAGTGGGTGGAGCTGAACTGCTGGAGGCTGAGTGGGTGGAGCTGAACTGCTGTAGGTTGAGTGGGTGGAGCTGAACTGCGGGAGGCTGAGTGGGTGGAGCTGAACTGCGGGAGGCTGAGTGGGTGGAGCTGAAATGCGGGAGGCTGAGTGGGTGGAGCTGAACTGCGGGAGGCTGAGTGGGTGGAGCTGAACTGCGGGAGGCGGAGTGGGTGGAGCTGAACTGCGGGAGGCTGAGTGGGTGGAGCTGAACTGCTGTAGGTTGAGTGGGTGGAGCTGAACTGCGGGAGGCTGAGTGGGTGGAGCTGAACTGCGGGAGGCTGAGTGGGTGGAGCTGAACTGCTGGAGGCTGAGTGGGTGGAGCTGAACTGCGGGAGGCTGAGTGGGTGGAGCTGAACTGCTGGAGGCTGATGGAGGCTGCGTTAGCCTGGGCGGGTGTGGCGTGTCCTCTGGACGCCCTGCAGTGTCCTCTCTGCCGAAAGCTCCCAGAATACTGAGCGGAAACCCGAGGAGGTGATTCAGGCTCCGTCTCACGGGAGGCCAATCGATAACCCCGGAGAACCTTCAGCTGTGGAGCTGCAGACAAAAGCTGAGAGCTCCACCCCTAGCCTCCCTGCAGGCGCCGGAGAACCCAGCAGCTTGTTTACAGTGGTGGTGATAGGAGGTGGTGACGCCCAGCCGTTCAGCTCCTCCCATTCAGCCTACAGCAGTTTAGCTCCACCCTGTTAGACTCCAGCAGTATAGCTCCACCCTTTCTGCCTTCAGCAGTTTAGCTCCACCCATTCAGCCTACATCAGTTTAGCTCCACCCATTCAACCTAAAGCAGTTTAGCTCCACCCATTCAACCTACAGCAGTTTAGCCCCATCCATCCCACCTACAGCAGTTTAGCTCCACCCATTCAACCTACAGCAGTTTAGCTCCACCCATTCAACCTACAGCAGTTTACCCCATCCATCCCACCTACAGCAGTTTAGCTCCAGTCATTCAGCCTACAGCAGTTTAGCTCCACCCATTCAGCCTACAGCAGGAAGATGACATCATGGTGGGAAGTAATACACAGGTTTATAATATGAGCCCTTTGAAGTCGCCCTGCTGAGGAGCTGAGCTTAAGCCTTGCAGGGGGTGTGGGAGGTGTAGCAGGGTGTGGGGGTGTTTGGTGAGGGGTGTGGGGGTGTTTGGTGGGGGGTGTAGCAGGGTGTGGGGGTGTTTGGTGGGGGGTGTAGCAGGGTGTGGGGGTGTTTGGTGGGGGGTGTAGAAGGGTGTGGGGTGTAGCAGGGTGTGGGGGGTGTAGCAGGGTGTGGGGGTGTTTGGTGGGGGGTGTAAACCTCCGGGAGAGGACGGGCGTGTGTGCAGATCTGAAGGGGAGAGGATGGGAGGGGTGGGGGCGGGGGGACAGGGAGAGGAGGGGAGAGCATGGGAGGGGCGCCCCTATTGTGCCCAGAGTGGGCGGGGCACGCTGCCCTGGATCAAAGAGTCACCGGAGGATGATCAGACAGTGACCACGTGTGCCGTGGTATTTTAGATGTCAGCTGAAATGTCAGGACAGGAACCCGAGCGGGCGGCGCGGCGCGCGTGTGCTGCTGTGTGTCAGCGCGACTGCAGCTCTCGCGCGCTGATGAGCTGAGACAGCTCAGTATTAACACTGATGATGACCTAACCGCGCGAGCCTTTCTCAGCCTGCTGTCACTCAGCACCGAGCTCAGAACACAGAACAGACACCGGCGGGCTCCTAGCGGCCCTCTGCCCCGGCCACAGCCCTGCACCTCCACCAGCCGAACAGCCCTGGGAGCAACAGAGCGGAGGCTCCGGCCGCGGTGCGCGCTGCTGACGCTCCTGGGAATAAAGGAGGCGCGGTTAAAGCCGGGCGTGTGATGTCCCGCAGTAAGGCACTATGAGCTGCGGGATGAGTCAGCTGGAGAATTATGGAAATGTAAACACTGCAAAACAGAACACCTCAACATTCACGCAGGAGAACACGGAGAACCGAGGGAGCGCGAAGGAGGCGCACGGCGGGAGCAGAACACCAGCACCAAACCTGCTCCAACAGGAGCCACTGGAGACATATGGAGGAGCGTCCACTCTCCATTCACCTGAGAACCAGGTTCTCCACAGTGGAGGAGTAGAACCTTTACAACATCCATCCATCCACACACTCATCCGTCCATCCACACACTCATCCATCCATCCACACACTCATCCGTCCATCCACACACTCATCCTTCTAGTTATCCTTCCCATCCATCTACATTCCATCCATCCCATCTTCAGTTTATTCATCCATTCCTCCACCCATCTATCCATCTACCTCTACATCCGTACGTGTGGAGGTGTAAACTCCAGTGGAGAAGCTGAGGAGTTTAGGATGGTCTGAGACTGAGAGTGGATCCACACAGAGGAGCCATCGGACCGCGCGGGTCCGGCGCTGATTCTGACAGCACGGTGCTCCGGCGTCTGTCTGATGTGCAGAAAGGCCCAGCTGTGCAGCGAACACTGGCTAATTTATGTACAGCAAACCAAAAGAATAATCAGCGTTTTGAACTGAACAAAAGCAGGAGCAGGAGCAGGAGCAGGAGGAGGAGGAGGAGGAGGAGGAGGAGGAGGAGAGCCTGGTCAACAACTCGGAGGAAGAATTTCATCAATACACAATCAGACCGTCATACGGATCCCGGTTCTACACACAGGGCCCTACACCCGGAGCACACACTTCATCGATCGCCCTCATGTGTGGAGCTCCGCGCCTCATCCCTCCTGATAACCGGAATCACACGCCGGTCCAGCACGCAGACTCCCGTCGCCTGGCAACCAACCGACCGACTCCATTACATTCCGAGGAAACTTTCCTTTATGGTTTTCATCACCATCACCATGATCGTCACCGTCATCACTACCATCACCACTACCATCACCATCATCACTACCATCACCATCATCACTACCATCACCATGATCGTCACCGTCATCACTACCATCACCACTACCATCACCATCATCACTACCATCACCATGATCATCACCGTCATTACCACCATCACCATCATCACCACTACCATCACCATCATCACTACCATCACCATCATCACTACCATCACCATCATCACTACCATCACCATGATCGTCACCGTCATCACTACCATCACCACTACCATCACCATCATCACTACCATCACCATCATCACTACCATCACCATCATCACTACCATCACCACTACCATCACCATCATCACTACCATCACCATCATCACTACCATCACCACTACCATCACCATCATCACTACCATCACCATCAACACTACCATCACCATGATCGTCACCGTCATCACTACCATCACCACTACCATCACCATCATCACTACCATCACCATGATCATCACCGTCATTACCACCATCACCATCATCACCACCATGATTACCATCATCACCACCATCACCATCATCACTACCATCACCATGATCGTCACCGTCATCACTACCATCACCATCATCACTACCATCACCATGATCGTCACCGTCATCACTACCATCACCATCATCACCATCAACACTACCATCATCACCACCATCACTACCATCATCACCATCAACACTACCATCATCACCATCATTACCATCACCACTACCATCACCATCATCACTACCATCACCATGATCGTCACCGTCATCACTACCATCACCACTACCATCACCATCATCACTACCATCACCATGATCATCACCGTCATTACCACCATCACCTTAATCACCACTAAGATTACCATCATCACCACCATCACCATCATCACTACCATCACCATGATCGTCACCGTCATCACTACCATCAACACTACCATCACTATCATCATCACTACATCACCATTATCACTATCATCACCATGATCATCACCGTCATCACTACCATCACCATCATCACCACTATTATTACCATCATCACCACCATCACCACTATTATTACAATCAACACTACAATCATCACCATCATCATCATCACTATCATCCCCATCACCACCTCTTTAGATGAATGAAGGTAAACTGTAGACAGAGCGTCTAACCCTGAACTCTGAACTCTGACCCTCTACACGCATCGTCCCCTTCAGTCCCACTCCATAAACGTCGAAATGCCGATGATCCCTACAGACCTACCCATCAATCCACCCATCCACCTCTATGGTCATCTATCAAATCTATCAGTCCAAACCACACATCCTATTAACCCATCTGTCAGGTCCTGCCCCGTTCCCTCTATCAAGTCCTGCCCCGTCCCGTCTATCCCGTCCTGCCCCGTTCCCTCTATCAAGTCCTGCCCCGTTCCCTCTATCAAGTCCTGCCCCGTCCCCTCTATCCCGCCCTGCCCCGTCCCCTCTATCCCGTCCTGCCCCGTTCCCTCTATCAAGTCCTGCCCCGTCCCCTCTATCAAGTCCTGCCCCGTTCCCTCTATCAAGTCCTGCCCCGTCCCCTCTATCCCGTCATGCCCCGTCCCCTCTATCCCGTCCTGCCCCGTCCCCTCTATCCCGTCCTGCCCCGTCCCCTCTATCCCGTCATGCCCCGTCCCCTCTATCCCGTCCTGCCCCGTCCCCTCTATCCCGCCATGCCCCGTCCCCTCTATCCCGTCCTGCCCCGTCCCCTCTATCCCGTCCTGCCCCGTCCCCTCTATCCCGTCATGCCCCGTCCCCTCTATCCCGTCCTGCCCCGTCCCCTCTATCCCGTCCTGCCCCGTCCCCTCTATCCTCCCCTGCCCCGTCCCCTCTATCCCGTCCTGCCCCGTGCCCTCTATCCTCCCCTGCCCCGTCCCCTCTATCCCGTCATGCCCGTCCCCCTCTTATCCCGCCATGCCCCGTCCCCTCTATCCCGCCATGCCCCGTCCCCTCTATCCTCCCCTGCCCCGTCCCCTCTATCCCGTCATGCCCCGTCCCCTCTATCCCGTCATGCCCCGTCCCCTCTATCCCGTCCTGCCCCGTCCCCTCTATCCTCCCCTGCCCCGTCCCCTCTATCCCGTCATGCCCCGTCCCCTCTATCCCGTCATGCCCCGTCACCCTCTATCCCGCCAGCCCCGGTCCCCCTCTATCCCGCCATGCCCCGTCCCCTCTATTCCTCCCCTGCCCCGTAACCTCTTATCCCGTCCTGCCCCGTCCCCTCCTATCCTCCCTGCCCCCGTCCCCTCTCTATCCAGTCCTGCCCCGTCCCCTCTATCCCGCCATGCCCCGTCCCCACAATCCCGCCATGCCCCGTCCCCCTCTATCCTCCCCCTGCCCCGTTCCCCTCTATCCCGTCATGCACCCCGGCCCCTCTATCCCGTCATGCCCCGGCCCCTCTATCCCGTCATGCCCCGTCCCCTCTATCCGCCCCTGCCCCGTCCCCTCTATCCCGTCATGCCCCGTCCCCTCTATCCCGTCATGCCCCGTCCCCTCTATCCCGTCATGCCCCGTCCCCTCTATCCCGTCCTGCCCCGTCCCCTCTATCCCGCCATGCCCCGTCCCCTCTATCCCGCCATGCCCCGTCCCCTCTATACCGCCATGCCCCGTTCCCCTCATCCCGCAATGCCCCGTCCCCTCTATCCCGCCATGCCCCGCCCCCTCTATCCCGTCCTGCCCCGTCCCCTCTATCCCGCCATGCCCCGCCCCCTCTATCCGGTCCTGCCCCGTCCCCTCTATCCCGCCATGCCCCGTCCCCTCTATCCCGTCATGCCCCGTCCCCTCTATCCCGTCCTGCCCCGTCCCCTCTATCCTCTAATGCCACGGCCCCTCTATCCCGTCCTGCCCCGTCCCCTCTATCCCGTTCCTGCCCCGTCCACCCTCTATCCCGCCCTGCCCCGTCCCCTCTATCCCGTCCTGCCCCGTCCCCTCTATCCGCCCATGCCCCGCCCCCTCTATCCTCCACTGCCTCGCCCCCTCTATCCCGTCCTGCCCCGTCCCCTCTATCCCGTCCTGCCCCGTCCCCTCTATCCCGCCCTTCCCCGTCCCCTCTATCCCGTCCTGCCCCGTCCCCTCTATCCCGTCCTGCCCCGTCCCCTCTATCCCGTCCTGCCCCGTCCCCTCTATCCTCCCCTGCCCCGTCCCCTCTATCCTCCCCTGCCCCGTCCCCTCTATCCCGTCCTGCCCCGTCCCCTCTATCCCGTCCTGCCCCGTCCCCTCTATCCCGCCATGCCCCGGCCCCTCGCTCCCGTCCTGCCCCGTCCCCTCTATCCCGTCCTGCCCCGTCCCCTCTATCCCGTCCTGCCCCGTCCCCTCTATCCCGTCCTGCCCCGTCCCCTCTATCCTCCCCTGCCCCGTCCCCTCTATCCCGTCCTGCCCCGTCCCCTCTATCCCGCCCTGCCCCGTCCCCTCTATCCCGTCCTGCCCCGTCCCCTCTATCCCGCCATGCCCCGTCCCCTCTATCCCGCCATGCCCCGTCCCCTCTATCCTCCCCTGCCCCGTCCCCTCTATCCCGTCATGCCCCGTCCCCTCTATCCCGTCCTGCCCCGTCCCCTCTATGCCGTCCTGCCCCGTCCCCTCTATCCCGCCATGCCCCGTCCCCTCTATCCCGTCCTGCCCCGTCCCCTCTATCCCGTCCTGCCCCGTCCCCTCTATCCCGTCCTGCCCCGTCCCCTCTATCCCGTCCTGCCCCGTCCCCTCTATCCCGTCCTGCCCCGTCCCCTCTATCCCGTCCTGCCCCGTCCCCTCTATCCCGCCATGCCCCGTCCCCTCTATCCCGTCCTTCCCCGTCCCCTCTATCCCGCCATGCCCCGTCCCCTCTATCCCGCCATGCCCCGTCCCCTCTATCCCGCCATGCCCCGTCCCCTCTATCCCGTCCTGCCCCGTCCCCTCTATCCCGTCCTGCCCCGTCCCCTCTATCCCGCCATGCCCCGTCCCCTCTATCCCGTCCTGCCCCGTCCCCTCTATCCCGTCCTGCCCCGTCCCCTCTATCCTCCCATGCCCCTTTCTATCCATCAATCTACTCATCTCTCACCCACCACTCATCCATCCATCTATTCTTCTAATCATTCATCCATCTGTTTATTTGTCCATCTCTAACATCATCCATCTTCTGCTCATCCATCTATCCCTCCATCTATCCCTCCACACTGGACCCGTATACACCCCCATACTGCTCAGGGATGTGTGGTGTTCTCTTCACTCTCCGTGGTGAGAGCCCTGTGAAACGCAGTAGCTGAGTGTTTACCGCGTCCCTCTCCGGTATCGCCGTGGCGACAGCAGGCAGAGTGTGTTTTTAGACCGGTCCCTGCTGTGAACGAGAAACGGCCCGAGCCAAAAACAACAGTTCAGCCCAGCACGCCGTTGCCTGGCACTAAAAGCGTCCTCGTCTTCCCGCAGCAAGGCTCTCTCCGTCAGACACGGCAAACAGAGCGCCGCGGCGTGCCGCCGCTCCCTCAGTGTACAGATAAGCTTATCAGCTCCAAGCTGCAATTACTGCATTAGCTGAGATTAAACCGGCCTTAACAGCACTCTGTACCGCCTTACCGCACCCGCACACACACACACAGCAGCCCGAGCACCGCACAGCCTCTCTAGAACCCGCTCAGGTAGGGCTGGGCGGCAGTGAGCGCCGCTAACTGCACCGTGATGGATCTGTCTGCTTTCGAACGGCTCAGGTGTGTCAGCGCGGGCCGCTCCTCATTAGCATGGTAACCGCCTCCTTCGTTTGGTCTGTGTGGTGCTAATTCAGCTTCCCGCTGGAGCGTCCGCCCGCCTCGGTACCGACCAAACAGAGAAGAACCGGACCGGTGAAGACGCGTGGAAGACCACTGCAGCCGCCTGCAGACCACACACTAACACCAGAACAGGAGCAATAAGAACCGCTGGTGGAACGCTAGCGAACACCTGGTGGAACACCTCACCGGGTACACAAGGTACCTGGTACCAGGTCAGTAAGATGACCGGTATAAAGCCCCTCCCAGAGAGGCGGAGTCTAGCAGGGGTAAAGAGGGGGCCACTGGATGGGATCAGGAACACTTCCCAACGCCACCGTCTGTGAACACGGTTCATCACTGCTCCACACACACCAGTTAAACTCCACCATGCAGAGAAGAACCCAGATACAACCAGAACCAGAACCACCACCACCTTCTCTGGACCCCAGCTCAGTTAGGGAGAAGCACAGCGCATGTTCCGGGATAAAGAGGAGGGGAACCCTCCGGCCTATCAGCACACAGTCCTAAAGGCAGCGTCTGGGATGGTCTGGGTGCGGGTGGGGGTGTGGGTGGGGGTCATTAGTCCTGGGTGTCCTGCACCTCTGTGAAGCTCCATTACTGCTGAACGGGACATACGGGTTATGGTGATTGTCCTGTCCTTGGGCGAGACCCCCAACACCACATCGGCCCACCTGGAGTACTGGATAAGAGCGCCAGGTAGCGCCCTACACGGAATATTCACCAGCACATCCACCCGAACACGTTCATCCATTCATCCATCCATTCATCCACCCATCCATTCATTAATCCATCCATCCATTCATCCACCCATCCATCCATTTATTCATCCATCCATCCATCCATCCATTCATCCACCCATTAATCCATCCATTAATCCATCCATCCATCCATTCATCCATCCATTTATTAATCCATTCATTCATTCATTAATCCATTCATCCATTCATCCACCCATCCATCCATTTATTCATCCATCCATTCATCCACCCATCCATCCATTCATTAATCCATTCATCAATTAATCCGCCCATCCATCCATTCATCCATCCATTTATTAATCCATTCATCCATTAATCCATCCATTCATTCATCCATTCTTTCATCCACCCATTCATTCATCCATCCATCCATCCATTCATCCATCCATCCATTTATTAATCCATTCATCCATTAATCCATCCATTCATTCATCCATTCTTTCATCCACCCATTCATTCATCCATCCATCCATCCATACATCAACACCATACCATTTATTTAACCCCCCCATTCATCCACTTTAATCCAATACCATCTTTTTTGCACTTTTTCTGTTTTCAACCAATTTCATTTTCAGCCATCCATTCTTTCATCCACCCATTCATTCATCCATCCATCCATCTTCTGCACTGCTTATCTGGGTTAGAGAGGAGCTGGAGTGGGCTCCCTGGGTGGGCTCCAGTCCATCACAGGTACACCCCACCATCCTGGACCTAACTGGGCCATGTGTGCACTCATCCTCACTGCTGGGTGGAGCTGCTCCACGCGTCCTCCGGGGGCTGTGGAGGACCAGCTCAGCGCCCTCCAGCCTAATCTGAGTGAAATGACCCAGTTCAAGCCACCGGTGAGGTCCACCAAGGTAGTAAACGCTCTGCAGGTAGATGGCCTACCGGTTCTGAACACAAACATCATGTGATGTATCCGCCTTAAAATACTAAAGCTAACACTCGAATATATCAAAAAGAAGCCCCGGCGGCAGCTGACGGGCCGGCGCTTTAACTAAGCGAGCTCTTTCACTGCCGCGCCGATGCGGCCTTTGTTCGGCGAGCGAGTTTGGAACAAAGGCGTGCGGATAAGAGCGGATTGGATATGCAGACGAGCGCCTGAACAGAAAACGAGGAGAGCGGAACAAAGAGGAATAAAGGGCTTCAGGGATCCGGCTGAAACCGACACAATGCACGCCGGGAGCCAGCTCTGCACCGGGAGCGCCGGGAGCGCCGGGAGCAGCGGCCGCGCTCAGGACACGCGGAGGACGCTCAGGGGCTGAGGCGGACCCGTCACATGACCTTCACACTGGGTGTGCGGACCAGGGACGAGCGTCTGAACAGTCACACCTGTCCACTGCAGACCCTGAGACTCTGTTCTCCACCAGGGGGCAGGGCGGAGCCTGATCTCAGCTACACCAGCGCTTCCCTCTGTGCTCCATTAATAAGCCCCTCAGACCCGAGTGGGTGTAGTCTGGCTCAGAGGAGTTCCATCACCCACCTCCAACAGGACGAATTCAGTAGGTACACTCTAGTGGTCCTGTCAATCTCAGAAGCTCCGCCCACAGAGGGACAGCTCACCTGACATCTACCATACTAAGACAGCCATGGTGCTGTACTGAGACTCAGACTGGAGGGACCTGGATATGAACCTTCTCATTACACCGCCCTGATAAAGCACCGAGGCACCACCAGAGCACCACCAGAGCACCACCAGAGCACCACTCACCTCCACGATGGTCACCTGGGCTGCTTTACACATGGGCTGGTTAAAGTTCCGGGCCGTCTTCCTGGATTTAACACAGAAACACAGAGTCAGTGAAACGACCTTCACACGACCTTCAGCCCATCCCGTGAAGACGCCAGCGCAGAACGGATCACGGACCTCCACCTGCAGTTCTGAGCCTGTGGAACCAGCAGTTCTGTAACCAGTGATATATACGTCCTCTAGAGTCGGTTACTCACAGAACCGTTCTACAGGGACACCACAGCGTTCTCCATCTCAGCTGGAACCAGCCACCACCACACACTCAGCCAGGACCAACAGAATGTACACACTGCCCCCAAGTGGACACAGACAGTAATGACCACTGCTGGACAGCCCAGTGTTCTACTCTCTTACAAAGAGATGGTTCTTCAAGGGTTCTTTAGCAGAGAGAGAACCATGAACACTCAAACACCCATTTCCAGGCTCAGGTAAGTGGACAAACAGGACCAGTTACTACATGCTGTAGGCTGAATGGGTGGAGCTAAACTACTGTAGGCTGAATGGGTGGAGCTAAACTACTGTAGGCTGAATGGGTGGAGCTAAACTACTGTAGGCTGAATGGGTGGAGCCAAGATGAGTTGGTTACTTATAGAACCGTTCTTTAAGGACACCACAGCGTTCTCCATCTCAGCTGGAACCAGCCACCACAACACACTCAGACATGAGCAACAGAATGTAAACACTGCCCCCAGGTGGACACAGACAGTAACGGGTGGGGCTAAACTGCTGTAGGGTGAATGGGTGGGGCTATACGTCCTCTGTATGGGGGTTTGAATGTCCTGCTCCGTCTGCTCTGTGTGTGGGCGGAGCCGTTATGGAAGTGTGGAGATCTCTGCGTTCAGGAGATTATACTCCCAACACTACATCCGCACACGCGCACAGTGTGTCCCAGAGACGTGTAAAGGTCAGCTGACTGCTCCGTCTCTCTGGGACACCTGTAATGCCTTTATGACCACCCGAGATGCCAATGACCCGTCATCTCTGTACTGTGTGGAATCACGTGGTGTTTGATCTCACAGGTGTGTTACATACCTGAAGATGATGTTTCCTGCTTTGTCTGCTTTCCAGGCTTTAACGAGGGCGAAGTCTCCTGTGATGGCCTTCTCCATAACAAAGTGTTGGTCTCCAAACTGGCGCACCTGAACATTTATAAAAGTCAACTAGAGTCAATTAGAACAAAAATAATCACCATTAATTAATTACTTCGTAACGAGAACGGAAACAAGGACGCAGTCTACAGACTGTAATACACTACAGGAGCTAGGGGGCGTAGGGCTCATTCTGGACTGATAAGACGATACGCGGCCACGCTCATTCTGACAGACTGTAGTACAACTACAGGAAGTGTAGGGGGCGATACCGATCCAACACGCTCATTCTGACAGACTGTAATATCACACAGAACTAGGGGGCGATACAGGAAGCACGTCACTGGACGACTCGGGGTACGCGATACGACCCACACGCTCATTCTGACAGACTGTAATACACTACAGGAAGCAGTTAGGGGGCGATACGACCCGGCTTACGCTCATTCTGACCAGAGCTGTAATTTACACTACAGGAAGCGTAGGGGGCGATTACGACCCGCCACGCTCATTATGGACAGACTGTACAGTACTGTAATACATCGTAGGGGGCGAACAATGCACACGCTCATTCTGACAGACTGTAATACACTACAGGAAGCGTAGGGGGCGATATGGCTCCTATAGGAGTATATCTGAGGCGATGCTGACCTCTCGGGGTTCGCTGGCGATGGCCACGGTGCCGTCTTTATTGTACTTGATAGGCGATCCTCCCTCCTGGATTAGCGTGCCGTATCCTGTAGCAGTGAAGAATGCTGGAATTCCAGCCCCTCCGGCCCGGATCCGCTCAGCCAGCGTTCCCTACAAACACAACCGATCCAGTTTAGTTAAACGGACGGTGGAGTGAGCGGTAACGCCCCACACGTCTGTACGACGTTTGAACATGTCTAATAACTTTAATAACATGATAATAACACGCTTCCTGTGCTGCCATGAATAACACTGTAATAACGCTGTAATAACACTGTAATAACGCTGTAATAACGCTGTAATAACGCTGTAATAACGCTAATACACCCTCGCCAGCGTAGCAGCAGGACACTGAAAGGTGTGTAAGCTAATGAGAGTGACCACATGGCCCCTCCGGCCTCTGAGATTCACTGAGCTACAGCCAAGTACCCCCTGAACAAACACGTGTGTGGCATCCGAGGCCTCACTGTAGTAAACAGCTTAAACGGACAGCTCTCCGGACAGATGAGGCGGTCAACGCCCACACGTCTGTACGACGTATTACGAGCCATTTCCGCGGATTTGTATGTCTTCAGGTAGCAACCAGCTTCTTTGTCATCCACCCTGGACACACCCCCCAGACACCAGTCGTCATAGTTACGCACGCACACACACACACACACACACACACACATACCACACACACTCTCTATAACGCTGTAATACACACGCGTAGGCATAAGCGCACTGTACAACATGCACGCACCACACACTAACGTACATACACACCCTCGCCTAGCGTACACATACATAGGTACCCACTGAAGGCTCGTGTACAGCTAACACAGAGTGACACACACATTGTCCCACGATATACCTCTGACACACACTGAGGTCACACAGGGCTTACCCTGACACTCACAACCTCATGGGTGTGTTACACACACACACACATACCACACACAACACCAACACACACACCTCACACACACATATACACACACACACACACACACACCACACACACACATACCACACACACTCTCACACACACACACACACACACACACACACTACACACACACTCACTACACACACCCCCCCACACACACACACACACACACACACACACACACACACACACACACTACACACACACATACACATACATACACACACATACACACACACACACACACCACACACATATACACACACACACACTCTCACACTCTCACACACGCACACACACACACACACACACACACTCTCTCACACACACACATACACACACACTCACACTCACACACACACATACACACACACTCACATACCACACACACCACGCACACACACACACACACTCACACGCACACACTCACATACCACACACACACACACACACACACTCACACGCACACACTCACATACCACACACACACACACACACACACACACACACACACACACACACACACACACACACACACCAATCAGCTTTCAGGCTCGGTCAGCTAACAAGACTCGCTTCATGAACCCGGTACCCGGTTCCACCTTAAGAGGAGCAGCTGCAGAAACACATACACGCCCCCGTCCTCACCTCTCTGGACTAGATATATCTAGAACACGGGTTACATCACAGTTCAACCGTCACATGACCACACAAACATTAACTAGGTGCTCCTGAGTGTCCCTGATCAATCAGTGCTCAGCAGGAGAGACAGTGTGACAGTGGATCCAGTAACGGCCCTGTACGGAACGCCACGGGAACGGCTCCACTGTCACTCCACAGTGGGGGATCCAGTAGCTGCACACGGAGCAGTGAGGGATCCAGTAGCTGCACACGGAGCAGTGAGGGATCCAGTAGCTGCACACGGAGCAGTGGGGGATCCAGTAGCTGCACACGGAGCAGTGAGGGATTCCGGGCTGCCCACGGAGCAGTGCGGGATCCAGTAGCTGCACACGGAGCAGTGGGGGATCCAGTAGCTGCACACGGAGCAGTGAGGGATCCAGTAGCTGCACACGGAGCAGTGGGGGATCCAGTAGCTGCACACGGAGCAGTGGGGGATCCAGTAGCTGCACACGGAGCAGTGAGGGATCCAGTAGCTGCACACGGAGCAGTGGGGGATCCAGTAGCTGCACACGGAGCAGTGGGGGATCCAGTAGCTGCACACGGAGCAGTGAGGGATCCAGTAGCTGCACACGGAGCAGTGAGGTGAGACTGATCCAGCCACTGATTAACTCCCACACCGGCTTCCTAGCAACTTACCCGCACACAGGTCACGCTCACCGGCCACTTTATCAGAAACACCCGGCTACTGTCCCTCACCGGCCACTTTATCCCACACGGCTACTGGTCACGGCCACTTTATCACCATGGAGCTACTGTCACTAACCGGCCACTTTATCAGAAACACCCGGCTACTGTCCCTCACCGGCCACTTTATCAGAAACACCCGGCTACTGTCACTAACCGGCCACTTTATCAGAAACACCCGGCTACTGTCCCTCACCGGCCACTTTATCAGAAACACCCCAAACGTGGCTGCTGTGGCTGTGGCGCTCCGGGACAGTGGAACGCCATGGCGATATGGGTTCTGGAGTAACTGCATGTGGAGAGGAAGTGGGTCTGGAGAAGGCACAGAAGCGCCAGTGAAGAGTCGGAATCTCCTCTGGCACGCTGGTTTGGCCATTTGGTGGCGTCTGGTTGGGTTTCTTCCATTCCACCTTAAACAGAGCAGTCTGAGGCTCCGGAACTGCTTCTCCATTTAAGGTGGAATGGAAATCGGAGGTCGGAGCGGGTGGAGCTGCTGGGGCCCTGTCGGAGTGTGTACAGTACACACGCTCCGGGAGCTTATCGGCCGCGTTCCTATGGAACACACGCGCAGGGAAGCTTTCCGTCACGTGACACACCCGTCAAACAACCACGAGACCGGGCGCGTGTCTGGATCGGAGGACAGGCGCTCCTGAGCAGCACAGCAACGTGGAAAGTATGTGTTAGTGTCAGGTTACAGAGAACCAGCGGAACCTGAACGTCCCTCTCCACCACAGACACGCACTCAGCTCCCACTGCAGCGCAGAGCGGAACACCGGCGGCCGGGGAGGAACAGAATCAGATCAGCGATACAGCCACCGTAACCCGCACACTGCAAATAACAGCAGCCCTGCACCAAACGAACGGTTCTCTTTAGAACCACGTGTTCTATATACATGCTTTGCATGGTGAAATGGTTCCTCAGAGTGTTATACATGGTTCTACACAGCACCAGGGGTTCTGCTATTATGCTGTCAAGGTTGTTAGAATGTCAGAACTCTTTTGTGCTGCTATGTAGAACCATCTTCATGACGGCTATACAGAGAACCACGTACACAAGATGGACAAAAGTATTGGGACAAATGGGATTCATTGCCACATACTTTGTGTCTCTATACTTTTGTCCCTATAGTGTAGTACAATCTCCGTCTGGGTAAGGAACCCTTTCACTATGCAGAGAACCGTGTAAGTACGAGGTGCTGTACGGTTCTCCAGTAAGGTTCTCCTGCTGTATGTATGGAACAGTAGATGAGCGTGTTGGTGAGGGTGAAGCTGATGGTCTGGTGTGTCGGTGTGTGGGGCCCAGGGCAGAGGTGTAGAATGTTCCTCAGTCAGTTTACAGAACCACACCAACTACACACACTCCACACAGGACACATACACTGTTCTCAATCAGGTCCTCTCATCTACAGCGGCTCATACGTAGGGATGAGTGAGCTCTGTGCCCCCCCCTCCAGATTTATATACATAGACGTCCTTACAGTGACCCGTGTGGGTTCAGGGGGTTTATGAGTCCGGTGGTCTATCAGCTAAAGTGGTCTATAACCAGGGTGTGAGCCCCCCACTGACCTGCACTGGAGGGGTTACTTGTGAGGGTGAAGGTTGGGGGTTTGTGTGTGACGGTGAGGTGTGGGGGTCTGCATGTAAGGGTGAAAGTTGGGGGTCTTTGTGTAACGGTGAGGTATGCGGATCTGCATCTGAAGGTTGGGGCTCTGCATGTGAGGGTGAGGTGTGGGGATCTGCATGTGAGGGTGAAGGTTGGGGGTCTGCATGTGAGGGTGAAGGTTGGGGGTCTGCGTGTGAGGGTGAAGGTTGGGGGTCTGCGTGTGAGGGTGAAGGTTGGGGGTCTGCGTGTGAGGGTGAGGTGTGGGGATCTGCATGTGAGGGTGAAGGTTGGGGGTCTGCATGTGAGGGTGAAGGATGGGGGTCTGCGTGTGAGGGTGAAGGTTGGGGATCTGCATGTGAGGGTGAGGTGTGGGGATCTGCATGTGAGGGTGAAGGTTGGGGGTCTGCATGTGAGGGTGAAGGTTGGGGGTCTGCGTGTGAGGGTGAAGGTTGGGGATCTGGGTGTCCATCCCGTCACTCACCCAGCATTATTGCTGACCGCTGTCAGCCTCTTCACTCCAGTCTTCAGTAAGCTGTTGATCAGGTTCTCCGGGATCCCACACAGTCCGAAACCTGCACAAGGGTGCGTCGCTAACGTTAGCATTAGCACACCTGTATGTGTGTGGTAGTGTGTTCTCATACTGAGACAGTTTAATAGTGCAGGGTGTCAGAGCAGCAGGCTGGGTTTGGTGATAGACAGGGAAGGCTTACCTCCGACCAGGATGGTCGCTCCGTCAGGGATGTCCTTCACCGCGTCGGCAGGGTTGGAGTAGAACCGTGAAGCTCGGCGGGGAGCGGTGGAGAAATAACACACACACACCTGCAGAACACCGCACCATTACACACCCGCACAGTACCATAACTCGCACCATTACACAACTAACTACACACCCGCACAGTACCATAACCCGCACCATTACACAACTAACTACACACCCGCACAGTACAATCACCCGCACCATTACACAACTAACTAACTACACACCCGCACACTACAATAACCCGCACCATTACACAACTAACTACACACCTGCACAGTACGATCACCCGCACCATTACACAACTAACTACACACCCGCACAGTACCATAACCCGCACCATTACACAACTAACTACACACCCGCACAGTACCATAACCCGCACCATTACACAACTAACTACACACCCGCACAGTACAATCACCCGCACCATTACACAACTAACTACACACCCGCACAGTACAATCACCCGCACCATTACACAACTAACTACACACCCGCACAGTACAATCACCCGCACCATTACACAACTAACTACACACCCGCACAGTACGATAACCCGCACCATTACACAACTAACTAACTACACACCCGCACAGTACCATAACCCACACCATTACACAACTAACTACACACCCGCACAGTACCATAACCCGCACCATTACACAACTAACTACACACCCGCACAGTACCATAACCCGCACCATTACACAACTAACTACACACCCGCACAGTACAATCACCCGCACCATTACACAACTAACTACACACCCGCACAGTACAATCACCCGCACCATTACACAACTAACTACACACCCGCACAGTACAACCGGCACCATTACACAACTAACTACACACCCGCACAGTACCATAACCCGCACCATTACACAACTAACTACACACCCGCACAGTACAATCACCCGCACCATTACACAACTAACTACACACCCACACAGTACAATCACCCGCACCATTACACAACTAACTACACACCTGCACAGTACGATAACCCGCACCATTACACAACTAACTACACACCCGCACAGTACAATCACCCGCACCATTACACAACCAACTACACACCCGCACAGTACCATAACCCGCACCATTACACAACTAACTACAGACCCGCACAGTACAACCCGCACGATTACACAACTAACTACACACCCACACACTACAATAACCCGCACCATTACACAACTAACTACACACCCGCACAGTGCCATAACCCACACCATTACACAACTAACTGACTAACTGCACACTCGCGGAAAAGAATAACCCGCACCCAGGGTCACGGCCACACCACTCAATCAGGCTCCACTGCGGCACTCAGTTCCACCAGAACAACTTCCTCCACCCAATTAAACCCATGCACAAGCACCACTCACACCCACCATACACACTCACATACACACACCATACACATACCACACACCCACCATACACACTCACATACACACACCATACACATACCACACACCCACCATACACACACACCATACACGTACCACACACACACACCATACACATACCACACACACACACAACATATAAACAGATAGAACCATATGCAGCACATTCTCCACCAGGCTGGAAACGTTTAATCGTGTAGAGAACCGTCTGAGCATGCACTGGGTTCTCGGAGTGTTTACTGTTCTATGTAGAACCATCATCTTCATTAAAGAACCTTAAAGAACCTTAAAGAACCATCTTTTTAAGAGCGTGTGTGGAATGGGACCGGAACCCGCTCATTCAGGAGAGCTCCTCGGGAAAGGAACAGGAGAACTCTAGAGTCCCCGCTAGGCTAATGCTAACCCTTTATGTTCCCCTCCAACAGGTGGAGGTGGGCTCCTTCAGATGAAGTAGGAGCTGATGGAGGGTCCACCTTAACCTGAAATCAGCTAATCAGGCTAATCGGGCTAATGTTAGCGGTTAGCTCTGTGCGCTTATTTGTGGTGCACCTGGAGACGGATTACACCCGGAATACCGCTCACAGCTAACTCGGATTTTCTAAAATAAAAGTCCCTTGTAATTGGATTTCCTATAATACAGGTGAGGTGGTGTCAGGTGTTCAGGTGTGCAGTCCACCTTGTGTCGAGGTCGTACTGAGAGGTGAGCAGCGAGGTGGGGAACGGGCCGTGTGCTGGGGAGATCAGAGAGCGAGGCCATGGAGTGAACGCCTCCTGCGTGCGGCTCCTGTAAAGGACTGGGCACGGAGCCAGAGAGGTCACCTTCAGGAGCAGGAAGCACGGAGAGCGCTTCACCTCGGCCGCCGCCGCACCAACCTGCTGACCTCTAAACCCAGCGGCGCTGGGCCAGGACCGTCAGACCCACAGCACCGCCTCGCTCAAACTGCTCCTTAGTCCAGCGGGTCATTCTGGACCGGGCCCGGGCGATACAGGAGGGATATCACCAGACACCATGTTTAATAGGTTCTAATAGGCAGACTAGAACCTGCAGCCCCACATAAACAACAACAACCACAACAACGACAGTACACACACAGCTACAGTGTTTATGCAGTGTTCCTCAGACTGTGCTCCCCTGGATACAGGTAAACAGCCTCGTTAAGCTCACCTGATACAGGTACGCAGTGTTCCTCAGGTTCTCAGGAACAAACGACTAGTTTAATAAACGAGTAATCCATCGATTACTGAACCGAACTATCGATTACTGTGGATCTATAGATCACTCGATTACCAGACAACCCTTATACAGCTAACAGCTGGCGAATTTATCCAGGGATGGGGGTTTAGACCCCAGGGATGGGGGTTTAGACCCCAGGATGTGGGTTTAGACCCCAGGGATGGGGGTTTAGACCCCAGGGATGGGGGTTTAGACCCCAGGAACGTGGGTTTAGACCCCAGGGATGGGGGTTTAGACCCCAGGAACGTGGGTTTAGACCCCAGGGATGTGGGTTTAGACCCCAGGGACGTGGATTTAGACCCCAGGGACGGGGGATTAGACCCCAGGGATGTGGGTTTAGACCCCAGGGATGTGGGTTTAGACCCCAGGGATGTGGGTTTAGACCCCAGGGACGTGGGTTTAGACCCCAGGGATGTGGGTTTAGACCCCAGGGATGGGGGTTTAGACCCCAGGGACGTGGGTTTAGACCCCAGGGATGTGGGTTTAGACCCCAGGGACGTGGATTTAGACCCCAGGCTGGGGGTAGATTCCCAGTGGTTTAACCCCATCGGGTTTAGACCCCGGTAAACCACTTCCCCAGGGAACGTGGTTTAGACCCCGCCATGGGGGGCACGAGGGACGTGGAATTTAGACCCCAGGGATGTGGGTTTAGACCCCCAGACGTGGATTTAGCCAGGCTGGTCACCAGCTGTAATCCAGGGTAAACCACTTCTCTCCGTTAGACAGCAGAGGCGGAGGCTATGAATTTAGAAAACCGAGACCAGACCCTTGGATCCTGGACACAAAGGCGGAGCTACAAGGTGGATAGAACCGACGGAAGCTTGTTCGGATTAGTGGGAAGTCAGTTTTAAAATTCCTACTGTCCACAGTGGTGGTGGATGGAACCGGACAGAGAAGATCTCAGCCTTAAACTCCATTCATGGTGGAGGGATACATGCTGCAGGGCGCTGTGAGGTCAAATAGTCCCCCAAAGGAACTTAGTATTTCCAGGCTTTCCAGATTTTCATCACCAACATTCCATACACACTCAGGGCTTTGGATTTGGGTCTAAAGCAAGAGACGATTTTTTTGTCCAACAAATAAAATAATAAAATAAGCAGCATTCCTAGAACATCATTCCATAACGACCAATAGAAACGCTCCGAACTGCCCGGAATTACCCTTTTTAAAACCCAGCTGGTTTTAATGAACCAGTCTGGAAACTAGTATCGGGGACAGTGAGCATATCCACTCGATGGAACGCTGTTATTCTGGTATTATTCCCAGATTTTCCCATCATAACCCACATTCCATTAACACGCTCTCAGGCGTCAGTCCAGTGTTGGTGTTAGACAGCCATGAAACCGACCCCTGGTGACCATCACCACCACTGACAGACGCCTCAACCGCTTAACCACATCGGAATTTCCACATATGGATGGAATTCCCGTTCCGGTACCCTTGGTTAGCCGGTTGTTCCTGATGCTGGGCGGCACATGGTGGTCTTCTATAAATAGGGACAGAAGAGCGTAAGCCTAGCTAAAAACAGCAGCAGCTGCTTCCTAGAACCCTGGATCCGGATAATCATTCCCAGTTCCCGGCTAACCTTGACCTGGAAGGGCTGGTGCAGGACGGTGACCTACTGGAGACCCAACCTGATCAGCCGAACTTCAAACACTTCTCCTGATGCTGCTTAAGGTGGACCTCGGCCAAGGACACAGCAGAGCCGCCCACGTGTTGTTTACTAGTAACCAGGGTTTGTTTACCAACACGGCCTTTGTTTACTGATGCTCGCTCAGGGTGTCCAGCAGGTCCAGGAGATGGTCCAGGCATCCGGCTCCTGCTCTGATCTAGCCCCCACTGAGGAACTTCCCGTTCCACCTTAAACGGTGCAGCAGTTACATGAGGCGCCAGAATGTAACTGCTGCACCATTTAAGGTGGAACGGGAAGTTGGAGCAAGTGGGAGCGAGAGGACTTCCACAGCGCCCGAGCAGGTGGGGGGTTATTTCGCACGTGCCCCACTTTTGATCTTGATGTGCCCAAATTCGTGCACGCGTGCAGCTCTGCCTCCACTTCCTCTGCAGCCTCACAGCACAGCAGCTACACGGCTAATTCAGCTAAAGCTAAAGCTAACCCCACCACCACCACCGGGTCCCCCCACCCCGGCAGCACGACGGACGTAGCCGTGGATGAGCGCACTGACCTTGGGGAGGCTGCGGAGCCTGAACCGGTTCCCCGCCTGCAGGAGCGTCGAGAGAGGCGCCATGTCACACCAGCAAACACACACAGACAGAGAGAGAGAGAGAGAGTCACCTTACAGAGAGAGAGAGAGAGAGGGGGCGGGGCTACAGGGGGCTCGTTCGTGTAGGCTGGTGTCGTTGCAGGCAGTGGAGAGTGGGCGGGGCCATGTTGGTGGCGATGGCAAATGACGGCAGGGGGAAGTGGGACGTTCTACTGCCATAAATAGGAGACGCCGAGTGGGCGGGGCTATTTTTAAGGAGATAATATGACAGGTTATAGTGGGCGGAGCTATATTTAGGGTTTTTTGAGGAGGTGGCAAGTGACATAAAAAAGTGGGCGGGGCCGTATTACTGGTTTGTTGAGGAGATGGCGGGTTATACTGTGAGCTCGCAGAGGAGATGCGAATGACACTGGGGGCTTGTAGAGATGGCCAACGATGGGCCGGAGTGGGCGGGGCTATATTGGGGTCTTTTTGAGAAGAGGGCAAATGACAGATTACAGTGGGCGGAGTTACGCTTTGAGCTCGTAGAGGAGATGCAAATGACATTAGGGGCTTTTTGAGAATATGGCAAATGACAGACTTGAGTGGGTGGAGCTACAGGGGGCTTGTTTGTATAGATGTAGGCGTTGCTATATCGGGGGGGGGGCTTGTTGAGGAGATGGCAAATGACAGATTACAGTGGGCGGAGTTATACTGTGAGATCGTAGTGAAGATGCAAATGACATTGGGGCTTTCTGAGGAGAAGGCAAATGGCAGGCTAGAATGGGCTTGTTTATGTAGAAGTAGGTGGAGCTATATTGATTTTATTGAAGAGTTGGCAAATGACAGATTACAGTGGGAGGAGCTATATTACGAGTTTCTTAGAGGACATGCAAATGACATTGGGGGATTGTAGAGAATGATGATATTGCGATTGATGGGCTGGAGTGGGCGGGGCTAAACGGTTAGCTTCTTAAAGAGATGGAAAATTACATATTAAAGAGTGGGCGGGGCTACAGCGGGCTTGCGTGTGTAGATAAGTAATGCTGCAGAAAGATATTGAGGAGATGCAAATGATGGACCAGAGTGGGCGGGGCTATTTTGGGAGGTTGTGGAGATGGCCCAATACAGATTCCTGTTCTGCTCCGTGTTGGTGGATGTAGGAGGGACTGACCTCACCCGGAGTTGGAGGCACTGCCGGACCGGTTTCAGATCCTTACTGTGGTTACTGCGAGGTGGGATGTGGATGACGTCATTATAAAACATTAAAATGAATAATATTCAGTGTTTTTATTTAGCTCCGTTATTGATTATTGATCTGCCCATGTGTTATCAATTTATTTAATCCGGTAAATAAAATCTTTTAATCTGAAAATAAGGGAAATATTCGTGCTGAATTCGTCGCATCACGTGAACAACCGCGGTTTAAACCCCTCACCGTCACGTGACGGTCACGTGAGCGCGCGTGCGGCGATGGCGGAGCTGCGCGTGCTGGAGAGCAGGATCAGTCACCTGTCGGACAGGTGCGCGGCGCTGCGCGCGGAGACTCACGGTACAGAAAGACGTAGCATGAACCCGGGGGTCGGGGCTCGGCGCTGGCGGGGTCCGGGGCTCTCAGAGACGGTGTGGAGCTTAGCCAGAGCGGCCGAGAGCCGGGAGGGGCTGCGGTTAGCCTAGCAACGCAGCGCTGTGTTTACGGAGCAGCCTAAGCTAAGCTAAGCTAGGCTAGGCTAGGCTAGGCTAGCTGTGGGATGGTTTGTTTACATTCAGTGAGCTGGTTTTCTCCTCAGTTTGTGAGAGGAGCGCTAACCCGAGACTCAGCGCCCGGTTCCCCGCATGCTCACACCAGCTCCTCCGTGTAGCCGTGTAGGGTTTGGTGAGGTCAGAGCTGGCTGGAGCTCCGGTTTATATCCAGTCAGCTCGCTCCTGCAGCCGGTCTGTCAGCAGGACCGAGGGGCCGCGAGTAAACGGGCTTCTCGGTGTCGATCCGTGTTAATGAGAGCCTTCAGATCAGCCGGAGATCCCCCTGCGTGCTTAAGGGGAACACCACCTCATCCTCAAAGTTCACGGCCTGATTAATCAGTGATTATAAACAGGGTCGGTCAGGGTGGTCGGTCAGAGCTGTCCACAGTGGTGGGGAATGGAACCAGACGTCCACCTGATGTCCGAGACCCCTGGTTCCCATCACCACCACTGTAAAGATAAACACACCACCCCCACCCCAACCCACCTTCTACTCCCTCCGCACCCCACCCCACTCAACCCTACCCCACTCAACCCTCAACTCCCTCCCCACCGCACCCCACCCCACTCAACCCTCGACTTCCTCCCCACCCCAACCCACTTTCGACTCCCTCCCCACCACACCCCACCCCACTCAACCCTCAACTCCCTCCCCACCGCACCCCACCCCACCCCACTCAACCCTCGACTTCCTCCCCACCACACCCCACCCCACTCAACCCTCGACTTCCTCCCCACCACACCCCACCCCACTCAACCCTCGACTCCCTCACCTCCCCACCCTCGACTCCCTCCTCAACTCCCTCACCTCCCCACCCTCGACTCCCCTGGTTCACACCTGATGTTTGGGGGATCCTGCCTCTTTAGGCACTGCAGTAGAGCCAGTTAGCCTGGACTGTGTTCCTTTGGTCTTACCTGGTTGTCCTTTGTGAGCAGGTGTGCGTGTGGGCTCTGTGTTGAAGAGGGTATTTGGGGTGGGCTCTGCGTTGGAGCAGGTGTGCGGGTGGGCTGTGTTGGAGGGGTGGGACAGTGGTTATAGCAGGAGTAACGCTGTGGGATTAGGATTAGCGAAATTCCCAGGATATGTTCAGTGCTGAAGACGAATCTGAACGTAGATGATCCTATTAGTTTAGTTAGTGTGAGACTTTATTTGATCGGTGAACCAGATAATTATTATTATTAGTAATGTTATTACTATTATTATTATTAGTAATGTTATTACTATTATTATTACTATTATTATTAGTAGTAATGTTATTACTATTATTACTATTATTATTATTAGTAATGTTATTACTATTATTATTACTATTATTATTATTAGTAATGTTATTACTATTATTATTACTATTATTAGTCATTGTATGTACTCTGATACTGTACTGCTGCAGATTCAGATTAACCCATATATCATACATGTCTGTTTACATCGCTGATGGAGGGACAGACAGACTGTCAGACAGACAGAATGTCAGATCAATAGATGGATGTATGGATGGATAGATAGATAGATAGATAGATGGATGGATGGATGGATAAAGCAGTAGAGGCTGCAGCTCTACCACAGACGGTTCTCTAACAGCTGATAAATGCGGTGTTCTCCAGCTGCCTCCTGATCTTTAACACAGCAGGTACTGAACCCATGAGCTGCTGAACACGGTGGAGGGACGGGGAGTCATTAACACTGTCTCCTTCACAGATGATGACTATTTACAGAACGCGTCCTCCATACTGGACAAGCTGAGAACCACACAGACTGGAGAGAGCAGCAGCGTCGCCAGGCTGCTTCAGGACTACACTCAGGTACTGACCATCACCTGACCTCACTGCGTAATCCCCCCACCCCCACCGTAACCCTCTAGAGGTTCTGTAATCAAGCATGCAGTTATTTAGTTCCTTAAACAAGAATTCCAAAACATTCCCAAATCCGTGCATAGTCAGTCAGTTCAGATGTAAACAGAGTCATTCAGAGTGGGTTTGGTCTGAAACACTCGGTTCTAGATAAAAGGAGATCTAAAAGCTCCCTCACAGAAAGTTCCTACATGAGGGGCTGTGAGGTAAAATAGTCATCATCAACATTCCATACACACTCAGAAGACACATGAAGGTTCACTGGTGGTTCTAGATATAACAGGGGCAGAGTTCTGACTGTTTGGTGTATCCGCAGGTCATCCTGGACATCACGTTCTATGAGGAGAACAGACTTGTTGATCAGGAGTTTCCAGAGGACACGTCGCCCTTTAAAATCCAGCAGCTGCTACAGGACCTGACCGAGCCCGAGATCTTAGCAGGGCGGCTGGCACCCAGCCAGGAGGTACCCGGCATTTCTGGGGGTTCTGTTAAGCTCTGCAGTTATTAGTTGGTGATATGACTTCTACTGTTCATTTAGGAAGTGTCTATAATCTTTATACGACCCGCACACTCATTCTGACAGACTGTAATACACTACAGGAGGCGTAGGGGGCGATACGACCCACACGCTCATTCTGACAGACTGTAATACACTACAGGAAGCGTAGGGGGCGATACGACCCACACGCTCATTCTGACAGACTGTAATACACTACAGGAAGCGTAGGGGGCGATACGACCCACACGCTCATTCTGACAGACTGTAATATGCTACAGGAAGTGTAGGGGGCGATACGACCCACACGCTCATTCTGACAGACTGTAATACACTACAGGAACCGTAGGGGGCGATACGACCCGCACGCTCATTCTGACAGACTGTAATACACTACAGGAAGTGTAGGGGGCGATACTGTAATACACTGGGTTCCTGGTGCTTCTACTGAGCCGGACGCTCAGAGACGCAGTGTGAGACGTTTAGACGTGTGATCATGTTAGCTGTAGACGCATCAGGACGTATGTGGGTCGGAGTATCAGCCTGGGTGGATCCAGTATCTGTGCCGGAAGGCAGAAGGTGGTCTCAGAGCCCCTCTGTTGGAATCTCCTCCGCTCTCGTCCGTTGTATCACTGTGCTGATGTTTGTGTGGTCTCCCCGTGTGTGTGTACTGATCCAGGTGCAGGTGGTTCTGGGTTTGGAGCTGTTGGAGTGCCTGTACTGGCGCCGCGGAGCCCTGCTCTACATGTACTGTCACACGCTGCACCAGAGGAAGCAGTGGATCAAACAGAACAAAGCCACCTTCCTGAAGGTGAGCGCCCTCCAGCAGTCAGATCTCTGACTCGGAAGCCTCTGGGACTCGGTTCTGATTCGTTAGAGAATCGACTGGGTGATTCATTGAGTCTCAGGGTTCGATTTTAAAGTACACGTGTTACAGAACCTGACCGGACCAGGTGGATGGTAGCGTTTGTACTTTTGGCCAGAACTTGATGTGACCGGGTTAACTGATGGGGCTGGGCTGATCTGTGTCTCTACAGTGTGTTCAGGAGGGCGTGCGGTACCTGATGAAGATGCTGCAGGTGCGGAGCTCCGTGAAGCTGAACGATGGCGTCGTTTTCCATGATTCCACAACCGCCAACTTCCTGTCAGAAGGTAAACCCCACCCCCACCCCTCCATTCCACATGAGGGAGTGGAGCTGCTCCAGGCACCTGCACAGATTCAGTTCTTCGTGTTACTGTGACCCGTATCTATCTAATATTGTGTAACTGGGTCACAGCTGGTTGGAGGTTGGGTTTCCTGCAGTGCGGCGTTCCACCGAGCAGTTCCATAGTACACCCGCACACAGAGAAAGCAGCCGAGACCACCTTCCCCCTTATGTATCTGTTGTACTCCGTGCTGTTCACACGGTACCGAGACGGTTCTATCCTGTGTGTTGAGACTTGGAGCGTTAGTGGTTAAGTAGCTGATACGGGTCCTGCTGGTTCCAGCTGGTTCCAGGTTCCACGCACCCTGAGCAGCTGCTAGCGTTAGTTAACTAGCTGGTTACAGCATCCAGACACTCCTCCTTGTGGGTGTGGCCTAACAAAGCTGGCTAAATGAGCTCCTTCCTTTCTCAGCACCCAGTGTGGATGGGTGGATGATCCGGGTTCAGACTTGGTTACACAGCCTGCAGCTGTTGCGACTGAGTTGCGAGCGAGTTGCAGGGTGCTTTACGGTGTTCCAGCCTGGAAATGATTTACTTCCTCACTACATCATCATTCCTTCTGTTTCTGCACCAGGAATCTTTTCCGACACCCACCTGCTGACCATGATGTACATCGGTGAGATGTGTTTCTGGGCGGTTAAGTACGAGGACGGCGGCGCGGACGGAGCGGAGCAGAAGGAGGACAGGCTTCAGTTCCGGGACATCGGAGCTCAGATCCTGAACAAATACGTGCTGGCGTGTGAGGGGCCGCTGCAGGGCCAAGGCTGGAACACGGAGAACGCGAAAGAAATCCTCAGCATCCTGCAGTAAACGCCCAGCCCGCTTCCCCGGCTCCCGGCCCCCCGGCCCCCCGGCCCCACGGCTCCCACGGCTCTAGTTCAGAAACAAACAGTAACGTTATTAAAGCACTCCCGTAGTCCGGCCTGTTCGCCGGACGCCTCCGTGTTCTCCGAATGTGGATTAACTCCGATTCCGATGTTCCATATTAAACGCAGCCAGAACAGAAAGATAACTGTTTAAAACCATATTCCACTTTTTATTTATTTTACTTTAATTTATTGATTTTTAATTGCGTTTGTTCAGAGAAGTGTTTGGGGCGGTGCGGCGGGTGGGCGGGGTCTGTACAGATAGGTTCTGAAGCATTCCCACCGTTTTGAGTAAATGGACTGTTTTCTGTTTAACCCCACGTTGGTCCCGCGTCTCCCCCTCACTAACGCCGCGCCGGGTCCCTGGGCGAGCCGTCACCCTCAGAACTTTGATATTTTGATAGTCCACTTTTAAACTGCTAACCCTGGGCTTGTGTTCCGCTCCAGTCGTGTTCCATGTTTTGTTTATGTCTTCATTGAAAATAAATTTGGTTTAAAAAAGGCTGGATATGAGTGTGAAGTCAGACGTGTGCCTGTGTGTGTGTGAGTGTGTGAGTGTGTGAGTGTGTGTGTGTGTGTGTGTGTGTGTGTGTGTTGGGGTGTGTTGGGGTGTGTGTGTGTGTGTGTGTGTGTGTGAGTGTGTGTGTGTGTGTATGTGTGAGTGTCTGTGTGTGTGTGTGAGTGTGTGTGTGTGAGAGAGTGTGTGTGTGTGTGTTTGTGCGCGTGTGAGTGTGTGTGTGAGTGTGTGTGTGAGTGTGTGTGTGTGTGTCTGTGTGTGTGTGTGTGTGAGTGTGTCTGTGTGTGTGAGTGTGTGTGTGTGTGTCTGTGTGTGTGAGTGTGTGTGTGTCTGTGTGTGTGAGTGTGTTTGTGTGTGAGTGTGTGTGTGTGTGTGTCTGTGTGTGTTTGTGTGTGTGTGAGTGTGTATGTGTGTGTGTGTGTGAGTGTGTGTGTGTGTGTGTGTGTGTCTGAGGTATATCCCGTTTCCTAGGTTACATGAGCAGATTGTATACGGCGCTGTGGGAAAGTCATGAGAATCCCTGACGGCTGTTCCTACAGAGCCTGAGGGATTTAGGTAGCGTGCCGGCTGGGGGAATTACGTCTGAGGAGCACAGTTATGATTCCCGATTCCTCACTGCTCTCCAGAATTCGCCTGGATCTGAGGAATTCCATCTCCTGATTAGACTGAATACAGTGGGCTGGATCCCGGGCTCCCTGCTCACTATCCAGTGCACTGGGTGGAATATTAATTATAATAATAATAATAATAATATGGATATTAGTAATATTAGCCTCATCACACAGATAATCCAGTGTTTGTTCAGTAGGGAATTACGTGGCTGATTCCCATCTTTGTTTGGAACACACGATCCCAGGTCACTGTTTACCTGTGGTGGCCTCAGGTAGCCACAGACTCGGGGACAGCTCTGTATGACGTAGGCTGGTTTCCTGCAGGTGTCCCCTTTACAGGTCCTGTTTGGAAACTCCGTTCATGGTGGAGGGATACATGCTGCAGGGCGCTGTGAGGTCAAATAGTCCCCCAGAGAAACGGTATTCCCAGGTTTTCCGGGTTTTCCCGTGGAGATTCGTGCTAGCCGGTTTGCTAGCTGTAGCCTAAGTACTCTCCAGTGAACGGTATAGTACTGGATTCGGTCGGTGAGTGGTTGAGTCGGTAAAGTCCTCATCGGGTCGAATGGCGTCATCAGACGTACGACATCGCTGACGGCGAAGGCAGGAGGACTACAGTACCCAGCATGCCCCGCGGCTCGTGACGCTGCGAGGACGTGTAAGTTCTGACAGTTCCGGTGGTGAGAGTGGACTGGGCGAACTCGGCGAGGTTCCCGAGAGCGACTTTACCTCACTGGTCAGTTTTAATCAGGTCAGGAGAAGCTGGTTGAGGGTTTTGGCGTTACTTCCGGTATGCAGAGCGTCTTACTGCGCAGCCTCCGCACCGTCAGAGAGAAGCTGCTCTCGGACAGACAGCTGGACACTCGGGGAGAGGAGGAGGAGGAGGGCCAGAGAGCCTTACTGGACAGCCTGCCGGTAAACTCTCTCACTGACCCTTATAACCTGGAGTCATGTAAACTCTGCCCAGAGCCGAGTCAGGGTTAACAGCTGTGTTTATGAGGCTGTTAGTGTTATAAGAGTGTTATAAGAGTGCTATAAGAGTGTTATAAGAGTGCTATAAAAGTGTTGTAGGAGTGTTATAAGAGTGTTATAAGAGTGCTATAAAAGTGTTATAGGAGTGTTATAAGAGTGTTATAAGAGTGTTGTAGGAGTGTTATAAGAGTGTTATAAGAGTGTTGTAGGAGTGTAATAGGAGTGTTATAAGAGTGCTATAAAAGTGTTATAAGAGTGTTATAAGAGTGTTGTAGGAGTGTTATAAGAGTGTTATAAGAGTGTTGTAGGAGTGTTATAAGAGTGTTATAAGAGTGTTATAAGAGTGTTGTAGGAGTGTTATAAGAGTGTTATAAGACCAGTCAGTGTGTTATTAAAGGTACTACATACAGTGATACTGAGTCTATAAGCAGAAAAGTACAGAGCCCCTGAGTGAACATGCGTTTAGTGGGGTTAAAAAGAAGTGGAGTATCTGGTGCTCACCTGACAGTATCTAATGACCACCACATAGTATCTGCTACAAGCCTGATAGGATCTAGTGCTCACCACATAATATCCGTTGTAGACCTGATAGTATATGGTGCTCACCACATAGTGTTTGATGTATACCTGATAGTATATGGTGCTCACCACATAGTGTTTGATGTATACCTGATAGTATATGGTGCTCACCACATAGTGTTTGATGTATACCTGATAGGATCTGGTGCTCACCACATAGTGTTTGATGTATACCTGAGAGTATCCCGTGGTCACCTGTACCTGTCGAACCTCAGAGTGCTCCTGTATGGCCCGTGGAGCTGATTCCGTGTCTGCCTGCTTGTTCGTGACCCTCAGGTGGACATGCAGTTCCTCATTATGACCTACCTCTCTCCTGAAGACCTGTGCAGGCTGGGGGGCTCCAGCAGGTTTTGGAGGTCGATGGTCCAGGAGCCCCTGCTGTGGAGGTACTTCTTCATGCGGGATGTGAGCAGCTGGACCTCCGTGGACCATCTGTCGATGCCTAAGGAGGAGTTCCTGAGCACGGCAGTGGCGACGGAGGCACCAGAGCTGCCGAAGCTGGACTTTATGGCGGAGTGAGTGAAGGGAAGCCCCACCAGAATTCCTGCAGGTGTAAATGTGGGAATAGGGTTTTTGCCAGTGTCCTGTTGGAATTGTCCATTCCACCTTAAATGGTGCAGCAGTTAGTGCAGCCTCAAGCACCTGAATGTAACTGCTGCACTATTTAAGGTGGAACGGACAATTCCAATAAAAGGTCTGACGAGGTGTGATGCTTATTGCTAACTGAGGCTAATGATGCTAAGTACCCGCTCCAGTGCTAACGCTAACTCTCGTGGCTCCATCACTGTAATATCCCTCCTCCTGTAGGTACCTGCGCTGCTCTCCTGCAAGTCGGTGCCGGTATCAGCAGCCGCGCCCAGCTCTGGAGGTGGTGGCGGTTTTCCTGCAGAACCTGGTGTCCGGATCAGAACCACGGTTCGCCATGCTTGGTCCGGGTTTGGAGCAGCTGGACGATTCTCTGATGACCACCATGATGCACTCTCCACACGTCCTGCCTGTGGCGGGGATACCGCAGAGACAGATTGGCGGTACAGACGCGGTTCCGATACCTTTAGTACCTGTACCGTAATGACGTTGGACTCCGGTTCACTCCGGTTTGTTTTTCACTTCAGGAATCGGATCCGGAATCAGCTTCCTGTATAAAAGCCAACACAAGTTCAACATCATCACTTTATATTCCACTTACAGGTGAGATGTGGTTCTACACTGTGCCCAGCTCCCCCATGATCAGGTTCTAGAGTGACATGAGCTGTTTCCCCTTTGTTGGTGGGCTCCTCATGAATAATTAGATGAGCTCTGCTCTGATTGGCTGGTTTACTGTTCCACCTTAATGGTCAATAAACATAAAAGGACGGAGACCCTGAAAGAACACAGTGATTCTTTAAGGTAAACATCTGGTGCGCACCAGATACTACTGAGTGATCACCAGATGCTATCAGGTTGGCAACAGACACTTTGAAGATGTGGTGTATTTTTAATAGTATCTGGTGCTCACCTGAGAGTATCTGGTGCTCACCTGAGAGTGTCTGGTGCTCACCTGAGAGTGTCTGGTGCTCACCTGAGAGTATCTGGTGCTCACCTGAGAGTGTCTGGTGCTCACCTGAGAGTGTCTGGTGCTCACCTGACAGTATCTGGTGCTCACCTGAGAGTGTCTGGTGCTCACCTGACAGTATCTGGTGCTCACCTGAGAGTGTCTGGTGCTCACCTGACAGTGTCTGGTGCTCACCTGAGAGTGTCTGGTGCTCACCTGAGAGTGTCTGGTGCTCACCTCATTGTGTTTGAGGGAGGAGGAACAGTGTTGGAGGTTCTCAGTATGTCGGTACTAGGTACTAAACTGATCACAGTGTACACACAGGTTTACAGCTGTGCTGATTTGTGTGTGTGTGTGTGTGTGTATTTGTGTGTGTGTGTGTGTGTGTGTGTATATGTGTGTGTGTGTATTTGTGTATTTGTGTGTGTGTGAGTGTGTGCGTGTGTGTGTGTGTGTATTTGTGTGTGTGTGTGTATTTGTGTGTGTGTGTGTGTGTGTGTCTGTGTGTGTGTGTTTGTGTGTATGTGTGTGTGTGTATATGTGTGTGTGTGTATGTGTGTGTGTGTATGTGTGTGAATGTGCGTTTGTGTGTATGTGTGTGTGTGTGTGTATGTTTGTGTGTATGTGTGTGTGTGTGTGTGTGTGTGTGTGTGTGTGTGGGTGTGTGTAGCTCAGAGAGAGAGCGAGCTCGGCTGGAGCAGCAGAGTGTGCACAGTAAGCTGTTTGTCCTGCAGGGGGAGACAGAGAGTGGGCTGGTGTACTCAGTGGCTCCGCAGGTACAGGAGGTGTGTCAGGCTGTAAACGGATTCATCTTCGTCTCCAACGCTCAGACGGACAGAGGTAACACTGAGACCACACACACAACAACAACATAAACAACAACAACAACATAAACAACACAAACAACAACAACAATATAAACAACACAAACAACAACAATATAAACAACAAACAAAACACACAACATGAGGTGGTTCTGAATATGCTGCCTGATGTCTGAGACGCTGTTTATGATAGTGTGGAGAAGATCTCAGCCTTAAACTCCGTTCATGGTGGAGGGATACATGCTGCAGGGCGCTGTGAGGTCAAATAGTCCCCCAAAGGAACTTAGTATTTCCAGGTTTTCCAGATTTTCATCATCAACATTCCATACACACTGAAGGTGGTGTGAGGTGGGTTGAGGGGGAGGTGGGTGTGAGGCGAAGGTGGGTGTGAGGCGGAGGTGGGTGTGAGTGGGAGGTGGGTGTGAGGGGGAGGTGGGTGTGAGGGGGAGGTGGGTATGAGGAGGAGGTGGGTGTGAGGCGAAGGTGGGTGTGAGGCGGAGGTGGGTGTGAGGCGGAGGTGGGTGTGAGGGGGAGGTGGCTGTGAGGGGGAGGTGAGGGGGAGGCGTCTGTCTGATCTGTCCCTTTAAACAGTGTTCTCAGGTCGTATGGAGGAGGTAGGTGTGAGGTGGAGGTGGGTGTGAGGCGGAGGTGGGTGTGAGTGGGAGGTGGGTATGGGTGTGAGGGGGAGGTGGGTGTGAGGGGGAGGTGGGTATGGGTGTGAGGGGGAGGTGGGTGTGAGGGGGAGGTGAGTGTGAGGGGGAGGTGGGTATGGGTGTGAGGTGGAGTTGTGTGGGAGGGGGAGGTGAGTGTGAGGGGGAGGTGGGTGTGAGTGGGAGGTGAGTGTGAGGGGGAGGTGGCTGTGAGGGGGAGGTGGGTGTGAGGTGTCTGTCTTATCTGTCCCTTTAAACGGTGTTCTCAGGTCGTATGGAGGAGGTGGGTGTGAGAGGGAGGTGGGTGTGAGGGGGAGGTGAGTGTGAGGGGGAGGTGGGTGTGAGGGGGAGGTGAGTGTGAGGTGGAGGTGGGTGTGAGGGGGAGGTGGGTGCGAGGGGGAGGTGGGTGTGAGGGAGAGGTGGGTGTGAGGGGGAGGTGAGTGTGAGGGGGAGGTGGGTGTGAGGGGGAGGTGGCTGTGAGGGGGAGGTGGGTGTGAGGGGAAGGTGAGTGTGAGGGGGAGGTGGGTGGGAGGTGAGTGTGAGGAGGAGGTGGGTGTGAGTGGGAGGTGGGTGTGAGAGGGAGGTGGGTGTGAGGGGGAGGTGAGTGTGAGGGGGAGGTGGGTGTGAGGGGGAGGTGAGTGGGAGGGTGAAGCTGTTTGACGGGTGAGGTGGGTTTTGAGGGGGAGGTGTGTCTGTGCGGACGGAGGTGGGTGTGAGGCGGGAGGTGGGTATGGAGTGGGAAGGTGGGTGTGCAGGGGGGAGGTGGGTGTACGGTGGGAGGTGAGTGTGAGGGGAGGTGGGTGTGGAGGGGGAGGTAAAGTGTGACACAACATGTGGGTGTGAGTGGGAGGTGGGTTGTAGAGGGGGAGGTGGGTGTGAGGGGACATGTGGGTGTGCAGGGGGAATGTGGGTGTGCCTGGGAAGGTGGGTGTGAGGGGGAGGTGGGTGTGAGGGGGAGGTGAGTGTGGAGGGGGCAGGTGGGTGTCAGGGGGAGGTGGTGTGATGGGTGGAGGTGGTGTGAGGGGGAGGTGGGTGTGAGGGGGGAGGTGGGTGTGAGTGGGAGGTGGGTGTGAGGGGGACCTTGGGTGTGAGGGGGGAGGTTGAGTGTCCAGGGGGATGGTGGGTGTGAGTGGGAGGTGGGTGTGAGGGGGAGGTGAGTGTGAGGGGGAGGTGGGTGTGAGTGGGAGGTGGGTTGAGGGGGAGGTGGGTGTGAGGAGGAGGTGGGTGTGAGGCGGAGGTGGGTATGAGTGGGAGGTGGGTGTGAGGGGGAGGTGGGTGTGAGTGGGAGGTGAGTGTGAGGGGGAGGTGTGTGTGCGGGGGAGGTGAGTTTCAGTGGGAGGGGCGTATGGGGTGCAGTGGGAGGTGGGTGTGAGGAGGAGGTGGGTGTGAGGGGGAGGTGAGTGTGAGGGGGAGGTGGGTGTGAGGGGGAGGTGAGTGGGAGGTGAGTGTGAGGGGGAGGTGGGTGTGAGGGGGAGGTGGGTGTGAGTGGGAGGTGGGTGTGTGGGGGAGGTGGCTGTGAGGGGGAGGTGAGTGTGAGGGGGAGGTGAGTGTGAGGCGTCTGTCTGATCTGTCCCTTTAAACGGTGTTCTCAGGTCGTATGGAGGAGGTGGGTGTGAGAGGGAGGTGGGTGTGAGTGTGAGGGGGAGGTGAGTGTGAGGGGGAGGTGGGTGTGAGGGGGAGGTGAGTGTGAGTGTGAGGGGGAGGTGGGTGTGAGGGGGAGGTGGCTGTGAGGGGGAGGTGGGTGTGAGGGGGAGGTGAGTGTGAGGGGGAGGTGGGTGTGAGGGGGAGGTGAGTGGGAGGTGAGTGTGAGGGGGAGGTGGGTGTGAGTGGGAGGTGAGTGTGAGGGGGAGGTGGGTGTGAGTGGGAGGTGAGTGTTAGGGGGAGGTGAGAGTGAGGGGGAGGTGAGGGGGAGGTGTCTGTCTGATCTGTCCCTTGAACGGTGTTCTCAGGTCGTATGGAGGAGGTGGGTGTGAGAGGGAGGTGGGTGTGAGGGGGAGGTGGGTGTGAGAGGGAGGTGGGTGTGAGTGGGAGGTGGGTGTGAGGGGGAGGTGGGTGTGAGGGGGAGGTGGGTTGTGAGGGGGGTGAGGTGTGTGGAGTGCGAGGTGTGTGTGAGGGGGAGGTGGGTGTGAGGGGGAGGTGAGTGTGAGGGGGAGGTGAGTGTGAGTGGGAGGTGGGTGTGAGGGGGAGGTGAGTGTGAGGGGGAGGTGAGTGTGAGGGGGAGGTGGGTGTGAGGGGGAGGTGCGGGTGAGGCGTCTGTCTGATCTTTCCCTTGTAGGGTGTTCTAAGGTCGGGAGGAGGTGGGTGTGAGGGGGAGGTGGGTGTGAGTGGGAGGTGGGTGTGTGGGGGAGGTGGGTGTGAGTGGGAGGTGGGTGTGAGGGGGAGGTGGGTGTGAGTGGGAGGTGGGTGTGAGGGGGAGGTGGGTGTGAGGGGGAGGTGAGTGTGAGGGGGAGGTGGGTGTGAGTGGGAGGTGGGTGTGAGAGGGAGGTGGGTGTGAGGGGGAGGTGGGTGTGAGTGGGAGGTGGGTGTGAGGGGGAGGTGGGTGTGAGTGGGAGGTGGGTGTGAGGGGGAGGTGGGTGTGAGGGGGAGGTGGGTGTGAGGGGGAGGTGGGTGTGAGGGGGAGGTGGGTGTGAGGGGGAGGTGGGTGTGAGGGGGAGGTGGGTGTGAGGGGGAGGTGGGTGTGAGTGGGAGGTGTCTGTCTGATCTGTCCCTTGAACGGTGTTCTCAGGTCGTATGGAGGAGGTGGTTGTGAGGGGGAGGTGGGGGTGAGTGGGAGGTGGGTGTGTGGGGGAGGTGGGTGTGAGGGGGAGGTGGGTGTGAGGGGGAGGTGGGTGTGAGGGGGAGGTGGGTGTGAGGGGGAGGTGAGTGTGAGGGGGAGGTGTGGAGTGGGAGGTGGGTGTGAAGGGGGGTGGTGTGAGGGGGAGGTGGGTGTGAGTGGGGGTGAGTGTGAGGGGGAGGTGGGTGTGATGGGGAGGTGGGTGTGAGGGGGAGGTGGGTGTGAGGGGGGGAGGGGGGGGTGAGGGGGAGGGGGTGTGTGGGGTGGTGGGTGTGAGGGGGAGGTGGGTGTGAGAGGGAGGTGGGTGTGAGTGGGAGGTGGGTGTGAGGGGGAGGTGGGTGTGAGGGGGAGGTGAATGTGAGGGGGAGGTGGGTGTGAGTGGGAGGTGGGTGTGAGGGGGAGGTGAGTGTGAGTGGGAGGTGGGTGTGAGGGGGAGGTGGGTGTGAGGGGGAGGTGGGTGTGAGTGGGAGGTGGGTGTGAGTGGGAGGTGGGTGTGAGGCGGAGGTGGGTGCGAGGGGGAGGTGGGTGTGAGGGGGAGGTGGGTGTGAGGGGGAGGTGGGTGTGAGGGGGAGGTGAATGTGAGGGGGAGGTGGGTGTGAGTGGGAGGTGAGTGTGAGGGGGAGGTGGGTGTGAGGCGTCTGTCTGATCTGTCCCTTTAAACGGTGTTCTCAGGTCGTATGGAGGAGGTGGGTGTGAGGGGGAGGTGGGTGTGAGGGGGAGGTGGGTGTGAGGGGGAGGTGAGTGTGAGGGGGAGGTAGGTGTGAGGGGGAGGTGGGTGTGAGGCGGAGGTGGGTGCGAGGGGGAGGTGGGTGTGAGGGGGAGGTGAGTGTGAGTGGGAGGTGGGTGTGTGGGGGAGGTGGGTGTGAGTGGGAGGTGGGTGTGAGGGGGAGGTGGGTGTGAGGGGGAGGTGGGTGTGTGGGGGAGGTGGGTGTGAGGGGGAGGTGGGTGTGAGGGGGAGGTGGGTGTGAGGGGGAGGTGGGTGTGAGGGGGAGGTGGGTGTGAGGGGGAGGTGGGTGTGAGGGGGAGGTGGGTGTGAGGGGGAGGTGAGGGGGAGGCGTCTGTCTGATCTGTCCCTTGAACGGTGTTCTCAGGTCGTATGGAGGAGGTGGGTGTGAGGGGGAGGTGAGTGTGAGGGGGAGGTGGGTGTGAGGGGGAGGTGGGTGTGAGGGGGAGGTGGGTATGGGTGTGAGGGGGAGGTGGGTGTGAGGGGGAGGTGGGTGTGAGTGGGAGGTGGGTGTGAGGGGGAGGTGGGTATGGGTGTGAGGGGGAGGTGGGTGTGAGGGGGAGGTGAGGGGGAGGCGTCTGTCTGATCTGTCCCTTGAACGGTGTTCTCAGGTCGTATGGAGGAGGTGGGCCAGGTGCGAGCGGTCCTGCAGGAGGTTTGGGGTCCGGCGTCCCGCCCGCTGCTCGTTCTGTCCTGCGTCTCCAGAGATGGATCAGAGCGGATCCCCAGTGTTACTGTAGCCCACCAGCTACAGCTCCACCTGCTGCCCAACCCCTGGATGGTGAGAACATCACATCGTCACCTCCATGAACACCTCACAGCACCTCACTACGCACTCACCCTGGTTCACTGAGCCATCAGGGTTCTGTAGGACATGATTCAGTACCATCAGGGTTCTGTAGGACATGATTCAGTACCATCAGGGTTCTGTAGGACATGAATCAGTACCATCAGGGTTCTGTAGGACATGAATCAGTACCATCAGGGTTCTGTAGGACATGAATCAGTACCATCAGGGTTCTGTAGGACATGATTCAGTACCATCAGGGTTCTGTAGGACATGATTCAGTACCATCAGGGTTCTATAGGACATGATTCAGTACCATCAGGGTTCTGTAGAATGTGATTCCTGTGTGTGTGTGTGTGTGTGCCCGTGTGTGTGTGTGCCCGTGTGTGTGTGTGTGCCCGTGTGTGTGTGTGTGTGCCCGTGTGTGTGTGTGCCCGTGTGTGTGTGTGTGCCCGTGTGTGTGTGTGCCTGTGTGTGTGTGTGCCCATGTGTGCGTGTGCCCGTGTGTGTGTGTGTGTGCCCGTGTGTGCGTGTGTGTGCCCGTGTGTGTGTGTGCCCGTGTGTGTGCCGGTGTGTGCGTGTGCCCGTGTGTGTGTGTGCCCGTGTGTGTGTGTGTGTGCCCGTGTGTGTGTGCCCGTGTGTGTGTGTGTGTGTGCCCGTGTGTGTGTGCCCGTGTGTGCCCGTGTGTCCGTGTGTGTGTGCCCGTGTGTGTGTGCCCGTGGGTGTGTGTGTGCCCGTGTGTGTGTGTGCCCGTGTGTGTGTGTGTGTGCCCGTGTGTGTGTGTGCCCGTGTGTGTGTGTGCCCGTGTGTGCGCCCGTGTGTGTGTGTGCCCCCGTGTGTGTGCCCGTGTGTGTGTGCCCGTGTGTGCCCGTGTGTCTGTGTGTGTGTGCCTGTGTGTGTGCCCGTGTGTGTGTGTGCCTGTGTGTGTGTGTGTGCCCGTGTGTGTGTGCCCGTGTGTGTGCCCGTGTGTGTGTGTGCCCGTGTGTGCGCCCGTGTGTGTGTGTGCCCGTGTGTGTACCAGGTCCAGGACGTGGTGTCGGAGTCTCTAGCTGGACTGCTGGACGGTATCGGCTGGTTGCTGAAGCAGTCTGGACTGAGGCTGTAGCTCCGGAGAGCCTACTCCACACCAGTGCTGTCGGAGCGAATCCTCCGGTTCTGAGTTCTTCAGGTTCTGAGAGGCCTTAGCACTGCGGGTTCATGATGAGCACGTCCCTCAGGAGTACAGTAGGGGTTCTCCTGTGAGTCCGGCTGGACCTGCGAGGCTGGGTTCCGACTGCAGTGGTGTGTAAATACAGAGTCTAGATTTACAAGCCCTGTGGGATGTGACCATTACTGACCATTAGTGACCATTAGTGACCATTAGTGATCATTAGTGACCATTACTGACCATTAGTGATCATTAGTGATCATTAGTGACCATTAGTGATCATTAGTGACCATTACTGACCATTAGTGATCATTAGTGATCATTAGTGATCATTAGTGACCATTAGTGATCATTAGTGACCATTACTGACCATTAGTGACCATTAGTGACCATTAGTGATCATTAGTGACCATTACTGACCATTAGTGATCATTAGTGACCATTAGTGATCATTAGTGACCATTACTGACCATTAGTGATCATTAGTGATCATTAGTGACCATTAGTGATCATTAGTGACCATTAGTGATCATTAGTGATCATTAGTGACCATTAGTGATCATTAGTGACCATAAGTGATCATTAGTGATCATTAGTGGTTATTAGTGATCATTAGTGATCATTAGTGGTTATTAGTGGTTATTAGTGATCATTAGTGGTTATTAGTGATCATTAGTGATCATTAGTGATCATTAGTGACCATTAGTGACCATTAGTGATCATTAGTGACCATTAGTGATCATTAGTGATCATTAGTGGTTATTAGTGATCATTAGTGGTTATTAGTGGTTATTAGTGATCATTAGTGACCATTAGTGATCATTAGTGGTTATTAGTGATCATTAGTGATCATTAGTGGTTATTAGTGGTTATTAGTGACCATTAGTGACCATTAGTGACCATTAGTGATCATTAGTGATCATTAGTGGTTATTGGTGATCATTAGTGACCATTAGTGGTTATTAGTGACCATTAGTGATTAGTGATTAGATCGGTTAGTGGTTAGTTGCAGCCCTGTTGTTGTTGTTATTGATCAGTGACACTGTGTGGAGGTACACGATATAATCTACTCTGCCCCCACCCCCCACCCCCTCCGGTTCCGGGACCAATCAGAATGTGTTTTTATATTTTTCTGATTTTTTACACTATGAGACACGTTCCTTTGTAAAATCAGTCTTTATATGTCGGTGGTGGCTCCACCCTGCTGTGGCTCCACCCTGCTGTGGCTCCACCCTGCTGTGTGTAGCTGAGGTGGAGCTTGTGTACTGTGCGCCGTTATTAAAGGAAATGGAGCCGCATTAAAGAGTAAAGGGGATAAAACAGCTCTACCGTCTCCTCCCTCCATCAGACTCGACGTGTTCTAGATACCCACCTCTGTGTTCTAGATACCCATCTCTGTGTTCTAGATATCCACATCTGTGTTCTAGAGATCCATCTCAGTGTTCTAGATAACAACCTCTGTGTTCTAGATATCCGTGTCTGTGTTCTAGATATCCACCTCTGTGTTCTAGATATCCGTGTCTGTGTTCTAGATATCCACCTCTGTGTTCTAGATATCAGTCTCTGTGTTCTAGATATCCACCTCTGTGTTCTAGATACCCATCTCTGTGTTCTAGATATTCGTCTGTGTTCTAGGTATCCAGCTCTGTGTTCGAGATACCCATATCTGTGTTCTAGATATTCGTCTCTGTGTTCTAGGTATCCAGCTCTGTGTTCGAGATACCCATATCTGTGTTCTAGATATTCGTCTCTGTGTTCTAGGTATCCAGCTCTGTGTTCGAGATATCTATCTCAGTGTTGCTATCTAAGCTGCTGAATCTGATATCAGCTGTCTGAGTGGTCAGATAGATAGACAGATACACTCTGATCCAAACGCTCCGATCCAGCTCTCCGATCCAAACGCTCCGATCCAGCTCTCCGATCCAAACGCTCCGATCCAGCTCTCCAATCCAGCTCTCCGATCCAGACCTTCTGATCCAGGTGCTCTGATCCCGATGCTCCAGTCCAGATGCTCTGATCCAGAGAGATGCTCTGATCCAGATGCTCCGATCCAGACCCTCTGATCCAGGCGCTCCGATCCAGACCCTGCGATCCAGGCGCTCCGATCCAGACAGCCGCTGTAGTATGATCTGAAGGCAGGTGCCCAACTCTGAACTCCTCCTGGGGAGCTTGTAGAGCAGAGTGAGGATCACAGCAGCTGGCGGTACGAGACAGACGATGAGACAACAGAGAGAGAATAAACGAGTGTGTCGTTATATCCCTCATTAATATACACCTCTATTTCCTGTGAACAAGCAGAGCACTTCCTGCCAAACGCGTCACGGTAGCACACCTAACACCAGCCAGCTAATCTAAATATAGGGAGGTCACCTGCGGCTGGGCACTCCTGCCCGAGCTGCCGCTGCTGTCCACCAGGGGGCAGCAGATTCCCACTCATTAAGACTCGAACGTGTTTATTCACCTCTAGGTTCATCAGAGACGCTTTTATCTCCTCCTGCTTCTGCTGACGGAGCTCGTAGCCTCGCAGATACACACACCTATAACTACTACCTATACACACAGAGCTATTACATAACATAAACGCCCGGCCGGCCTACAGCACAGCATCACAGAGCCGTATCCGGTTCCCACATGCTTCGGCCGTAGCAGGGCATGCTAACTGATGCCAATGCTAATTCCATTATTACCAGCAGTGTACTGAGTCCTGAACAGTGAGTCATACAGTGCCAGAAACCACATCACCCAGAATATTAGAGCGCTGTAATGCTAATTGATTGGCTAGCTTCTGCTGCGTGTTAGCTACATTAGCATCAAAGCTAAAGAAGTTAATTAAACAACAGAACAGCCAGCCAGCTAGTGAGCACTGACCTACCGAGCGTGTACCCAGTCCGCTGCCTTGATCAGGTCATCAGGGAACTGCTAACAGAAGTTACCTGGTAGCTACATTAGCATTGCGGCTAAGGGATCCAGAGAGAACTCTGATCCAGCTCCATTAGCCTGTTAGCTTCAGAGCTAAAACTAAAGGAGAAACTTCATTCTAGCCTTGTGGCTAAAGCAACAACAAACAAACAAACAGACAACAATAACAGCAGCTTTTACTGCTAACCAGAACACCACCACCAGCACTGTGCGTTAGCTACGCTAGCATCATGGCTAAAGAACAAAAAACAAGAACAGCCACACAGACAGCGAGCAACCGTCGGCCCCACTGGCTTGATCAGGTGGCTAGGGAACGATCATCTAGCATACGCTAGCATCGCTCCAGATAGCGGCACATATCAGCTCTCAGCTTCCAACGGTCTAACCTCCCCGGAGTTCAAACACACAGAGACTTTTATTCTAATCAACTGATACTGCGTTTAGCGTGGAGGGGGCGACGAAGACCCCCGGAGAGCGTCCTGTAATCAAGATGGGTAAGGGATAATGAAGGTGAGGGATGAAGGAGGACTCAGTAAACCCGGCCGCTGACTGAACCACCGGCGGGCCGCCCAGAAAACACTGACCAGCACACCAGAGGACCACCAGCCTGGGCATCAGTGGGACAGCAGCGGCCCGCTGTCCCTCGCTATCAGGGACCTCAGACCCAGAACAGGTCACGTGGGGGAGGAGTCTGATGAGGAACGATGGTCCTTCAGCTCGCTAATGAGTAAACACGGTTCTGTTCTGTCCCTGTGCGCCCGGGTTCTGTGTCTCCGCTCAGGCCCGAGCTGAATGGTCCTGATGAGGCACACGGGCGGGTGGGTTTAAATAAAGCCTGATTGCTGCAATTTGAGCGCATTAAGGCCGAGCGGTGGAGCGGCGGAGCGGCGGAGCGGTGGAGCGGTGGAGCGGTGGAGCGGCGGAGCGGTGGAGCGGCGGAGCGATGGAGCGGCGGAGCGATGGAGCGGCGGAGCGGTGGAGCGGCGCGGCGGAGACGGCCCTGCGCTTTGTGCTGAAACGCAGTCATTACGGAGAGAGTGCTCACCTTTACCCCCAATAACACCACCTCCGTCATCACCGCCGCACACTCCACTCCCGCTAGCATTAACCATCCATTCCGAACTGAACGCCGTGTGAGGGCGCCGTGTTTGGTGTTTCTGTGTTGATTTGTGTTAGTGAAACTGAAAGGTCTGATTTACAAACAGGCTCAAACCGCAGCGCCACCCCTACCCACACCCTACCGCCCACTACCAACACTCTACCGCCCACTACCTACACCCTACCGCCCACTACCAACACTCTACCGCCCACTACCTACACTCTACCGCCGCACTACCAACACTCTACCGCCCACACTCTACCGCCGCACTACCAACACTCTACCGCTGCACTATCCACACTCTACTCCCACACTACCAACACTGTACCGCCCACTACCAACACTCTACCGCCCACTACCTACACTCTACCGCCCACTACCTACACCCTACCGCTGCACTATCCACACTCTACTCCCACACTACCAACACTGTACCGCCCACTACCCACACTCTACCGTCCACACTCTATCACCCACTACCAACACTTTACCGCCCACTACCCACACTCTATCACCCACTACCAACACTCTACCGCCGCACTACCAACACTCTACCGCCCACTACCCACACTCCACCGTCCACACTCTATCACCCACTATCGACACTCTACCGCCACACTACCTACACTCTACCGCCGCACTATCCACACTCTACTCCCACACTACCAACACTGTACCGCCCACTACCCACACTCTACCGTCCACACTCTATCACCCACTATCGACACTCTACCGCCGCACTACCAACACTCTACCGCCCACTACCCACACTCTACCGTCCACACTCTATCACCCACTACCAACACTCTACCGCCCACTACCTACACTCTACCGCCGCACTACCAACACTCTACCGCCCACTACCCACACTCTACCGTCCACACTCTATCACCCACTATCGACACTCTACCGCCACACTACCTACACTCTACCGCTGCACTATCCACACTCTATTCCCACACTACCAACACTCTACCGCCACACTACCCACACTCTACCGTCCACACTCTATCACCCACTATCGACACTCTACTCCCCCACTACCCACACTCTACCGTCCACACTCTACTCCCACACTACCAACACTCTATCACCCACTATCGACACTCTACCGCCACACTACCGCTGCACTACCAACACTCTACTCCCACACTACCAACACTGTACCGCCCACTACCAACACTCTACCGCCCACTACCAACACTCTACCGCCACACTACCCACACTCTACCGTCCACACTCTATCACCCACTATCGACACTCTACCGCCACACTACCTACACTCTACCGCTGCACTATCCACACTTTACTCCCACACTACCAACACTGTACCGCCCACTACCAACACTCTACCGCCACACTACCTACACTCTACCGCTGCACTATCCACACTCTACTCCCACACTACCAACACTGTACCGCCCACTACCAACACTCTACCACCCACTACCTACACTCTATCGCCGCACTACCCACACTCTACCGCTGCACTATCCACACTTTGATGATGTGGCTCTCAGGCACGGCTAATGTAGCATCGTTAGCGCTCTGTGCTGTCTCCTGGTTCTACTTTAAGTGCTCACACGTCAGTGGATCAGAGTTCCATCTTTTATCCTCTGTATGGATTTATCATCTTAGCTGAAGGTTCTGAGAGAGTGGGCTGGGCCGGATCCACTCCCGCGGGACACTATCTGGTGGTCTCTCTATACCCCGCTGTGGTTTCTCCCTTAATTAAGAGGAACCGTCTGATTAGTATGCGGCGACAGCCGGCTCTATTAGATCATCCGTTTACAGGAACAACTGGAGACAATATTCCATTTGCATGCGGCAGCAAAAACAGCTAAATGCTAATTGTCTTGTTTTCCTGCCCGCCGGACGCGACCGCCAGCGCAGCGGTGCACTGCTGGTTACTCAGGTCAGCCTGACTCCACTGAGTGACATCAGTGAGTACAGTACAGAGGGTTTACCGCTCCAGAGGCAGGAGTGCTAAAGTGTGCTCAGTGTGGCAGGCCAGGCGTGATCTGAGCAGGGTGCACATCTGGGGATCTTAAACCGACAGAGCTGAACTGAGTCCTGAACTGAGTCCTGAACTGAATCCTGAACTGAGTCCTGAACTGAGTCCTGAACTGAGTCCTGAGCTGAGTCCTGAGCTGAGTCCTGAACTGAGTCCTGAACTGAGTCCTGAGCTGAGTCCTGAACTGAGTCCTGAACTGAATCCTGAACTGAATCCTGAACTGAGTCCTGAACTGAGTCCTGAACTGAGTCCTAAGCTGAGTTCTGAACTGAGTCCTGAACTGAGTCCTGAACTGAGTCCTGAACTGAGTCCTGAACTGAATCCTGAACTGAATCCTGAACTGAGTCCTGAACTGAGTCCTGAACTGAGTCCTGAACTGAGTCCTGAGCTGAGTTCTGAACTGAGTCCTGAACTGAGTCCTGAACTGAGTCCTGAGCTGAGTTCTGAACTGAGTCCTGAACTGAGTCCTGAACTGAGTCCTGAGCTGAGTTCTGAACTGAGTCCTGAACTGAGTCCTGAGCTGAATCCTGAACTGAGTTCTGAACTGAGTCCTGAACTGCTTCTGTAGAGTTCAGAGTGAGGCTAAATAAACAACGGAAACTCAGAACAGTCGTGCTGATGATGTCCAGGGAAAATTAGAATGGTGCCATTTAAGGTGGAACAGAAATTTAAAGCCTCCTCTCTACAACATTCTGTAAAATACACTGTTTGTTTTGGGATTTGCAGCACTCATCCTAAAAGCTTTTGGGAGCAGAGCTGTGGTTCCTCCACCTCACTCCGACGCACTAATGTTTTTGGTGTTAATGGTGTTAATGGTGTTAATGGCGTTTTCTGTGTTAATGGTGTTATTGATGTTTTCTGTGTTATTGATGTTCTTGGTGTTAATAGTGTTTTTGGTGTTAATGGCGTTAATTGCGTTAATAGTGTTTTTGATATTAATGGTGTTCTTGGTGTTAATAGTGTAATTGGTGTTAATGATGTTTTCGATGTTAATGGTGTTTTTGGTGTTAATGGTGTTTTTGGCGTTAATGGTGTTAATAGTGTAATAGGTGTTAATGGTGTTTTCTGTATTAATGGTGTTAATAGTGTAATAGGTGTTAATGGTGTTTTCTGTATTAATGGTGTTAATGTTGTTTTTGGTGTAAATGGTGTTAATAGTGTAATTGGTGTTAATGGCGTTTTCGGTGTTAATGGTGTTAATGGTGTTATTGATGTTTTAGGTGTTAATGGTGTTCTTGGTGTTAATGGTGTTTTTGGTGTTAATGGTGTTAATAGTGTAATTGGTGTTAATGGCGTTTTCTGTGTTAATGGTGTTCTTGGTTTTAAAGGTGTTCTTGGTGTTAATGGTGTTATTGATGTTCTTGGTGTTAATAGTGGTTTTGGTGTTAATAGCGTTAATTGTGTTAATAGTGTTTTTGATATTAATGGTGTTAATGGTGTTAATAGTGTAATTGGTGTTAATGGTGTTTTTTGTGTTAATGGTGTTGATTGTGTTAATTGTGTTTTTGGTGTTAATAGTGTTTTTTGCTGTTAATGGTGTTAATAGTGTAATGGTGTTTTTGGTGTTAATGGTGTTAATAGTGTAATTGGTGTTAATGGTGTTTTTGGTGTTATTGATGTTTTCAGTGTTAATGGTGTTATTGGTGTTATTGATGTTTTAGGTGTTAATGGTGTTCTTGCCGTTTTTGGTGTTAATGGTGTTCTTGGTGTTTTCGGTGTTAATGGTGTTATTGATGTTTTCGGTGTTAATGGTGTTAATGGTGTTATTGGTGATATTGATGTTTTCGGTGTTAATGGTGTTCTTGCCGTTTTTGGTGTTAATGGTGTTCTTGGTGTTTTTGGTGTTAATGGTGTTCTTGGTGTTTTCGGTGTTAATGGTGTTAATGGTGTTATTGATGTTTTCGGTGTTAATGGTGTTAATGATGTTTTCGGTGTTTTCGGTGTTATAGATGTCACCTTTTATCAAATTCCGGGAATCCTGACACTGCGCTAATTTTCCCTGCGCTGGATATTAATCTGGTGCTGGTTCACAGTCCTGGATCTGCACATAGGAAATAAAGAAAGTGTCCACACACTGTGAACAGAGAAACAACCAAACCGGCCATGATCGGACAGCAAGGAGAACGGAGACCTTAGATCAGGTGAGAGTGAGGAGTCGTGTTAACATCAGTGAGGAGGAGAGACCAGTGGAGCGACCTCAGAGAGCTAGGCACACGTCTCTGTTCCACCTTAAATGATTCTGGAACATCAGTTTCTTCTGAATGCAACTGCGGCTCCATTTAAGGTGGAATAAACCATGGAGAGTGGTGCAGCAGCGGGGTAGCTGGTTAGCCGACTGTGTGGTGCACTGGAGGATGTTTGTTGGCGTTTGTGCTGAGAGACCTTTCCCGTTCCCTGTGGAACACTCCAGCTGCAGCTGTGCTTCCTCATGCTCAGATGAAACCTGCAGCATTCCTGCAGCGTCACAGATTGAGAGATGGTGTTGACTTTCGATCACGGCCACGTTCTCTCACAGTTCATGACCGATTCCTGGACCGCTAATCTGACTTTACCCTTTTCTCAATTACACGCATTATCTCTGCCCCCTGGGGGTCCTTAGGAACATGCGGTGGGCCGAGGTGCCCATTGGCCTTTACTGACCGCTGACCACCAGATTAATCCAGTTCTGACCTTCAGAGTGAAACGCGGATAATAAATCTCACAGCGCAGCGGAGCTGGTAAAGGCCAGCCTTCAGAATTACAGCTGCGGTGCAGCACAGCTCAGAGTTTACACCACTTCAGCGCTAAGAAGCGTGGGACCTACGTACACTACCTGAGGTCTATAGAACATGTGCTGTCTGGAAACACTCCTCCTACGGAGCTCAGCGGATTCAACCCCACCCATTACTAACAGGTCTGAAGAATCAAGCACACTCTTAGCAGCACTCCAACAACCACCTGGAATACCATATCAAGCTTTCAATAAAACTCTAACAACCACCTGGAATACCATATCAAGCATTCAATAACACTCTAACAACCACCTGGAATACCACATCAAGCATTCAATATCACTCTAACAACCACCTGGAATACCGTATCAAGCTGGAATAACACTCAAACAACCACCTGGAATACTGTATCAAGCTATCAATAACACTATAACAACCACCTGGAATACCATATCAAACTTTCATTAATGCTCTAACAACCACCTGGAATACCATATCAAGCATTCAATAACACTCTAACAACCACTTGGAATACTGTATAGTGCTTTGAATAACACTCTAAAAACCACCTGGAATACCGTATCAAGCTTTCAATAACACTCTAACAACCACTTGGAAAACTTTATTAAGCTTTTAATAACACTAACAACCACCTGGAAAACTGTATATAAAGCTGGAATGACACTCTAACAACCACCTGGAATACCATATCAAGCTTTCAATGACACTCTAACAACCACCTGGAAAACTGTATCAAGCTGGAATAACACTCTAACAACCACCCGGAATACTGTATCAAGTTCTGAATAACATTCTAACAACCACCTGGAATACCATATCAAGCTGGAATAACACTCTAACAACCACCCGGAATACTGTATCAAGTTCTGAATAACACTCTAACAATCACCTGGAAAACCATATCAAGCTTTGAATAACACTCTAACAACCACCTGGAAAACCATATCAAGCTTTGAATAACACTCTAACAACCACCTGGAAAACTGTATCAAGCTGGAATAACACTCTAACAACCACCTGGAATACCATATCAAGCTTTCAATAACACACTAACAACCACCTGGAAAACTGTATCAAGCTCTGAATAACACCCTAACAACCACCTGGAATACCGTATCAAGCTGGAATAACACTCTAACAACCACCTGGAATACCATATCAAGCTTTCAATAACACACTAACAACCACCTGGAAAACTGTATCAAGCTCTGAATAACACCCTAACAACCACCTGGAATACTGTATCAAGCTGGAATAACACTCTAACAACCACCTGGAATACCATATCAAGCTTTCAATAACACACTAACAACCACCTGGAAAACCATATCAAGCTTTCAATAACACACTAACAACCACCTGGAAAACTGTATCAAGCTCTGAATAACACCCTAACAACCACCTGGAATACTGTATCAAGCTGGAATAACACTCTAACAACCACCTGGAATACTGTATCAAGCTGGAATAACACTCTAACAACCACCTGGAAAACTGTATCAAGCTCTGAATAACACCCTAACAACCACCTGGAATACCGTATCAAGCTGGAATAACACTCTAACAACCACCTGGAATACCATATCAAGCTCTGAATAACACTCTAACAACCACCTGGAAAACTGTATCAAGTTCTGAATAACACCCTAACAACCACCTGGAATACTGTATCAAGCTGGAATAACACCCTAACAACCACCTGGAATACTGTATCAAGCTGGAATAACACTCTAACAACCACCTGGAAAACTGTATCAAGCTCTGAATAACACCCTAACAACCACCTGGAATACCGTATCAAGCTGGAATAACACCCTAACAACCACCTGGAATACCATATCAAGCTTTCAATAACACACTAACAACCACCTGGAATACCATATCAAGCTTTCAATAACACTCTAACAACCACCTGGAATACCGTATCAAGCTGGAATAACACCCTAACAACCACCTGGAATACTGTATCAAGCTGGAATAACACTCTAACAACCACCTGGAAAACTGTATCAAGCTCTGAATAACACCCTAACAACCACCTGGAATACCGTATCAAGCTGGAATAACACCCTAACAACCACCTGGAATACCATATCAAGCTTTCAATAACACACTAACAACCACCTGGAATACCATATCAAGCTTTCAATAACACTCTAACAACCACCTGGAATACCGTATCAAGCTGGAATAACACTCTAACAACCACCTGGAATACCATATCAAGCTTTCAATAACACTCTAACAACCACCTGGAATACCGTATCAAGCTCTGAATAACACCCTAACAACCACCTGGAATACCATATCAAGCTCTGAATAACACCCTAACAACCACCTGGAATACTGTATCAAGCTGGAATAACACTCTAACAACCACCTGGAATAGTAATACTGAGTCTGTAATGCTGAGGAATCGCTGGAGCTGAACAGGAAGTTCTGGATTCTCCTGTTAGCCAGAGAAGGAGCTTCAGACCCAAGCCCGGCTCAGCCGAGTGGGTACTGGGTTTTGGGGTGAGGGAGTGGGGAACCGGTGGGGTTGGAGCTCTGAGCTGATCCAGGTTTTGGGAGCGCGTAGCGGGCCGCTGGAGCTGTGTTGATGGGAGGAATGCCGGTCGGGACGGCGCCGGGCTCGGCTCTGTGAGTGTGTGTGCTGCGGCCGTGGACTCCTGCCATGCGCCTCGCCACCATTGTTCTCACGTCACCCTCGATTAATGTGGAGCCGCCGGACTTTCCGCTTTCATTCATCCAGGAGCCGGAGCGGGATCCAGGACAGCCTCCGCACTCGCCCCGGCATACAGAGCACACCGGCTCCGCTGATACCGGGAAACCAGGACACACAGATCAGCCCCACCTGACGCAGCCCCACCTAAAGGGCCCAAACTACAGCAGCTTAACTCCACCCAATCATCCTACAGCAGCTTAGCTACACCCATTCAGCCTACAGCAGCTTAGCTCCACTCATTCAGCCTACAGCAGCTTAGCTCCACCCAATCATCCTACAGCAGCTTAGCTACACCCATTCAGCCTACAGCAGCTTAGCTCCACTCATTCAGCCTACAGCAGCTTAACTCCACCCAATCATCCTACAGCAGCTTAGCTCCACCCATTCAGCCTACAGCAGCTTAACTCCACCCAATCATCCTACACCAGCTTAGCTCCACCCATTCAGCCTACAGCAGCTTAACTCCACCCAATCATCCTACAGCAGCTTAGCCACATTCCAGGCAGCCTACAGAAGTTTAGCTTCACTCATTCATCCTACAGCAGTTTACCTCCACCCATTCAGCCTACAACAGTTTACCTCCACCCATTCATCCTACAGCAGTTTAGCTCCACCCATTCAGCCTACAACAGTTTACCTCCACCCATTCATCCTACAGCAGTTTAGCTCCACCCATTCAGCCTACAGCAGTTTAGCTCCACCCATTTAACCTACAGCAGCTTAACTCCATCCAATCATCCCACAACATCTTAGCTACACCCATTAAGCCTACAGCGGTTTAGCCCCATCCAGGCAGCCTACAGCAGTTTAGCTCCACTTATTCATCCTGCAGCAGTTTAGCTCCACCCATTCAGCCTACAGCAGTTTAGCCCCACCCATTCAGCCTACAGCAGTTTAGCCCCACCCATTCAGCCTACAGCACTTTAGCTCCACCCATTTAACCTACAGCAGTTTAGCTCCACTCATTCATCCTACAGCAGTTAAGCTCCACCCATTTCACCTACAGCAGCTTAACTCCACCCAATCATCCTACAGCAGCTTAGCTCCACCCATTCAGCCTACAGCAGCTTAACTCCACCCAATTATCCTACAGCAGCTTAGCCACATTCCAGGCAGCCTACAGAAGTTTAGCTCCACTCATTCATCCTACAGCAGTTTAGCTCCACCCATTCAGCCTACAACAGTTTAGCTCCACCCATTCAGCCTACAGCAGTTTAGCTCCACCCATTTAGCCTACAGCAGTTTAGCTCCACCCATTTAACCTGCAGCAGCTTAACTCCATCCAATCATCCCACAACATCTTAGCTACACCCATTCAGCCTACAGCGGTTTAGCCCCATCCAGGCAGCCTACAGAAGTTTAGCTCCACTCATTCATCCTGCAGCAGTTTAGCTCCACCCATTCAGCCTACAGCAGTTTAGCTCCACCCATTCAGCCTACAGCAGTTTAGCCCCACCCATTCAGCCTACAGCACTTTAGCTCCACCCATTTAACCTACAGCAGTTTAGCTCCACCCATTCAGCCTACAGAAGTTTAGCTCCACCCATTCAGCCTACAACAGTTTAGCCCCATCCATGCAGCCTACAGCAGCTTAGCTCCACTCATTCATCCTACAGCAGTTAAGCTCCACCCATTTTACCTACAGCAGCTTAACTCCACCCATTCAGCCTCCAGCAGTGTATGGGTGTAGCTGGGCTCTGTGGGCTGTTTTCTATTTCAGTTGTGAGCTTAATTTAAGGCGGACTGAAGTGAGTGTCTATTTTAGGGTGGAGGATAAATTACAGAACTCGGTAACGGATCCTTTAATAAAACTGCCGAGCACAACACGGCGGATGATTGTGCCCTTCGGACGGAGCTGGTTCCGTAATGCCGGACAGATTCTGGAAGACCTTCCGGAGGAGCTGAAGTGTTTCGGTGCTGCATGACAGACTCGCTCAAACGTCTTCAAGGTCAAACTCAGAGCTTTACTGACCACTCATACAGCAGCACTGAATAAGAACTCCACCCTACAACACCCGCTTCAGAAACACCACCCTCCACCCTCTGCCATTCCCACTCCGGCATGCCGGCTATAGCTCTGGGTATCTATGCTTTTCCACACCACATCACACAACAACTATGGACCTTCAGCAGCTATGAGAAGACGCTGGCCCGGTATTCCCAGCGTGGGCAGCAGGGCAGGGGCTGGGAAGGGACGGGAAGAGAGACCGGACAGAGTAGATCTGGGACAGGTTAGTGAGAGGTAAAGAGGTAAAGGATGTGAGACAGGCTAACGGGGACACCCCCAGCGGAGGGTCCATCCCTGATAATGGTATTTACGGAAGACTGTCGGCTGGAACCTTGTCCATGTCCCGTCTCTCGGAGTTCTGTAGCGATTCTGGATGCTGAAAATTCCTCAGTGCTGTTTCAGGCATAAACCCATCCCACTGGGAACCGTGCGCTCAGTCTGTGTCCATCTCACCACAGATGAGGAATCAGGTCCAGAACTGGTACCAGGCCCAGGACTAGAACCAGGACCAAAACTGGAACCAGGACCAGAACCAGCTGATAAGAGGTTAGAATATGCTGTCGAGGCAGAGGAGCTACCTCAGCACTACCCCTCCTACAGCGCTACAGTGACTCACTATCGCCTCCTCAGGTACAGAGTGGTATTACAGACAGGACGGGCCGGGGCTAGCCGGTTAGCATGCTAACTCCAGTAGATATCTCGGATACACCGCACACAGGCCGTCACACCCGTTATTCCTCCACACTGCTGATCATTTCAGATCATCCTGGGATATTTATATGTGTAAACTTTACATATCGCTCCTTTAAAGCCGGGACACAGGCGGAGTGGAGATGATGACTGATGGCTCACGTGCGCTTACGCCGCAAACGCAGAGAGGCAAGGCCTTCACTTATCAGCACAAAGGTCAAAGGTCAAGATGCTCTCCAGCTGCAGGTGGCTCCGGTCCAGATTCAAGAACTCCACAAACACAACACCAGCAGCACATGGTAATCACAATACGACAGATACATATACGTCCATAACAACAACAACAACATCAATAACAACAACAAAAACAACAATAACAACAATATCAACAACAATAACAATAACAACATCAACATCAACATCAACATCAACAATAACAACAACAAAAACATCAACAACAACAACAAAACAACAATAATAATATTAATAAAGTATTCAAATAAATTAATAAATAAATAAAGATAGATAAATAGTTATTAGTGGTCAGAGCAACACGGTGGCTGCGGGTGCGGATGCCTGTCGCGAGGGGGCGCGCGTGCCCCTCTGCCGTCCGGCAGCGCGCGCAGTCCCGGAGCAGCCAGAGAGCAGAGTGAAAAATCAGCGCGAGACTCTCGGCCGGATCGAGCGGATTCACGCGCCGCGAGGTGTGTGCGTGCGTGTATGACACAGCGCGCGCACGAGAGCGAGAGAGCGAGTGAGTGAGAGAGAGAGAGTGTGTTGTATGTGTTTACACGCGGAATGCTGGTCTGATCCGCGCGCGCGTGGGGAGTGCGGAGGAAAGCGCGAGCGCATGAGCGGAGAGCGCGCGAGGGAGAAAAGTCTACAAGTTCGGCACGGTGAGTCCCGGAGAGACGAGGCTCAACTTCGGCTCCCTGTTCGCCAGCGTCTCATGGGCATTCTCCGTTCCGCCTTAAATACTGCACCGTTTAAGGTGGAACGGAGAATTCCAACAAGGCGCTGGCGAATAGGAAACCGCTTTGTGGGGACCAGACGTCCCCAGGTTGCTGGAAATACATGACTACGTGATGGGGACCTTTGGCAGGTCCTCATTAGCATTCAGGGCTTTAATTAGACTTTAAACCCAGAGCTCACTGCTGAACCTCCCGAGGGAGGACACTGCTTAACACTAACACTAACACTAGACGTGGCTGGGAGGACCCCACACCGATAGGAATACACTGTGTCTGTGTGTTGGGGTTTTTGGTGTTTGGGTTAGGGAACAGCTCAGTTACATGGTAGGAGCAGGTTATATCTATGTGTGTGGTTGTTGATGTGCCTAAGGCTGATGAAATGCAAATGAGATCTGTTCTGATTGGCCTCTTATTATTATTAGACTTATTATTACTTAAAACACCGTAAAGGGGCGGAGCTTAACTATACACTATGCACAATTACTGATAACAGTAAGTACACACTCCCACACACACACCCTCACACACATACACACTCCCACACACACACCCTCACACACATACACACTCCCACACACACACCCTCACACACATACACACTCCCACACACACACCCTCACACTCACACACACACCCTCACACACATACACACTCCCACACACACACCTACACACTCACACTCACACACACACACCCTCACACACATACACACTCCCACACACACACCCTCACACACATACACACTCCCACACACACACCCTCACACTCACACACACACACACCCTCACACACATACACACTCCCACACACACACCCTCACACACATACACACTCCCACACACACACCCTCACACTCCCACACACACACACCCTCACACACATACACACTCCCACACATACACCCTCACACACATACACACTCCCACACACACACCCTCACACACATACACACTCCCACACACACACCCTCACACACATACACACTCCCACACACACACCTACACACTCTCACACACACACCCTCACACACACACTCCCACACAAACACCCTCACACTCCCTCACACTCACACACACACACACACACCCTAACATATACACACAAACACTCCCACACACACACCCTCACACTCACACACACACACACACCCTCACACACATACACACTCCCTCACACTCACACACACACACCCTGACATTCACACACACACACCCTCACATTCACACACACACACCCTCACATACACACACACTCCCACACACACACCCTCACATTCACACACACACACCCTCACATACACACACACTCCCACACACACACCCTCACATTCACACACACACACCCTCACACACACACACTCCCACACACACACACACTCACACTCACACACATACACACTCCCGCACACACACCCTCACATATACATACACATACACCATATATATATACTATATATACACACACTTACATATTTATACACACGCGTGTGTGAGGCAGTCAGTTGGTCAGCGCTGTAGAGAAATAAGGTGGAATTTGTAGTGCGGCTGTTTTAGTTGTGGAAGCTGATTTAAGGGGGAATGTTGAGGTGCACTATGCAGTGTCTTGGTCGGGGACCAGACATCCCCAGGATCCCATACGGGACCTCTGGCAGGTACATGTTAGGAACAAAGATTGTAAAATTTAGCTTTTACTGCTAATGCTAACGAGTTAGGGGTTTAGTGTAAATGTAGGGGTTAGGGGTTTAGTGTAGATGTAGGGGTTAGGGGGTTTAGTGTAGATGTAGGGGTTAGGGGGTTTAGTGTAAATGTAGGGGTTAGGGGGTTTAGTGTAAATGTAGGGGTTAGGGGGTTTAGTGTAAATGTAGGGGTTAGGGGGTTTAGTGTAAATGTAGGGGTTAGGGGGTTTAGTGTAAATGTAGGGGTTAGGGGTTTAGTGTAAATGTAGGGGTTAGGGGTTTAGTGTAGATGTAGGGGTTAGGGGGTTTAGTGTAGATGTAGGGGTTAGGGGGTTTAGTGTAAATGTAGAGGTTAGGGGGTTTAGTGTAAATGTAGGGGTTAGGGGGTTTAGTGTAAATGTAGGGGTTAGGGTTTAGTGTAAATGTAGGGGTTAGGGGGTTTAGTGTAAATGTAAGTGTTAGGGGGTTTCGTGTAAATTTAGGGGTTTGGGGGTTTAGTGTAAATGTAGGGGTTAGGGGTTTAGTGTAGATGTAGGGTTTGGGGGTTTAGTGTAGATGTAGGGGTTAGGGGGTTTAGTGTAAATGTAGGGGTTAGGGGGTTTAGTGTAAATGTAGGGGTTAGGGGGTTTAGTGTAAATGTAGGGGTTAGGGGTTTAGTGTAAATGTAGGGGTTAGGGGGTTTAGTGTAAATGTAGGGGTTAGGGGTTTAGTGTAAATGTAGGGGTTAGGGGTTTAGTGTAGATGTAGGGGTTAGGGGGTTTAGTGTAGATGTAGGGGTTAGGGGGGTTTAGTGTAAATGTAGAGGTTAGGTGGTTTAGTGTAAATGTAGGGGTTAGGGGGTTTAGTGTAAATGTAGGGGTTAGGGTTTAGTGTAAATGTAGGGGTTAGGGGGTTTAGTGTAAATGTAAGGGTTAGGGGGTTTAGTGTAAATGTAGGGGTTAGGGGGTTTAGTGTAAATGTAGGGGTTAGGGGTTTAGTGTAGATGTAGGGGTTAGGGGGTTTAGTGTAGATGTAGGGGTTAGGGGTTTAGTGTAGATGTAGGGGTTAGGGGTTTAGTGTAAATGTAGGGGTTAGGGGGGTTAGTGTAAACGTAGAGGTTAGGGGGTTTAGTGTAAATGTAGGGGTTAGGGGGTGTAGTGTAAATGTAGAGGTTAGGGTTTAGTGTAAATGTAGGGGTTAGGGGTTTAGTGTAAATGTAGGGGTTAGGGGTTTAGTGTAAATGTAGGGGTTAGGGGGTTTAGTGTAAATGTAGGGGTTAGGGGGTTTAGTGTAAATGTAGGGGTTAGGGGGTTTAGTGTAAATGTAGGGGTTAGGGGGTTTAGTGTAAATGTAGGGGTTAGGGGTTTAGTGTAAATGTAGGGGTTAGGGGGTTTAGTGTAAATGTAGGGGTTAGGGGTTTAGTGTAAATGTAGGGGTTAGGGGTTTAGTGTAAATGTAGGGGTTAGGGGTTTAGTGTAAATGTAGGGGTTAGGGGGTTTAGTGTAAATGTAGGGGTTAGGGGGTTTAGTGTAAATGTAGGGGTTAGGGGTTTAGTGTAAATGTAGGGGTTAGGGGTTTAGTGTAGATGTAGGGATTAGGGGTTTAGTGTAAATGTAGGGGTTAGGGGGTTTAGTGTAAATGTAGGGGTTAGGGGTTTAGTGTAAATGTAGGGGTTAGGGGTTTAGTGTAGATGTAGGGGTTAGGGGGTTTAGTGTAGATGTAGGGGTTAGGGGTTTAGTGTAGATGTAGGGGTTAGGGGTTTAGTGTAAATGTAGGGGTTAGGGGTTTAGTGTAAATGTAGGGGTTAGGGGTTTAGTGTAGATGTAGGGGTTAGGGGGTTTAGTGTAGATGTAGGGGTTAGGGGTTTAGTGTAAATGTAGGGGTTAGGGGTTTAGTGTAAATGTAGGGGTTAGGGGTTTAGTGTAAATGTAGGGGTTAGGGGTTTAGTGTAAATGTAGGGGTTAGGGGGTTTAGTGTAGATGTAGGGGTTAGGGGGTTTAGTGTAGATGTAGGGGTTAGGGGGTTTAGTGTAAATGTAGAGGTTAGGGGGTTAGTGTAAATGTAGGGGTTAGGGGGTTTAGTGTAAATGTAGAGGTTAGGGGGTTAGTGTAAATGTAGGGGTTAGGGGGTTTAGTGTAGATGTAGGGGTTAGGGGGTTTTGTGTAAATGTAGAGGTTAGGGGGTTAGTGTAAATGTAGGGGTTAGGGGTTTAGTGTAAATGTAGGGGTTAGGGGGTTTAGTGTAAATGTAGGGGTTAGGGGTTTAGTGTAGATGTAGGGGTTAGGGGTTTAGTGTAGATGTAGGGGTTAGGGGGTTTAGTGTAAATGTAGGGGTTAGGGGTTTAGTGTAGATGTAGGGGTTAGGGTTTAGTGTAGATGTAGGGGTTAGGGGTTTAGTGTAGATGTAGGGGTTAGAGGGTTTAGTGTAGATGTAGGGGTTAGGGGTTTAGTGTAGATGTAGGGGTTAGGGGGTTTAGTGTAGATGTAGGGGTTAGGGGTTTAGTGTAAATGTAGGGGTTAGGGGGGTTAGTGTAAATGTAGGGGTTAGGGGGGTTAGTGTAAATGTAGGGGTTAGGGGGGTTAGTGTAAATGTAGGGGTTAGGGGTTTAGTGTAGATGTAGGGGTTAGGGGGTTTAGTGTAAATGTAGGGGTTAGGGGGGTTAGTGTAAATGTAGGGGTTAGGGGGTTTAGTGTAAATGTAGGGGTTAGGGGTTTAGTGTAAATGTAGGGGTTAGGGGTTTAGTGTA
>JAMWET010002411.1:67500-147500 GCA_024036415.1 Prochilodus magdalenae
AACAAACCAATACTACCCCACCTCAAAAACTACCATACCAAATCAAAATAGAATGCACCGTACACAAAAAACAACCAAACCGTATTACTATTAATCAACCACACCAAAAATACAATACCAACAACTACCAAGCCATACCAATTACTATTAAGTCATGCAAAAAACTACCATACCAAAACTTACCCAGTCCCTGCAAAAAACTACCAAATTATACACAACCTACCAAAACCCACCAAAACCTACCAAACCCCACCACACTATACAAAACCTACCAAACCACACCAAAACCCTCCATAACACACCAAAATCTACCAACCCCCCCAAAACCTACCATACCACACCAGAACCTACCATACCACACCAAAAACCTACCAAACCACACCAAAACCCACCATACCACACCAAAACCTACCATATCATACCAGAACCTGCCAAACCCCACCATACTATACAAAACCTACCAAACCACACCAAAACCTACCATATCATACCAGAACCTGCCAAACCCCACCATACTATACAAAACCTACCAAACCACACCAAAACCTACCATACCACACCAAAACCTACCAAACCACACCATACCACACCAAAACCCACCATATCACACCAGAACCTATCATACCACACCAAAACTTACCAAACCACACCAAAACCCACCAAACCCCACCAGAACCTACCATACCACACCCAAACCTACCAAACCACACCAAAACCCACCATAACACACCAAAATCTACCAAACCCTACCATACCACACCAGAACCTACCATACCACACCAAAACCCACCAAACCCCACCAGAACCTACCATACCACACCCAAACCTACCAAACCATGCCAAAACTGTTATATGAATTAATTTAATTAATGATTAACTAATAATGACTTTGTTGGATTGTTCATTTATTATCTGAGGTGTCAATCATGAGGTATTAAGGCTTGGTGTCAAAGCTGAAGTAAATTCGGTACTGATCCAACACACTCTCGCTCTCCTTCTGGCGCTCTCGTGCTCTGTGTGGTCAGGTCTGCTCTGCTGACCCAGACTTTTCCACTGGCCCTCTGACAGAGGAGTGGACGGACGATCAGATCTCACCAGACTGCATACCTTCACACGCTTTAATACCAGCCAGCTAACCCCCTCCGTCCCTGTCTGGCAGAACCCCTTACTGGGTTCATGTAGAGGCTTTGGAAGGTTCTGGAGCCTAACAGTCATAATTCATTTCCACAAGATCATTTTCTGGCCTGTCTCAGAATCACCTACAACCGGACTGCTTAGGTACTGTGCCTTTAAGACTGAGATATGTAAATGAACTCTCTTCTGACTGGCTGCACTCGAAGGGGGTTCTTTGATAACTAAACTCATCTAAGCTGAATGGGTGTAGCTAAACTGCTGTAGGCTGAATGGGTGTAGCTAAACTGCTGTAGGCTGAATAGGTGTAGCTAAACTGCTGTAGGCTGAATGGGTGGAGCTAAACTGCTGTAGGCTGAATGGGTGGAGCTAAACTGCTGTAGGCTGAATAGGTGTAGCTAAACTGCTGTAGGCTGAATGGGTGGAGCTAAACTGGGTGGTTCCGTTATGTTTATAGCCCACCTCTACATGAGTGTAGTGGAGAGGGACAGGGAAAGTCCATCATAGCGGTGCTTTAATCGCGTTAGGCGGAGCCTGGACAGGGCGCTGTGGTGCGGCGGCGTGTGCAGGTGGTCATGTAAGAGTGTTTACCCAGGCTCCATGTTTACTCCACTGTAAACGTCTGTTTGCCTGCTTGTGCAACGGCATTGACTAAACGTGAACTTTGAACTCCACCCTGTTCCCCCCTAACAGCCCAATCGATCTGGACGCCTCATCCTGCGCTCCGCTGATGTGACCTTCCTCTTGTGCCACCTGCTTATCTCCAGCACTGCCTTCATAAATATTAGCACTCGTGCTGTTTGTCCTTTGTCTAATTCCCGCAGTTCCCCCATATACACTCTGTTCTAGAAAAGTCTGTTCCCGGTGTTGGTGAAGGTAACCAGACGTCCCCTCTAAAAGCCCCCTCACAGGAAGTTCCTACAGGAGGTGGTTCTGAATACGCTGCCTGATGTCTGAGACGCTGTTTATGATAGTGTGGAGAAGATCTCAGCCTTAAACTCCATTCATGGTGGAGGGATACATGCTGCAGGGCGCTGTGAGGTCAAATAGTCCCCCAAAGGAACTTAGTATTTCCAGGTTTTCCAGATCCAGTGCTCATTAGTGTAGCAGGTGAAGTATAGAAGTATATGTGTATAATGTGTGTGTGTATATATGTGGGTATGTGTGTGTATGTATAGTGTGTATATGTGTGTGTATAGTGTCTATATGTATAGTGTGTATATGTGTGTATGTGTGTATATGTATAGTGTGTATAGTGTGTGTGTATATATGTGTGTGTATGTAGTGTGTATATGTGTGTGTATAGTGTGTATATGTGTGTATATATGTATAGTGTGTATATGTGTGTATATATGTATAGTGTGTATATGTATAGTGTGTGTATATGTATAGTGTGTGTATATGTATAGTGTGTGTGTATATGTGTGTGTATGTAGTGTGTATATGTGTGTGTATAGTGTGTATGTATAGTGTGTATATATGTGTATAGTGTGTATATGTATAGGTGTGTATAGTGTGTATATGTATAGTGTGTATAGTGTGTATACTGTGTATAGTGTGTATGTATAGTGTGTGTGTGTGTGTGTGTGTGTGTGTTTGTATAGTTTGTGTGTGTATAGAGTGTATGTGTGTGTGTGTGTGTACAAGCATAGTGTGTATATGTAGTGTGTATATGTATAGTGTGTATATGTGTGTATATGTATATTGTGTATATGTGTATGTATAGTGTGTATGTGTGTATATGTATAGTGTGTATATGTGTATGTATAGTGTGTATAGTGTGTGTGTGTATATGTATAGTGTGTATATGTGTATGTATAGTGTGTATATGTATAGTGTGTATGTATAGTGTGTGTGTATATGTATAGTGTGTATAGTGTATATGTATAGTGTGTATAGTGTGTTTGTGTATAGTGTGTATATGTATAGTGTGTATAGTGTGTGTGTGTTTGTACTGCGTATATGTATAGTATGTGTGTGTAGTGTGTGTGTGTATAGTGTGTATATGTATAGTGTGTATAGTGTGTCTATGTATAGTGTGTATATGTGTGTGTATATGTGTATGTATAGTGTGTGTGTGTATATGTGTATGTATAGTGTGTATAGTGTGTGTGTGTATAGTGTGTATATGTATAGTGTGTATAGTGTGTGTGTGTTTGTAGTTTGTGTGTGTATAGAGTGTATGTGTGTGTGTGTATATGCATAGTGTGTATATGTAGTGTGTATATGTATAGTGTGTATATGTGTGTATATGTATAGTGTGTATATGTATAGTGTGTATATGTGTGTGTATATGTATAGTGTGTATATGTGTATGTATAGTGTGTATAGTGTGTGTGTGTATGTATAGTGTGTATATGTGTATGTATAGTGTGTATATGTAGTGTGTGTGTGTGTATATGTGTAGTGTGTATATGTATAGTGTATATGTATAGTGTGTTTGTGTATAGTGTGTATATGTATAATGTGTATAGTGTGTATATGTATAGTGTGTATAGTGTGTGTGTGTTTGTAGTGTGTATATGTATAGTATGTGTGTATAGTGTGTGTGTGTGTATAGTGTGTATATGTATAGTGTGTATATGTGTGTGTATGTGTGTATATGTGTATGTATAGTGTGTGTGTGTATGTGTATGTATAGTGTGTGTGTGTATATGTGTATGTATAGTGTGTATAGTGTGTGTGTGTATAGTGTGTATATGTATAGTGTGTATATGTGTGTGTATATGTATCGTGTGTATAGTGTGTGTGTGTATAGTGTGTATATGTATAGTGTGTATATGTGTGTGTGTGTATGTGTATGTATAGTGTGTGTGTGTGTGTATGTGTATGTATAGTGTGTGTGTGTGTGTGTATAGTGTGTATATGTATAGTGTGTATATATGTGTGTGTATGTGTGTATATGTATATGTGTATGCATAGTGTGTATACTGTGTGTGTGTATAGTGTGTATATGTATAGTGTGTATATGTGTGTGTATATGTATACTGTGTATATGTATAGTGTGTATAGTGTATATGTATAGTGTGTGTGTGTGTATAGTGTGTATATGTATAGTGTGTATAGTGTGTGTGTGTATAGCGTGTATGTGTGTGTGTGTGTATATGTGTATGTATAGTGTGTGTGTGTATGTATAGTGTGTATAGTGTGTGTGTATATGTATAGTGTGTATATGTGTGTATATGTATAGTGTGTATAGTGTGTGTGTTTATAGTGTGTATATGTATAGTGTGTATATGTGTATGTATAGTGTGTGTGTGTATATGTATAGTGTGTATATGTGTATGTATAGTGTGTACAGTGTGTGTGTGTACAGTGTGTATATGTATAGTGTGTACAGTGTGTGTGTGTGTGTGTGTGTGTGTATAGTGTGTATATGTATAGTGTGTATAGTGTGTGTGTGTATGTGTGTACGTGTAGTGTATGTGTATGTATAGTGTGTATGTGTATGTATAGTGTGTATAGTGTGTATATGTATAGTGTGTACAGTGTGTGTGTATAGTGTGTATATGTATAGTGTGTACAGTGTGTGTGTTTATAGTGTGTATGTGTATAGTGTGTGTGTGTATATGTGTATGTATAGTGTGTATAGTGTGTATATGTATAGTGTGTACAGTGTGTGTGTATAGTGTGTATATGTATAGTGTGTACAGTGTGTGTGTTTATAGTGTGTATGTGTATAGTGTGTGTGTGTGTGTGTGTGTGTGTGTGTGTGTGTGTATGTATAGTGTGTGTGTATATGTATAGTGTGTGTGTGTGTATGTATAGTGTGTGTGTGTGTGTGTGTGTATATGTATAGTGTGTGTGTGTGTGTGTATGTATAGTGTATGTGTGTGTGTGTGTGTATATGTGTATGAGTGTGTGTGTGTGTGTGTGTGTGTGTGTGTATGTATAGTGTATGTGTGTGTGTGTGTGTGTAAGTATAGTGTATGTGTGTGTGTATGAGGGTGTGTGTGTGTGTGTGTGTATGTGTATGAGGGTGTGTGTGTGTGTGTGTGTATGTATAGTGTATGTGTGTGTGTGTGTGTGTGTATATGTGTATGAGTGTGTGTGTGTGTATGTATAGTGTGTACAGTGTGTGTGTGTGTGTGTGTGTGTATATGTGTATGAGTGTGTGTGTGTGTTTGTTTTGCTGTAGTTGTGATTTAGGACGCTGCACTCAAGTGTGTTTTTAGCAGCAGGCTGCAGTTTTGGAGGTCAAGGGTCAAGAAAACTCTCCCTGCCTTTAGAGTTGCTGTCACCCAATCAGATTTGAGGGAGTTTCCCCCCTCCCTCTTCAGGCTCCTCCCCCCTGTGCGCTGGCCATCACACTCTTACACACACACACACACTCCCGGGGGTCTCCAAACATTCCTACAACACAAGACCCCCGTTCACCCTCCACCACCATACCGCCCGCCTGAGGGGGGAGGGGAGGTGGGAGTTATATCTGCGCTCAGGGTCGCCTGCCCAAACGTTCTCCTGTACGGCGGTGAAACTAATAAGCAGCAAAAAAATCACAGTCTTAACGGGAAACTCCACCAGTCTCTCAAAATACCACTAGAGTTCAGTGTGTAAACAACATAAACACCGAGATAAACAACACAGAGATAAACAACATAAACACCGAGATAAACAACACAGAGATAAACAACACAGAGATAAACAACATAAACACCGAGATAAACACAAAGATAAATAACACAGAGATAAACAACATAAACACAGAGATAAACAACATAAACACAGAGATATACAACACAGAGATAAACAACACAAACACAGAGATAAACAACACAGAGATAAACAACACAGAGATAAACAACACAGAGATAAACAACATAAACACAGAGATAAACAACATAAACACAGAGATAAACAACACAGATAAACAACATAAACACCGAGATAAACAACACAGAGATAAACAACATAAACACAGAGATAAACAACATAAACACAGAGATATACAACACAGATATAAACAACACAAACACAGAGATAAACAACACAGAGATAAACAACATAAACACAGAGATAAACAACACAGAGATAAACAACATAAACACAGAGATATACAACACAGAGATAAACAACACAGAGATAAACAACACAAACACAGAGATAAACAACACAGAGATAAACAACACAAACACAGAGATAAACAACAGAGATAAACAACACAGACATAAACAACACAGAGATAAACAACAAACACAGAGATAAACAACACAGAGATAAACAACACAGAGATAAAGAACATAAACACAGAGATAAACAACACAGAGATAAACAACACAGAGATAAAGAACATAAACACAGAGATAAACAACACAGAGATAAACAACACAGAGATAAACAACATAAACACAGAGATAAACAACACAGAGATAAACAACACAGAGATAAACAACATAAACACAGAGATAAACAACACAGAGATAAACAACACAGAGATAAACAACATAAACACAGAGATAAACAACATAAACACAGAGATAAACAACACAGAGATAAAGAACATAAACACAGAGATAAACAACATAAACACAGAGATAAACAACATAAACACAGAGATAAAGAACATAAACACAGAGATAAACAACATAAACACAGAGATAAAGAACATAAACACAGAGATAAACAACAGCCGATAACATCTGATGACGAGTGGCCCTGATGCAGACTGACATATCTGTCTAAAAATGAGGGACTCTGTTTGCTAATTAGCATATTTATCCTAATAGCTGTGACCTATTAAAGGTGGATCTGATGTAAACAGAGTGATTCAGAGGCCTCAGTGTGAAACTCTCCGTTCTAGATAAAGTCAGAACCATTCCCAGTGGTGGTGAAGGTAACCAGACGATATCTGAGACAATAAAATGTCTATATGTGTGTTCTAGACATGGAGAACCACAACTGTACCATTTCACACCAACCCTGCGTCTCCCTGTATACGGCTCGGCCGTCGCGGGGTTAAACGGCTCGGGTGCAGACGCATGCTGCTGTTTACGAGGGCCGCCTTTTCTCCCGGCAGTGAGGGACTGAAGAGACGTCCTCCATGATGGCAATTAGAGCGCACGGTGCGGCGCAGCATTAGTCATCATCTACGGAGAGGTTAGAAGGGTTCAGGGAGCCTACAGCATGTACCAGTTCCAGCCCTTCCATTAGAAACTCAGGAACCTCCATCAAGCACGCCTATGGAAGCGAGTAACGAGTGGAGTACTGCGTGACTCTTCACCCAGAGTATTAATACTCATACAGTGCCCTGCTGCTGGAGCATTCCGGCCCACCCCGTCCCAGAGTACACATGTACCCCCGCCACTCCGCCGCTCCGAGCGTCTGTATGAACACCACCGCTCCTTCACGGGCTTCACATTCACAGAGAGCGAGTGGAGGCGGCTGTACTCCACCTTTACCATTATTACACACCCCTACCTGCATCCACTCACGCGCCACTTTATTAGAAACACCCCCACCCAGTCCTGCTCACTGGCCAGTTTATTAGAAACACCCGGCTGCAACTGGCCATCTGTCTGCTTAGGAGAGAGAGAAGGAGAGATGGAAAGAAGAATGAGAGAGAGTGAGAGAGAGAGAGAGAGAGAGAGAGAGAGGGGGAGGGAGAGACAGAGAGAGAGAGGGGGGGAGAGAGAGAGAGAGAGAGAGAGAGAGAGGGAGGGAGAGACAGAGAGGGAGGGAGAGACAGAGAGAGAGGGGGGGAGAGAGAGAGAGGGAGAGAGAGAGAGAGAGGGAGGGCGAGGGGGAGCGAGGGATGGGTGCTGACTGAGGATGACACGGTTCTCCCTGAGGGACACTGAACAGAAGAATGAAGCAGAACAGGCAAAACCCCTCGGTCCACCGCCACACAGAGCAGCACTCTCAGACCTTCACTCCTCCGTTTACTCCTCCGTTTACTCCTCTGTATACTCCTCCATTTACTCCTCCTTTCACTCCTCCGTTCACTCCTCCGTTTACTCCTCTGTATACTCCTCCATTTACTCCTCCTTTCACTCCTCCGTTCACTCCTTCGTTCACTGCTCTTTTCACTCCTCCGTTTACTCCTCCGTTCGCTCCTCCGTTTACTCCTCCGTTTACTCCTCCTTTCACTCCTCCGTTTACTGCTCTTTTCACTCCTCTGTTTACTCCTCCATTTACTCCTCCGTTCACTCCTCCGTTCACTGCTCTTTTCACTCCTCTGTTTACTCCTCCGTTTACTCCTCCGTATACTCCTCCGTTCACTCCTCCGTATACTCCTCCGTTCACTCCTCCGTTTACTCCTCTGTATACTCCTCCGTTTACTCCTCCATATACTCCTCCGTATACTCCTCCGTTCACTCCTCCGTTTACTCCTCTGTATACTCCTCCGTTTACTCCTCCTTTCACTCCTCCTTTCACTCCTCCGTTCACTCCTCCGTTTACTCCTCTTCACTCCTCCTTTCACTCCTCCTTTCACTCCACTGTTTACTCCTCCCTTCACTGCTCCGTTCACTCCTCCGTTGAGTGGTGTTTATTTGATGGCTTGTAATGACTCCTTTAGAGGGCAGTGGTGAGTGGTGTTTATTTGATGGCTTGTAATGACTCCTTTAGAGGGCGGTGGTGAGTGGTGTTTATTTGATGGTTGGTAATGACTCCTTTAGAGGGCGGTGGTGAGTGGTGTTTATTTGATGGTTGGTAATGACTCCTTTAGAGGGCGGTGGTGAGTGGTGTGTATTTGAAGGTTGGTAATGACTCCTTTAGAGGGCGGTGGTGAGTGGTGTTTATTTGATGGTTTGTAATGACTCCTTTAGAGGGCGGTGGTGAGTGGTGTTTATTTGATGGCTTGTAATGACTCCTTTAGAGGGCGGTGGTGAGTGGTGTTTATTTGATGGCTTGTAATGACTCCTTTAGAGGGCGGTGGTGAGTGGTGTGTATTTGAAGGTTGGTAATGACTCCTTTAGAGGGCGGTGGTGAGTGGTGTTTATTTGATGGTTTGTAATGACTCCTTTAGAGGGCGGTGGTGAGTGGTGTTTATTTGATGGCTTGTAATGACTCCTTTAGAGGGCGGTGGTGAGTGGTGTTTATTTGATGGTTGGTATTGACTCCTTTAGAGGGTGGTGGTGAGTGGTGTTTATTTGATGGTTGGTAATGACTCCTTTAGAGGGGCGTGGTGAGTGGTGTTTATTTGATGGCTTGTAATGACTCCTTTAGAGGGGCGTGGTGAGTGGTGTGTATTTGATGGTTTGTAATGACTCCTTTAGAGGGCGGTGGTGAGTGGTGTTTATTTGATGGTTGGTAATGACTCCTTTAGAGGGCGGTGGTGAGTGGTGTTTATTTGATGGCTTGTAATGACTCCTTTAGAGGGCGGTGGTGAGTGGTGTGTATTTGATGGTTGGTAATGACTCCTTTAGAGGGCGGTGGTGAGTGGTGTTTATTTGATGGTTTGTAATGACTCCTTTAGAGGGCGGTGGTGAGTGGTGTTTATTTGATGGCTTGTAATGACTCCTTTAGAGGGCGGTGGTGAGTGGTGTTTATTTGATGGTTGGTATTGACTCCTTTAGAGGGTGGTGGTGAGTGGTGTTTATTTGATGGTTGGTAATGACTCCTTTAGAGGGTGGTGGTGAGTGGTGTTTATGTGATGGTTGGTAATGACTCCTTTAGAGGGCGGTGGTGAGTGGTGTTTATTTGATGGCTTGTAATGACTCCTTTAGAGGGTGGTGGTGAGTGGTGTTTATTTGATGGCTTGTAATGACTCCTTTAGAGGGGCGTGGTGAGTGGTGTGTATTTGATGGTTTGTAATGACTCCTTTAGAGGGCGGTGGTGAGTGGTGTGTATTTGATGGTTTGTAATGACTCCTTTAGAGGGCGGTGGTGAGTGGTGTGTATTTGATGGTTTGTAATGACTCCTTTAGAGGGCGGTGGTGAGTGGTGTGTATTTGATGGTTTGTAATGACTCCTTTAGAGGGCGGTGGTGAGTGGTGTTTATTTGATGGCTTGTAAAGACTCCTTTAGAGGGCGGTGGTGAGTGGTGTTTATTTGATGGCTTGTAAAGACTCCTTTAGAGGGCGGTGGTGAGTGGTGTTTATTTGATGTTGGGTAATGACTCCTTTAGAGGGCGGTGGTGAGTGGTGTTTATTTGATTGCTTGTAAAGACTCCTTTAGAGGGCGGTGGTGAGTGTGATTTATTTCCTTGGGTAGACTCCTTTAGAGGGCGGTGGTGAGTGGTGTTTATTTGATTGCTTGTAAAGACTCCTTTAGAGGGTGGTGGTGAGTGGTGTTTATTTGATGGTTGGTAATGACTCCTTTAGAGGGTGGTGGTGAGTGGTGTTTATTTGATGTTGGGTAATGACTCCTTTAGAGGGCAGTGGTGAGTGGTGTTTATTTGATGGTTGGTAATGACTCCTTTAGAGGGCGGTGGTGAGTGGTGTTTATTTGATTGCTTGTAAAGACTCCTTTAGAGGGCGGTGGTGAGTGGTGTTTATTTGATGGCTTGTAAAGACTCCTTTAGAGGGTGGTGTTTATTTGATGGCTTGTAAAGACTCCTTTAGAGGGCGGTGGTGAGTGGTGTTTATTTGATGGCTTGTAAAGACTCCTTTAGAGGGCGGTGGTGAGTGGTGTTTATTTGATGGCTTGTAAAGACTCCTTTAGAGGGCTACAGTGTACTCTATGATCTGATGTTTATGATCTGATGGCTCCACTCGTTACTGCTTGTATTCCAATAAGCACTTGAGAGATCACCCTGAAGTTCAGCGAAGCGTGCCGGTTCTTCCCCGTGCCTCCTGCTGGAGGTGGCGCTGGCTAAGTGAGGCTGTTTCTCCACAGTGAACTTTCCCCCAGTTGGTAATTACAGCCTGACCCAGGCTTCAGGGGTTCCTCAGGCTAACTGAGCAGAATATATGGCTTTAAAGCCAGGCCTCAGGGTAGGACCTTAACACTCTAATCCAATCCAAACCCGGACAGCATTCAGAGACATGGTCCATCTAGAACAGGTTCATTAAAATAAATTGCGCGGTAAGGAAAGGGCACTCAGTGTCCACTTTCTGCCCACATCCATTTAGCGTGGAGCAGGAGCTATAAAGAAGGGCTTAGATTCTTTTCATTAGCTCCTAATAGGAAGAGAGATTGTGTGAAATGTATTGACGACTGTATCGCAGGGGGTTGCTAGACAGAATGAAATACCAATAGCTCAACATCAAAAGGAAATTTGGGCATGCATAAAATACTGTTTATTTTCCATACAGTAAATCGTTTCACCTTCAGCGTTCTGAGGAGCGTCCAGTGTTCACCAGAACATCATTTAACCATGCTGAGGTTCCTCGAGTTATTCTATATAACACTGTTGCCCAAAACAACTTACTGATGTCATCCACCCTAATAGAGGATGGTAAATGCAAAAAAAAATGCTGAGGTAAAAGCAGCATTAACGAGTTAGATCCACTAGTGGCTAAGCACACAGCACACAGAGGAACACTGAGCAGGTCAGCACACAGAGGAACACTGAGCAGGTCAGCACACAGGGGAACACTGAGCAGGTCAGCACACAGGGGAACACTGAGCAGGTCAGCACACAGGGGAACACTGAGCAGGTCAGCACACAGGGGAACACTGAGCAGGTCAGCACACAGGGGAACACTGAGCAGGTCAGCACACAGGGGAACACTGAGCAGGTCAGCACACAGAGGAACACTGAGCAGGTCAGCACACAGAGGAACACTGAGGAGGTCAGCACACAGGGGAACACTGAGCAGGTCAGCACACAGGGGAACACTGAGGAGGGCAGCACACAGCGGAACACTGAGCAGGTCAGCACACAGCGGAACACTGAGCAGGTCAGCACACAGGGGAACACTGAGCAGGTCAGCACACAGGGGAACACTGAGCAGGTCAGCACACAGGGGAACACTGAGCAGGTCAGCACACAGGGGAACACTGAGCAGGTCAGCACACAGAGGAACACTGGGCAGGTCAGCACACAGAGGAACACTGAGCAGGTCAGCACACAGAGGAACACTGAGCAGGTCAGCACACAGAGGAAACACTGAGCAGGTCAGCACACAGGGGAACACTGAGCAGGTCAGCACACAGGGGAACACTGAGCAGGTCAGCACACAGAGGAACACTGGGCAGGTCAGCACACAGAGGAACACTGAGCAGGTCAGCACACAGAGGAACACTGAGCAGGTCAGCACACAGGGAAACACTGAGCAGGTCAGCACACAGAGGAACACTGAGCAGGTCAGCACACAGGGGAACACTGAGCAGGTCAGCACACAGCGGAACACTGAGCAGGTCAGCACACAGCGGAACACCGAGCAGGTCAGCACACAGAGGAACACCGAGCAGGTCAGCACACAGGGGAACACTGAGCAGGTCAGCACACAGAGGAACACTGAGGAGGTCAGCACACAGGGGAACACTGAGCAGGTCAGCACACAGAGGAACACTGAGCAGGTCAGCACACGGGAACACTGAGCAGGTCAGCACACAGGGGAACACTGAGCAGGTCAGCACACAGGGGAACACCGAGCAGGTCAGCACACAGCGGAACACTGAGCAGGTCAGCACACGGGAACACTGAGCAGGTCAGCACACAGGGGAACACTGAGCAGGTCAGCACACAGGGGAACACTGAGCAGGTCAGCACACAGGGGAACACTGAGCAGGTCAGCACACAGAGGAACACTGGGCAGGTCAGCACACAGAGGAACACTGAGCAGGTCAGCACACAGAGGAACACTGAGCAGGTCAGCACACAGAGGAAACACTGAGCAGGTCAGCACACAGGGGAACACTGAGCAGGTCAGCACACAGGGGAACACTGAGCAGGTCAGCACACAGAGGAACACTGGGCAGGTCAGCACACAGAGGAACACTGAGCAGGTCAGCACACAGAGGAACACTGAGCAGGTCAGCACACAGGGAAACACTGAGCAGGTCAGCACACAGAGGAACACTGAGCAGGTCAGCACACAGGGGAACACTGAGCAGGTCAGCACACAGCGGAACACTGAGCAGGTCAGCACACAGCGGAACACCGAGCAGGTCAGCACACAGAGGAACACCGAGCAGGTCAGCACACAGGGGAACACTGAGCAGGTCAGCACACAGAGGAACACTGAGGAGGTCAGCACACAGGGGAACACTGAGCAGGTCAGCACACAGAGGAACACTGAGCAGGTCAGCACACGGGAACACTGAGCAGGTCAGCACACAGGGGAACACTGAGCAGGTCAGCACACAGGGGAACACTGAGCAGGTCAGCACACAGGGGAACACTGAGCAGGTCAGCACACAGGGGAACACTGAGCAGGTCAGCACACAGGGGAACACCGAGCAGGTCAGCACACAGAGGAACACTGAGCAGGTCAGCACACAGAGGAACACTGAGCAGGTCAGCACACAGAGGAACACTGAGGAGGTCAGCACACAGGGAAACACTGAGCAGGTCAGCACACAGAGGAACACTGAGGAGGTCAGCACACAGCGGAACACTGAGCAGGTCAGCACACAGAGGAACACTGAGCAGGTCAGCACACAGGGGAACACTGAGCAGGTCAGCACACAGGGGAACACTGAGGAGGTCAGCACACAGGGAAACACTGAGCAGGTCAGCACACAGAGGAACACTGAGGAGGTCAGCACACAGCGGAACACTGAGCAGGTCAGCACACAGGGGAACACTGAGGAGGTCAGCACACAGCGGAAAACTGAGCAGGTCAGCACACAGGGGAACACTGAGGAGGTCAGCACACAGGGGAACACTGAGCAGGTCAGCACACAGGGGAACACTGAGCAGGTCAGCACACAGGGGAACACTGAGCAGGTCAGCACACAGGGGAACACTGAGGAGGTCAGCACACAGCGGAACACTGAGCAGGTCAGCACACAGGGGAACACTGAGCAGGTCAGCACACAGAGGAACACTGAGCAGGTCAGCACACAGGGGAACACTGAGCAGGTCAGCACACAGAGGAACACTGAGCAGGTCAGCACACAGGGGAACACTGAGCAGGTCAGCACACAGAGGAACACTGAGCAGGTCAGCACACAGGGGAACACTGAGCAGGTCAGCACACAGGGGAACACTGAGCAGGTCAGCACACAGGGGAACACTGAGCAGGTCAGCACACAGAGGAACACTGAGCAGGTCAGCACACAGGGGAACACTGAGCAGGTCAGCACACAGGGGAACACTGAGCAGGTCAGCACACAGGGGAACACTGAGCAGGTCAGCACACAGAGGAACACTGAGCAGGTCAGCACACAGGGGAAAACTGAGCAGGTCAGCACACAGGGAAACACTGAGCAGGTCAGCACACAGGGGAACACTGAGCAGGTCAGCACACAGGGGAACACTGAGCAGGTCAGCACACAGCGGAACACTGAGCAGGTCAGCACACAGGGGAACACTGAGCAGGTCAGCACACAGAGGAACACTGAGCAGGTCAGCACACAGCGGAACACTGAGCAGGATTATGAGGGTACCTGAAATTACAGCAGCCTCGTTTGATGACCTCAGCCTGTTCCGTATGTTAATATTCTGGTCATCTGTTTCTGTAGATTCTGCACTTCCTGATCATATATGTGTATATAGCTGTTGCTATGGTAACTCGGCAGTTTCCTACTGGAATGGTGTCTATGTCGCTGACTGGAGCTGGACAGTCCATCATACATGGGAATGGGATACTGACCTTTGCAGTACTAATATCACAAACAGCTGGAGTATGCAAATGAGCTTCTCTGAGTGTTTTTACTATTCAACAAAAGGAAATAATAATAATACTAATAACAATAGTAATTAATAAATAAATCATATTTTTTTCTTTTAATCAAAGTAGTAGTGTTACCCACACCATGTATGTCACCTGTCCGTCTGTCTGCATATATGTCTCTCTGTAGACGTCTTTCTGTCTATCTAAACGTCTGTCTGTCCATCTGTGTGTACACATCTGTCTGTATACATCTGTCTGTCTCTGTCTGTAGCGTAAGCCCCGCCTCCTCCCCCCACTGTGCTGTGATTGGCTGTGTAGTGTCGATGGTGAACAGTGTTCCCAGGGTAAATGGGAGACGCTCTGTGGAGGGTTCTGTGCCTTCACTGCTTATATACAGTGGTCAGTGCGGTGCTCCGGTCCTGTCGGGATCCCAGCCGAGTTGAGATCAGGTGTGAAGGTAAAGGCGCCGGGGTCTGTGTGTGTGTCTGACAGGTTTCTGAGCAGATGGCTCCAGCAGCTCCTCTGCTTTACACGCTCCAGCAGCTTTCAGAAACATGTAATATAACGCCGGCACATTCCTGAACGGCCTGGACTTCGTAATTTACGCGTTTGAGTGGGAAGCACAGCAGCTTGTGATATTTACAGCCTGTGTGGTTAATTTATAGCGTCATATCGATTTGATCTCGTCTTCTAAAGCCGTAAGATTTAAAACCACATCATGAACTGATTTCTGACTGTTAAATTAAACATTAGACTCATTAATTTATTTATTCTGCAGGTTTATTAGGCAGTGTAGTGCGGGGTGGAGGACCTAAAGTAATATCCAGGAGATTAACAAATGATTTACACCAGCAACCTTCACGCCTACCAATGTTAACAATAGCCAATTAATTCAGTACTGCACCAGACAAACCTCCCAGCCTGACTCCATCAGAGAAAACAGCCTCCATAAACCCAGCACCACACAGCACCATACAGCTCCATAAACCCAGCACCACACAGCACCATACAGCTCCATAAACCCAGCACCACACAGCACCATAAACCCAGCACCATAAACCCAGCACCATAAACCCAGCACCATACAGCACCATAAACCCAGCACCACACAGCACCATACAGCTCCATAAACCCAGCACCATAAACTCAGCACCATAAACCCAGCACCACACAGCACCATAAACCCAGCACCACACAGCTCCATGAACCCAGCACCATACAGCACCATAAACCCAGCACCATACAGCACCATAAACCCAGCACCATACAGCACCATAAACCCAGCACCACACAGCACCATAAACCCAGCACCACACAGCACCATAAACCCAGCACCACACAGCACCATAAACCCAGCACCACACAGCACCATAAACCCAGCACCATACAGCACCATAAACCCAGCACCATACAGCACCATAAACCCAGCACCATACAGCACCATAAACCCAGCACCACACAGCTCCATAAACCCAGCACCATACAGCACTATAAACCCAGCACCACACAGCTCCATAAACCCAGCACCACACAGCTCCATAAACCCAGCACCATACAGCACCATAAACCCAGCACCATACAGCACCATAAACCCAGCACCACACAGCACCATAAACCCAGCACCACACAGCTCCATAAACCCAGCACCATACAGCACCATAAACCCAGTACCATATAGCTCCATAAACTCAGCACCATACAGCTTTATAAACCCAGCACCATACAGCTCCATAAACCCAGCACCACACAGCACCATAAACCCAGCACCACACAGCTCCATAAACCCAGCACCACACAGCACCATAAACCCAGCACCATACAGCACCATAAACCCAGCACCACACAGCACCATAAACCCAGCACCATACAGCACCATAAACCCAGCACCACACAGCACCATAAACCCAGCACCACACAGCACCATAAACCCAGCACCACACAGCACCATAAACCCAGCACCATACAGCTTTATAAACCCAGCACCATACAGCTCCATAAACCCAGCACCATACAGCACCATAAACCCAGCACCATACAGCACCATAAACCCAGCACCACACAGCACCATAAACCCAGCACCACACAGCACCATAAACCCAGCACCACACAGCACCATAAACCCAGCACCATACAGCTTTATAAACCCAGCACCATATAGCACCATAAACCCAGCACCACACAGCACCATAAACCCAGCACCACACAGCTCCATAAACCCAGCACCATACAGCACTATAAACCCAGCACCATACAGCTCCATAAACTCAGCACCACACAGCTCCATAAACCCAGCACCATACAGCACCATAAACCCAGCACCATACAGCACCATAAACCCAGCACCATACAGCACTATAAACCCAGCACCACACAGCACCATAAACCCAGCACCACACAGCACCATAAACCCAGCACCATACAGCTTTATAAACCCAGCACCACACAGCACTATAAACCCAGCACCACACAGCACCATACAGCACCATAAACCCAGCACCATACAGCTCCATAAACCCAGCACCATACAGCTCCATAAACCCAGCACCACACAGCACCATAAACCCAGCACCACACAGCACCATAAACCCAGCACCATACAGCACCATAAACCCAGCACCACACAGCTCCATAAACCCAGCACCACACAGCACCATGAACCCAGCACCACACAGCACCATAAACCCAGCACCATACAGCACTATAAACCCAGCACCATACAGCACCATAAACCCAGCACCATACAGCACCATAAACCCAGCACCATACAGCACTATAAACCCAGCACCATACAGCACTATAAACCCAGCACCATACAGCACCATAAACCCAGCACCACACAGCACTATAAACCCAGCACCATACAGCACCATAAACCCAGCACCACACAGCACCATAAAACCAGCACCATACAGCACCATAAACCCAGCACCCTAACACACAGCACCATAAACCCAGTCACCATAACAGCACTATAAACCCAGCACCATACAGCACCATAAACCCAGCACCATACAGCACCTAGATAAACCCAGCACCACCATCCAGCACCCAGCACCACACAGCTCCATAAACCCAACACCACACAGCACCATAAAAACCAGCACCACAACACAGCACCATAAACCCCAGCACCACACAGTCCATCAAAACCCAGCACACCATAAACCAGCACCATACAGCTCCATAAACCCAGCACCACACAGCACCATAAACCCCAGCACACATACATAAACCCAGCACCTATAAAACCCAGCACCACACAGCACCATAAACCCAGCACCACACAGCTCCATAAACCCAGCACCACACAGCTCCATAAACCCAGCACCATACAGCACCATAAACCCAGCACCATACAGCACCATAAACCCAGCACCACACAGCTCCATAAACCCAGCACCACACAGCTCCATAAACCCAGCACCACACAGCTCCATAAACCCAGCACCACACAGCTCCATAAACCCAGCACCACACAGCTCCATAAACCCAGCACCATACAGCACCATAAACCCAGCACCACACAGCTCCATAAACCCAGCACCATACAGCACCATAAACCCAGCACCACACAGCTCCATAAACCCAGCACCACACAGCTCCATAAACCCAGCACCATACAGCACCATAAACCCAGCACCATACAGCACCATAAACCCAGCACCATAAACCCAGCACCATACAGCACCATAAACCCAGCACCATACAGCACCATAAACCCAGCACCACACAGCACTATAAACCCAGCACCATACAGCACCATAAACCCAGCACCACACAGCACTATAAACCCAGCACCATACAGCTCCATAAACCCAGCACCACACAGCACTATAAACCCAGCACCACACAGCTCCATAAACCCAGCACCACACAGCACTATAAACCCAGCACCATACAGCACCATAAACCCAGCACCACACAGCACTATAAACCCAGCACCATACAGCACCATAAACCCAGCACCACACAGCTCCATAAAACCAGCACCATACAGCACTATAAACCCAGCACCATACAGCACTATAAACCCAGCACCATATAGCACCATAAACCCAGCACCACACAGCTCCATAAACCCAGCACCACACAGCTCCATAAACCCAGCACCACACAGCTCCATAAAACCAGCACCATACAGCACTATAAACCCAGCACCACACAGCTCCATAAACCCAGCACCACACAGCTCCATAAACCCAGCACCATATAGCACCATAAACCCAGCACCATATAGCACCATAAACCCAGCACCACACAGCTCCATAAACCCAGCACCACACAGCTCCATAAACCCAGCACCATACAGCTCCATAAACCCAGCACCATAAACCCAGCACCACACAGCTCCATAAACTCAGCACCACACAGCTCCATAAACTCAGCACCACACAGCTCCATAAACTCAGCACCACACAGCTCCATAAACCCAGCACCATACAGCACCATAAACCCAAATCTACTTTATTTATAGGACATCTGTAGAACGGGTCTCCGAGTTTAGGCAGCGGATCTTATAACACTGTATGTATATCACTGTATACACAGATCAGAGCTGAAACTCATTCAGAGTACGGCGTACCGCTCATTAAAAATAATGACTGAACGTTCCTTTTCATTACTACCAAAACTGCCACCCAACTGCCCAACCTTTAACACCACAGTACCCAAACTCTACCATCACACTACCGCCACACTACCCAACCTCTACCAGCGCACTACCTAAACTCTACCACCAAACTACCCAAACTCTACCGTCACACTACCGCCACCCTACCCAAACTCTACCAGCACACTACCCAAACTCTACCATCACACTACCGCCACACTACCCAACCTCTACCAGCGCACTACCTAAACTCTACCATCACACTACCCAAACTCTACCGTCACACTACCGCCACCCTACCCAAACTCTACCACCACCCTACCCAAATCCTACCATCACACTACCCAAACTCTACCGTCACACTACCCAACTCTACCATCACACTACCGCCACACTACCCAACCTCTACCAGCGCACTACCTAAACTCTACCACCACATTACCTAAACTCTACCACCACACTACCCAAACTCTACCCCCACACTTCCCAAACTCTACCATCATACTACCCAGTCTCTACCACCAAACTACTCAAACTCTACCGTCACACTACCGCCACCCTACCCAAACTCTACCACCACCCTACCCAAACTCTACCAGCACACTACCCAAACTCTACCATCACACTACCCAGTCTCTACCACCAAACTACTCAAACTCTACCACCACCCTACCCAAATCCTACCATCACACTACCCAAACTCTACCACCACACTACCCAAACTCTACCATCACACTACCGCCACACTACCCAACCTCTACCAGCGCACTACCTAAACTCTACCACCAAACTACCCAAACTCTACCGTCACACTACCGCCACCCTACCCAAACTCTACCAGCACACTACCCAAACTCTACCATCACACTACCCAGTCTCTACCACCAAACTACTCAAACTCTACCACCACCCTACCCAAATCCTACCATCACACTACCCAAACTCTACCACCACACTACCCAAACTCTACCATCACACTACCACCACACTACCCAACCTCTACCAGCACAGTACCCAAACTCTACCATCACACTACCACCACACTACCCAGCCTCCACCACCAAACTACCCAACTCTACCGTCACACTACCCAGTCTCTACCACTAAACTACTCAAACTCTACCATCACACTACCATCACACTACCGAAACTCTACCACCAAACTACCCTAACTCTACCAGCACACTACCCAAACTCTACCACCAAACTACCCAAACTCTACCATCACACTACCCAAACTCTACCATCACACTACCCAAACTCTACCACCACACTACCCAAACTCTACCACCACACTACCCAAACTCTACCATCACGCTACCATCACACTACCCAAACTCTACCACCACACTACCCAATCTCTACCACCACACTACCCAAACTCTACCATCACACTACCATCACACTACCCAAACTCTACCATCACACTACCCAAACTCTACCACCACACTACCCAAACTCTACCATCATACTACCACCACACTACCCAAACTCTACCATCACACTACCCAAACTCTACCATCACACTACCCAAACTCTACCACCACACTACCCAATCTCTACCACCACACTACCCAAACTCTACCATCACACTACCCAATTTCTACCATCACACTACCCACACTCTACCACCACACTACCCAAACTCTACCCCCACACTACCCAAACTCTACCATCACACTACCCAAACTCTACCATCACACTACCCAAACTCTACTACCACACTACCCAATCTCTACCACCACACTACCCAAACTCTACCATCACACTACCATCACACTACCCAAACTCTACCATCACACTACCCAAACTCTACCACCACACTACCCAAACTCTACCATCATACTACCACCACACTACCCAAACTCTACCATCACACTACCCAAACTCTACCACCACACTACCCAATCTCTACCACCACACTACCCAAACTCTACCATCACACTACCCAATTTCTACCATCACACTACCATCACACTACCCAAACTCTACCACCACACTACCCAAACTCTACCATCATACTACCACCACACTACCCAAACTCTACCATCACACTACCCAAACTCTACCATCACACTACCCAAACTCTACTACCACACTACCCAAACTCTACCACCACACTACCCAAACTCTACCATCATACTACCACCACACTACCCAAACTCTACCATCACACTACCCAAACTCTACCATCACACTACCCAATTTCTACCATCACACTACCATCACACTACCCAAACTCTACCACCACACTACCCAAACTCTACCATCATACTACCACCACACTACCCAAACTCTACCATCACACTACCCAAACTCTACCATCACACTACCCAAACTCTACCACCACACTACCCAAACTCTACCACCACACTACCCAAACTCTACCATCATACTACCACCACACTACCCAAACTCTACCACCACACTACCCAAACTCTACCACCACACTACCCAATCTCTACCACCACACTACCCAAACTCTACCATCACACTACCCAAACTCTACCATCACACTACCCAAACTCTACCATCACACTACCCAAACTCTACCACCACACTACCCAATCTCTACCACCACACTACCCAATCTCTACCACCACACTACCCAAACTCTACCATCACACTACCCAAACTCTACCATCACACTACCCAAACTCTACCATCACACTACCCAAACTCTACCACCACACTACCCAAACTCTACCATCACACTACCCAAACTCTACCATCACACTACCATCACACTACCCAAACTCTACCACCACACTACCCAAACTCTACCATCACACTACCCAAACTCTACCACCACACTACCCAAACTCTACCACCACACTACCCAATCTCTACCATCATACTACCGAACCTCTACCGCCACACTACCCAAACTCTACCCCCACACTTCCCAAACTCTACCCCCACACTTCCAAAACTGTACCCCCACACTACCCAAACTCTACCATCACACTACCCAAACTCTACCAGCACACTACCCAAACTCTACCCCCACACTACCCAAACTCTACCATCATACTACCGAACCTCTACCGCCACACTACCCAAACTCTACCATCACACTACCCAAACACTACCCAAACTCTACCATCTTTATTTGTTAAAAACTAAACTGTAAATATTTCATGTTTAAGTGATCAGATCTGTAAGTAAACTAATCCCGAACAAACAGGTACTCACCTGGTTCCACCGGTTCTATAATCCACGGGGTTCAGTCAGTCTCCTGCTTTGCTGGGAAGAGCACCTGCAGCCACGCCGGCTGGACACCCTCTACTTACATGGTCACCAAATAAGTCCACAGCTTACAAGTGCACAAACTACCTACCCAACATGTGCTAAATGTTAATGAGCGCTCGGGGAGGGCTGCTGCCTAGCATTAGCTTAGCTACCTCTGCTCACCACAGAACATGTTGGATTCTGACTGACTGAGCTCCTACAGGTTTAGTGGAGAATGACCCAGATTTGACGAGCGAACTAATGCGTTTAGGCTAAGCTAATGCTAGCTAAGTTAGCAGGACAGCACAGCAGGCTGGGTTCCAGCTAGCTGGAGCTAAAATTGGGCTCATTTAGAGGAGATCTGGTGTCCAGAGTGGCGTGATTGGTGTTGGAGTCTTAGCCGTCGCTGAGACGCTGCCGTGTTTAGTTTTCCGAGGTTTTTCCTGGCCCTCCTTCTCCGGTTCTTGGGCCACCAATTGCTGTAGGATAGAAATGTGTAGTTAGCTGGACGTGGAATAGAAATTAGATTTCTTTGGGCCTCAAATTAACTGTGTTTTGCTTGTCTGTGTTTTCCAGGAGCAGCTGAAGGTCATGGAGCTCCGAACTTCTCTCAGCCTGCTGTGTGTGCTGCTGTGTGCGCTGGGAGTCTGGGCCGTTGGCCCACATGGATACGCCAGTGAGGATTACACACCAGGTACACAAACGCCTGCGCTGGAGTCCCGCTGTGTTAACATTACTTATAATAATGTTGATTCATCTGAGAACGGTGGGGGCGGGGCCTAATATTTTAATAAGCATGTGTGATTGACAGTGCAAGTGAATCTGAGAAATGAGGAAAACGGTCCTACATGGACAGGTGGTGTTGTAGACCCTGCTGTGTCCACTCACTAACAATATCATCCAGATTTTATACGGAGAACCTCAAAGAAGGTTCTTGTTCATTTCACTGCTGGTTTTCATATGGAGAACCCTAAAGACGGTGGCAAATCCTAAAGAAGTTGCTTGGTGGCTAGTTTCACTTGGTGGCTAGTTTCATTTGGTGGCTAGTTTCACTTGGTGGCTAGTTTCATTTGGTGGCTAGTTTCATTTGGTGGCTAGCTTTTGCTTGGTGGTTAAGTTTGACTTGGTGCACCCATTAGCACTGGCTAGCATAGCACTAAACACATGCATTGTGTGACATACTGTTACCTGTATACATGGACTAAAGTACAGAGGAATTTAAGCTTCAGTGTAGTATATACACACAGTACTACCTGAACATTTACACCTATATACATGTGTATATAATAAAGGCTGTGAGGTGGTGATCTGGCTTCTCGCCGCTGTGTATGTGCGGTTTGTGTGGTCCGGAGCTCCGTGTGAAGGATTACGTTGGAGTGGTCCTTCAGAATGTTTCTGAATAGGGCCTGAAAATTCAAGCTCAGGCTTTTGTGGGCTGCAGCCTCAGGCCAAGGACAGCTCTCAGCTCTCAGCTCTGACGGGATAGTGAGCCTGGCGCAGTGCTGGGAGCCTGGCGCAGTGCTGGGAGCCTGGCGCAGTGCTAGGAGCCTGGTGCAGTGCTCGGAGCCTGGCGCAGTGCTGGGAGCCTGGCGCAGTGCTGGGAGCCTGGCGCAGTGCTGGGAGCCTGGCGCAGTGCTGGGAGCCTGGCGCAGTGCTGGGAGCCTGTTAGTGGGCCGTGCTGGGCGAGTTGCAGGACATTCAGGGCACTTTCTGCCTCTGTCCAGTCTCTTCCGCAATCAGGGCGCGCTTCCACAAAGTAAACATGTCTGATTGTGGCCATTCAAAGTCCATGGACGTGCACCATGAAGGTCCAACACAGATATTAGCCAACAGCTGGTCAGGAGTTAAAGCTGGTGTGTAGCGCAGCATATACATACGCCCCTCACTCTCCTGCAAGTGTCTGTCGTGTAAGGTGGGCTAATATGGGAAGGTGGGCCGATATGAGAGGGTGGGCCGATACGGGAAGGTGGGCAGATACGGGAAGGTGGGCCGATACGGGAAGGTGGGCCGATACGGGAAGGTGGGCCGATATGGGAAGGTGGGCCGATACGGGAAGGTGGGCAGATACGAGAAGGTGGGTCGATATGGGAAGGTGGGCCGATACGGGAAGGTGGGCTGATACGGGAAGGTGGGCCGATACGGGAAGGTGGGTCGATATGGGAAGGTGGGCCGATACGGGAAGGTGGGCTGATACGGGAAGGTGGGCCGATATGGGAAGGTGGGCTGATACGGGAAGGTGGGCCGATACGGGAAGGTGGGCAGATACGAGAAGGTGGGCCGATACGAGAAGGTGGGCCGATACGGGAAGGTGGGCCGATACGGGAAGGTGGGCCGATACGAGAAGGTGGGCCGATACGAGAAGGTGGGCCGATACGAGAAGGTGGGCCGATACGGGAAGGTGGGCCGATACGGGATGTGGGCCGATACGGGAAGGTGGGCAGATACGGGAAGGTGGGCAGATACGGGAAGGTGGGCCGATACGGGAAGGTGGGCAGATACGGGAAGGTGGGCAGATATGAGAAGGTGGGCCGATACGGGAAGGTGGGCAGATACGAGAACGTGGGCCGATACGAGAAGGTGGGGCGATATGAGAAGGTGGGCCGATACGGCAAGGTGGACCGATATGGGAAGGTGGGCCGATACAGGAAGGTGGGGCGATATGAGAAGGTGGGCCGATACGGGAAGGTGGACCGATATGGGAAGGTGGGCCGATATGGGAAGGTGGGCCGATACGGGAAGGTGGGCCGATACGGGAAGGTGGGCCGATGCTGATATCCGATATTCTTCACCGTCACCGCCCCAGTACTGATGTCTGATGCCTCCGGGATTCTTCTCTCCTTTAGACTGTAAATATACAGCATATATACAATCAGATCACACTACATATATACCTATACATTACATACTAAGATTATATATATATATATGCTTAAAATTATATACTCAGAAAATATACATGCAGACTTTTACCATTATACACCCAGATAATGTATTTTGGATTATAGACTGTAATATACTCAGTTATATATATTCAGAATGGATTAGTTATATATATTTATATATATTCAGAGCTTATAGTTATTATGAGTGTTATATGATTCTACCCTATATATTTAGATTATATAGTCGGCCTGGGTCTGGCTGAGGTCCGGCAGTCTGAGCCTCCTCTCTCCGGTGGCGCTGAGAGTTTGGCTGGACTACGTGCTCCACTGTGTTCAGTGAGTTCCACGTTTAGACCCAGAATGAGACGTCTCGGTGCCCAGACCACACGTTCCTCAGTGTGCTGGGTTCTATTTTCAGCGGCTCCGGCTCAGTCCGTGTCGGAGGTCTGAACGTTCTTTAGGAACGCTCGGGCTCCAGATGTCCAGCGGGAGCAGAAGCCTACCGCGGTTATGATCGGCTGTGGGTTAGCTCAGTCCGAGCTCAGAGGTGTACAGGGTGGTGCTTTTACAGTGTGATGATCCTGATACCAAACTAGATCAACACACGGTGCAGGAAGAGCGGAACGTGTGTGGATGGTGTGCCGTCCTCAGTCAGTCTCCAGCTAACCGCACAATCAACCCCCCAAATCCACAGCCAATCAGCTGTAGCTCCTCCCACCTTCAACATGCATCATCATCAGCAGGTGGCTTTAGACTTCCCAGCTGGAAGCCTCTTTAAAGTCACCGCAGTAGAGTGTCCGTGTAGTTTTACAGTGCAGTGGTGCTCAGGGGTGGTCAGTGGTGGTCAGTGGTGCTTGCTGGTTGTCAGTGGTGGTCCCTGGTACTCACTGGTGGTCAGTAGTGGTCGCTGGTGGTCAGTGGGAGTCAGTAGTTGTCGCTGGTGGTCAGTGGCGGTCGGTAGTGGTCGCTGGTGGTCAGTGGCGGTCAGTGGTGGTCGGTAGTAGTTGCTGGTGGTCAGTAGTTGTCGCTGGTGGTCAGTGGTGGTCGGTAGTAGTTGCTGGTGGTCAGTGGTGGTCAGCAGTGGTTGCTGGTGGTCAGTGGCGGTTTGCAGTGGTCGCTGGTGGTCAGTGGCGGTCAGTAGTGGTCGCTGGTGGTCAGTGGCTGTTTGCAGTGGTCGCTAGTGGTCAGTGGCGGTCAGTAGTGGTCGCTGGTGGTCAGTAGTGGTCGCTGGTGGTCAGTAGTGGTCGCTGGTGGTCAGTAGTGGTTGCTGGTGGTCAGTGGCAGTCAGTAGTGGTTGCTGGTGGTCAGTGGCGGTTTGCAGTGGTCGCTGGTGGTCAGTGGCGGTCAGTAGTGGTCGCTGGTGGTCAGTAGTGGTCGCTGGTGGTCAGTGGTGGTCAGTAGGGGTTGCTGGTGGTCAGTGGTGGTCAGTAGTGGTCGCTGGTGGTCAGTGGCGGTTTGCAGTGGTCGCTGGTGGTCAGTGGCGGTCAGTAGTGGTCGCTGGTGGTCAGTGGTGGTCAGTAGTGGTTGCTGGTGGTCAGTGGCGGTCAGTAGTGGTTGCTGGTGGTCAGTGGTGGTCAGTAGTGGTCGCTGGTGGTCAGTGGCGGTTTGCAGTGGTTCCAGACTGAACTTCAGCTCACTCACATTGTTCAGGAGTTCCATGGTGATACTGAGCTTCTCTTGGACAGCGGTTTGGCTCATTGCAACAGGATGCTGAATATTTACTCCATGACCGAGAGGATTTTGGAGAAGCTGTAGGACAGGGCTCTGAAGAAGGAGGAGGAGGAGGAGGAGGAGGAGGAGGAGGAGGAAAGGCAGAATGATTTAAGACAGGATTCAGAGTTAACAGAAACAGCTGCTCCCGACCTTAACCATGTGCGCTAACCTTATAGCTCAAATAGTATAAACTCAGATTATATACTCAGCTATTATACACTCAGATTATATACTCAGATATTATACACTCAGATTATATACTCAGCTATTATACACTCAGATTATATACTCAGCTATTATACACTCATATTATATACTCAGATATACACTCAGATTATATACTCAGATATTATACACTCATATTATATACTCAGATATTATACACTCAGATTATATACTCAGCTATTATACACTCATATTATATACTCAGATATTATACACTCAGATTATATACTCAGCTATTATACACTCATATTATATACTCAGATATTATACACTCAGATTATATACTCAGCTATTATACACTCAGAATATATACTCAGCTATTATACACTCATATTATATACTCAGATATTATACACTCAGATTATATACTCAGCTATTATACACTCAGATTATATACTCAGCTAATATACACTCAGAATATATACTCAGCTATTATACACTCATATTATATACTCAGATATTATACACTCAGATTATATACTCAGCTATTATACACTCATATTATATACTCAGATATTATACACTCAGATTATATACTCAGCTATTATACACTCAGATTATATACTCAGCTATTATACACTCAGATTATATACTCTTTTTCACAGCTGGAGATGATATTTCTGTTTGGACCTCAACATAGACGACTACAGTCTCTCCATTCTCTACAGTCTATACAGTCTATACAGTCTATACCCTCTCTACAGTCTCTCCATTCTCTACCGTCTATACAGTCTATACCCTCTCTACAGTCTCTACCGTCTGTACAGTCTATACCCTCTCTACAGTCTCTCCATTCTCTACCGTCTATACAGTCTATACCCTCTCTACAGTCTCTACCGTCTGTACAGTCTATACCCTCTCTACAGTCTCTCCATTCTCTACCGTCTATACAGTCTATACAGTCTATACCCTCTCTACAGTCTCTACCGTCTGTACAGTCTATACCCTCTCTACAGGAGCCAGCAAAGCAGGAATACTGTACGCCTGTATCAGTGTTTTCCTCCACAGCAGCAGCTAACTCCATTCACCTTATTTAACTGAACTACAGCTGACACCAATTTAGCCCCGCCCATTTAGCCTACACAGTTATGGCCCTGCCGTACAGCTGACAGCAGTTTAGCCCCACCCATCCAGTCTACAGCGGTTTAGCTCCACCCATCCAGGCTGCAGTGTTTGTGTATGTAATAGAGACAGGCCGTTGTGTGGGGATAGTAATTCAGAGGTTGAGGGAGGGTGGTGGAGTTGATCAGTCGGTTGGAGGTTTTGGCTCTGGTGCGGTCGTACCTGCCAGAAAGGCTTTTAAACTGCAGCTGTTTGTTCTTTCAGGTCAGTGTTTGTGTTCCTCCATAAAACTGCCTGAAGAACGAGCTGGACTAGTTTCAGAACCCCAGTGTGCTCACAGCACGCTGCAGCAGGACGTCTGGATACGCCAAGCTCGGGAGAACCAGCTGAGAATGAGCTCACTGCTTATCGTGTGTGCAGTGAGAGTAAACGTTAGAACCGTTTGGGCTCCGCACACTCAGCGCCTGCCCCGCTCGCTGCAGCGGCCAGTCAGTCCAACAGCAGTCTGAACCTGGGGGCCCGCTCCAGATCACCCGCTGGCAGTACTACCTAACACTACTAATAATAACCAACATTGCTCGTATCACTAACACCACCTCCCTGTACCTACACTGTCCACTCCTCAGCTCCACTGACCGTACAGGACACTCTGTAGGTGTACAGGTCCAGACTGTAGTCCATCTGTTTCTCTGTGTACTGTATTACCCTGTTCTTCAATGGTCAGGACCCCCACAGGACCCCCACAGGACCCCCACAGGACCCCCACAGGACCACCACAGAGCAGGTACATGTGGGTGGTGGATCACTCTCAGTGTCACTGCTGGACTGAGGATCGTCCACCAACCAGAACTGTTGGTGGACGTCCTGTGGGGCAGTGTCCTGTGGGGGAGCGCCCTGTGGGGCAGTGTCCTGTGGGGGAGCGCCCTGTGGGGCAGCATCCTGTGGGGCAGCGTCCTGTGGGGCAGCATCCTGTGGGGCAGCGTCCTGTGGGCAGCGTCCTGTGGGGCAGCATCCTGTGGGCAGCGTTCTGTGGGTAGCATCCTGTGGGCAGCGTCCTGTGGGCAGCGTCCTGTGGGCAGCGTCCAGCTGTGGACTAGAGGATGAGTGGCAGCAGATGAGCTATGTCTCAACACAAGGTGGAGCAGCAGGGTAGGAGTGCTGGGACAGTGAGTGGACACAGTGTCTCAACACTCCAGCAGCACTGCTGTGTCTGATCCACTCACACCAGCACCACCCACACTAACACACCACCACCACGTCAGTGTCACTGCAGGGCTGAGAATGATCCACCACCCACATACTACCTGCTCTGTGGGGGTCCTGTGGGGGTCCTGTGGGGGTCCTGACCATTGAAGAACAGGGTAATACAGTACACAGAGAAACAGATGGACTACAGTCTGGAGCTGTACACCTACAGAGGGTCCTGTACGGTCAGTGGAGCTGTGGGTGTAGATATGAGGAGGTGGTGTTGATGTAGCTGGTGGGTGTATAATCCTGCACACCACAGGGGGCGCTGTAGCTACAACCGAACGGAACATCTCTATACCCTTCTCAAACACAAGCAGGAGTGGGCAGCGCCCCTTTTGGAACGAGGGTTTATTTGTGTAACACGCCTGGACAGAATTAGGAAGAGCTTCAGAGGGAGGGGGAGAGAGGGAGAGAGAGAGTAGAGAGAGAGTGGGGAGAGAGGGAGAGAGAGAGAGTAGAGAGAGGGAGGGAGAGAGAGTGTGGGGAGAGAGGGAGAGAGAGAGAGTAGAGAGAGGGAGGGAGAGAGAGAGAGTAGAGAGAGGGAGGGAGAGAGAGAAGAGAGAGGGAGGGAGAGAGAGGTGAGGTCTGAGTTTATGTAAGCCCATGGCTGTGTTTGTTCAGTAAAGCTGCCAGATGGAGAGAAATCCAGACTTCTGCTCACTCAGTGAAGATCCAGGGTCTCTCTCTCTCTCTCTCCCTCTCCCTCTCTCTCTCTCCCTCTCCCTCTCCCTCTCCCTCTCTCTCTCTCTCTCTCTCTCTCTCTCTCTCGAGACGAGAGAGAGAGCGAGGGGACACACTCTCTCTCTCTCTCTCCTTCTCTCTCTTTCGCTCTCTCTCTCTCTCTCTCCCCACTCTCTCTCTCCCTCTCTCTCTCTCTCTCTCTCTCTCTCTCTCTCTCCCCACACTCTCTCTCTCTCTCTCTCTCTCCACACTCTCTCTCTCTCTCTCTCTCTCTCTCTCTCTCTCTCTCTCACTTCACACTCTCTCTCTCTCTCTCTCTCTCTCTCTCTTTCGCTCTCTCTCTCTCTCTCTCTCTCCCCACTCTCTCTCTCTCTCTCTCTCTCTCCCCCACCCTTAGCTGTATCTAACGGCGAGGGCTCAGTACTCGTGTTCATAATGACCCTGTGTTGGTGTGGTGCTCATAAAATCGCCGCATTAAACACAAACGACCATAAACGAGAGAACCTCACCTCAGAGCGGAAATAATCAGCCCAGGATCACGGCCGGCCGTTCTGACAGGCGTACCCGTGTACCGTTACAGATACTGACTGCGGTATATATTATATAACAGGTGTATAAGTGTAATCTGCAGAGTCAGAGTCAGTCCCAGTGTGTCCTGCTGACTCTCAGCCTGATTATCAGGTTTACCCTCTTCACCGCATTCACTGGGGCAAACACATGTTCAAACACGGCACACCCGCGGTAGAGCCGTAATACTGCCCTCGTACTCATATCACCATACTCACCCGCGGTAGAGCCGTAATACTGTCCTCGTACTCATATCACCATACTCACCCGCGGTAGAGCCGTCATACTGCCCTCGTACTCATATCACCATACTCACCCGCGGTAGAGCCGTAATACTGCCCTCGTACCGCATATCACCATACTCACCCAGCGGTAGAGCCCGTCATACTGCCCTCGTACTCAGATCACCATACTCACAGTAGTTAGAGCCGTAATTATGCCCTCGTACTCATATCACCATACTCACCCGCGGTAGAGCCGTAGATACTGCCCTCGTACTCATATCACCATACTCACCGCGCGTTAGAGCCGTAATAATTGCCCTCGTACTCATATCACCATACTCACCCGCGGTAGAGCCGTCATACTGCCCTCGTACTCATAGCATCACCATACTCACCCGCGGTAGAGCCGTCATACTGCCCTCGTACTCATATCACCATACTCACCCGCGGTAGAGCCGTCATACTGCCCTCGTACTCATATCACCATACTCACCCGCGGTAGAGCCGTCATACTGCCCTCGTACTCATATCACCATACTCACCCGCGGTAGAGCCGTAATACTGCCCTCGTACTCATATCACCATACTCACCCGCGGTAGAGCCGTAATACTGCCCTCGTACTCATATCACCATACTCACCCGCGGTAGAGCCGTCATACTGCCCTCGTACTCATATCACCATACTCACCCGCGGTAGAGCCGTCATACTGCCCTCGTACTCATATCACCATACTCACCCGCGGTAGAGCCGTAATACTGCCCTCGTACTCATATCACCATACTCACCCGCGGTAGAGCCGTCATACTGCCCTCGTACTCATATCACCATACTCACCCGCGGTAGAGCCGTAATACTGCCCTCGTACTCATATCACCATACTCACCCGCGGTAGAGCCGTAATACTGCCCTCGTACTCATATCACCATACTCACCCGCGGGAGAGCCGATAATACTGCCCTCGTACTCATATCACCATACTCACCCGCGAGAGCGAGGTAGAGCCGTCATATACTGCCCTCGTACTCAATATCACCATACTCACACGCGGTAGAGCCGAATACTGCCCTCGTACTCATATCACCATACTCACACCCGCGCGGTAGAGCCGTTAATACTGCCCTCGTACTCATATCACCATACTCACCCGCGGTAGAGCCGTAATAATGCCCTCGTACTCATATCACCATACTCACCCGCGGTAGAGCCGTCATACTGAGTACTCTATATCACCTACTCACCCGCGGTAGAGCCGTCATACTGCCCTCGTACTCATATCACCATACTCACCCGCGGTAGAGCCGTCATACTGCCCTCGTACTCATATCACCATACTCACCCGCGGTAGAGCCGTCCATACTGCCCTAGTACTCATATCACCAGTACTCACCTGCGGTAGAGCCGTAATACTGCCTCGTACTCATATCACCATACTCACCCGCGGTAGAGCCGTCATACTGCCCTCGTACTCATATCTCACCATACTCTCACCCGCGGTACAGCCGTTAATACTGCCCTCGTACTCATATCACCATTACTCACCCGCGGTAGAGCCGTCATACTGCCCTCGTACTACATATCACCATACTCTCCCGGAGCGGTAGAGCCGTAATACTGCCCTCGTACTCTATCACCATACTCACCCGCGGTAGAGCCGTCTCATCTGCCCTCGTACTCATATCACCATACTCACCCTCGGTACTCAGCCGTAATACTGCCCTCGTACTCATATCACCATACTCACCCGCGGTAGAGCCGTAATACTGTCCTCATACTCATATCACCATACTCACCCGCGGTAGAGCCGTAATACTGCCCTCGTACTCATATCACCATACTCACCCGCGGTAGAGCCGTAATACTGCCCTCGTACTCATATCACCATACTCACCCGCGGTAGAGCCGTAATACTGCCCTCGTACTCATATCACCATACTCACCCGCGGTAGAGCCGTCATACTGCCCTCGTACTCATATCACCATACTCACGGTAAGAGCCGTAATATGTCCTCATACTCATATCACCATAATCTGCCCGCAGGTAGAGCCGTAATACTGCCCTCGTACTCATATCACCATCACCTCATTGGACAGCGGTAGAGCCGTAAATACTGCCCTCGTACTCATATCACCATACTCACCCGCGGTAGAGCCGTATACTGTCCTCGTACTCATATCACCAGAATCAACTGGGGGTAGATAAGCCATAATACTGTATAAGTGTAATCTGTACTCAGAGTATCACCATACTCACCCGCGTAGAGCCATAATACTAGCCCTCGTACCATATACACCATACTCACCCGCGGTAGAGCCGTCATACTGCCCTCGTACTCATATCACCATACTCACCCGCGGTAGAGCCGTCATACTGCCCTCGTACTCATATCACCATACTCACCCGCGGTAGAGCCGTAATACTGCTCTCGTACTCATATCACCATACTCACCCGCGGTACAGCCGTAATACTGCTCTCCTCAGTCTACCAGCTCTGTGTGACAGAGAGCTCACCCACAGAATCCCTCCTGGTAGTGTGAGGAGCATCCGGCTGACCTGTGTACTGGAGTCGTCACTGTCGCACCTCATGTTCTGTTTAAAACTGCAAAAACACGTTTCAACATTTAAACACCAGTAACGCCACAGAGCGGCGTGACCGCGGGACCCCCACAGCCGGCCCCCTCCCAGTCAGTAATTTAACTGGAGTAAATCTGTGATAACAACGGCATTACTGAGGATTACAGTCATTACAGCAGATTACAGATCTAATGCTCTCTAACGAGCCTCAATCAGACCTCACTAAGATCCAATCATGTGACCCATCAGCTCCTCTCTGATTCATTCAGACCGGCACTGATTCAGAATCATTCAGATTCAGTCATATGATACACCAGCTGATTCATTTAGATCGGCACTGATTCAGAATCATTCAGATCCAATCAATGTGTGTGTGTGAGTTAGTGTGCGTGTGTGTATATGTGTGTATGTGTGTGTGTGTGTGTGAGTGTGTGTGTTACACTGTGTGTGTGTGTGAGTTAGTGTGCGTGTATGTGTGTGTGTGTGTATGTGTGTGTGTGTTACTGTGTGTGTGTGTGTGTGTGAGTTAGTGTGCGTGTGTGTGTTACTCTGCGTGTGTGTATATGTGTTTATGTGTGTGTGTGTATGTGTGTGTGTGTTACTGTGTGTGTGTGTGTGTGTGAGTTAGTGTGCGTGTGTGTGAGTGTGTGTGTTACTCTGCGTGTGTGTATATGTGTGTATGTGTGTGTGTGTATGTGTGTGTGTGTTACTGTGTGTGAGTTAGTGTGTGTGTGTGTTAACGTATGTGAATACTCTTCTGTGTGTTCTATCACCATCGTGTTAGCAGCTGTTACAGCTATGTGTCTGTGGAGTCATCAAGGTGTGCCGTGTTACTCTGTGTGTGTGTGTGAGTGTGTGTTGTGTGGTGGTACTGTTTGTGTGTACACTCTGTGTATTGTGTAATTGACTGTGTGTGTTACCACTCTGTGTGTATGTGTATGTGTGAGTGTGTGTGTGTGTTACTCTGTGTGTGTGTGAGTGTGTGTGTGTGTAACTGTTTGTGTGTTACTCTGTGTGTGTGTGTTACTGTGTGTGTTACTCTGTGTGTGTGTGTGTATGTGTATGTGTGAGTGTGTGTGTGTGTTACTCTGTGTGTGTGTGTGAGTAACTGTTTGTGTGTTACTCTGTGTGTGTGTGTTACTGTGTGTGTTACTCTGTGTGTATGATAGAAAACCACAGTGAAACGTGAATGAGTGGTGTTTCTCTGTGTGCATGAAACGTCGTGTTACTGTAAAGTGTGTGTGTCGATACCAATAAGGTGTTGGTATGCTGTTCTTGACACTTTTTTAACACTAGGTTTACAATTCTACATACTGTGTCTAGAGATTCAGTCTGTACTACTCTGAATCATAACTCTACCTCTCTCTCCCACTTTCTCTTTCTAACGCTATACCCGCACTCTCTCCCTCTCTCTCTCTCCACCATCTCTGCTATCTGTGTCTGTATAACACAGGTGAGATGAGATACATGTGAGATATGTGAGAATGAGATATAGGTGAAACAAATAAACACAACACCTGATACACATACAAAACAACGTAACAACACACCTGTCAATAAAGAACACCTATATGGACACACTATGATAAACACTACAAATAGTAAACAGAATAAACACTACAGTCAAACACTACAGTCAACACTACAGTAAACACCACAGTCAACAATACAGTCAACATTACTGTCAAACACTACAGTAAACACCACAGTCAACAATACAGTCAACATTACTGTCAACACTACAGTAAACACCACAGTCAACAATACAGTCAACATTACTGTCAAACACTACAGTCAACACTACTATCAAACATTACTGTCAAACACTACAGTCAAACACTACAGTCAAACACTACTGTCAAACACTACTGTCAAACACTACAGTCAAATACTACAGTCAACACTACAGTCAAACACTACAGTCAACACTACTGTCAGCACTACTGTCAACACTACAGTCAAACACTACAGTCAAACACTACTGTCAAACACTACAGTCAAACACTACAGTCAAATACTACAGTCAACACTACAGTCAAACACTACAGTCAACACTACAGTCAACACTACTGTCAGCACTACTGTCAACACTACAGTCAAACACTACTGTCAGCACTACAGTCAAACACTACAGTCAAACACTACAGTCAAACATTACTGTCAAACACTACAGTCAAATACTACAGTCAACACTACTGTCAGCACTACAGTCAAAACTACTGTCAACACTACAGTCAACACTACAGTCAAACACTACAGTCAAACACTACTGTCAACACTACAGTCAACACTACAGTCAAAACTACTGTCAACACTACAGTCAAACACTACAGTCAACACTACAGTCAAACACTACAGTCAACACTACAGTCAAACACTACTGTCAAACACTACAGTCAAATACTACAGTCAAATACTACAGTCAACACTACTGTCAGCCTTACAGTCAAAACTACTGTCAACACTACAGTCAAACACTACAGTCAAACACTACAGTCAAACACTACTGTCAACACTACAGTCAAACACTACTGTCAGCACTACTGTCAACACTACAGTCAACACTACAGTCAACACTACAGTCAAAACTACTGTCAACACTACAGTCAAACACTACAGTCAACACTACAGTCAACACTACAGTCAAACACTACTGTCAAACACTACTGTCAACACTACTGTCAACAATACAGTCAAAACTACTGTCAACACTACAGTCAAACACTACTGTCAACACTACTGTCAACAATACAGTCAAAACTACTGTCAACGCTACAGTGCTACAGTTAATCAGCAGGTTTTATCAAAACCTGCCCCATATTGTGGACATATTGTGGCTGATATTGATTGTATTGATTATTGGTTGTATTGACTGTATTGATTATTGGTTGTATTGGTTGTATTGATTATTGGTTGTATTGATTGTATTGATTATTGGTTGTATTGGTTGTATTGATTATTGGTTGTATTGGTTGTATTGATTATTGGTTGTATTGGTTGTATTGATTATTGGTTGTATTGACTGTATTGATTATTGACTGTATTGCTCCCAGCTCCTCCATGCGGTTTGGACAGGGTCGGAGATCTGCACTCGTATCTGCTGTGACTTCTTCAGGGCTGTAACTCTGTCTGAGCCGAGCGCAGCCTTGTGGTCCTTCATCGTGTTTGACGTGTGGAAATTCTTGAACATCGCTGACGTTGGGTTTAGTCCCTGGGTTGGGAGCGTGTTTAGAGAGCCTGGGGTTTGTGGTTTGGGGTTTTGGTGTTCTTCTCCAGAGTTCCTGTCTCTCTTGGCTGGTTAAGGCGGTGTGGATTTGCAGAGCTGTTATTTAGCTCTGAGCGTGGAGCCGCTCTTTAATCACAGCCAGGTGGCGGCTGTGCGGAGACGTGCTCATTAGTGTGAGAGGAGAGCGAAGCCTCGGATTCGGCTGCGCTGTATTGACTGAGGCCCTGGCCTGGATCGCTGGGGGCAGAACAGGCCACATAGCTCGGACTCTGAACTCAAACTTCAGATCGCGCTCTGCTGGGTGTCTGAAGCTCGCAGGCTAAAGTAGCTAACTCCTCACCAGTTCACACGTGTGCGGTAGATGGACACCACAGGATATTTCACTGTTTCCGTTGTTATCCCACCACAAATACCCCCAACACTAATTACAACCTCCTACCCCCAGCATCACTCATAACCCCCCTCCCCCCACCATGACAGAGGCTGGATTTAGGACTTTACGCTGGGAACAGGCTGGATGGTCCTGTTCTTCTTTGTCCCGGAGACTCGTCAGTACACGCTTCCCCGGGCCGCCAGTCCAGTTCAGATGAGCTGGAGTCCAGGGAGGTCAGCAGTGTTTCTGGACGTTGCTGATATATGACTGTGCCGGGTGTCCCTGAGAGCCATGAGAGGCTGCCTATAGGCGATTCCCCTATCATTCCCCCAACATTCGAATGAATGCTGAATGGGTGATGAATGAATGAATGTTGAACGAGTGATGAATGAATGAATGCTGAACGAGTGATGAATGAAAGTGATGACAGTAACGACCTAGCAACCGTTCTGCGGTTTTAATTCTGTGCAGTCCAGCGTGTTCTCCAGGAGACCCTGTTCTCCAGTTCTTTATCATCTCATGTAGAGCGCAGTTTACCTGGGGGGGTTCAGGATACGACTCGCAGCCCCGTCCCGCTGTAAGCTACGGCACATAACCTCCAACGGGTACACACATCCGCCCGCAGCTCTGAGGCTGTACAGACCAGCGTCTTCCTCTGTCAGCTCCTAATCGGCCTCTGGAGCTGCGTTGGGGTAATCGCCGCATGAGTGAAAACAGAGCGTAATTGTGTTAGTGCTGCCGAAAACATGCCGAGGTTTGGAGCGTCTCCAGAGACCATTAGAGGGAAATGAAAAGGGAGGACGCTCTATCTGTTTACCCCAGCGCTCCGTCATCATCAAACACTGTCATAGCTTATACGCCTCTAATACCTTCCTATATACGCTTTAATACCCTCCTATATACCTCTGTACGCCCCTAATACCCTCCTATATACCTCTATACGCCTCTAATACCCTCCTATATACCTCTATACGCCTCTAATACCCTCCTATATACCTCTATACGCCTCTAATACCCTCCTATATACCTCTATACGCCTCTAATACCCTCCTATATACCTCTGTACGCCCCTAATACCCTCCTATATACCTCTATACACCTCTAATACCCTCCTATATACCTCTATACGCCTCTAATACCCTCCTATATACCTCTGTACGCCCCTAATACCCTCCTATATACCTCATACGCCTCTAATACCCTCCTATATACCTCTGTACGCCCCTAATACCCTCCTATATACCTCTGTACGCCCCTAATACCCTCCTATATACCTCATACGCCTCTTAATATCCTCCTATATACCTCTATACACCTCTAATACCCTCCTATATACCTCATACGCCTCTAATACCCTCCTATATACCTCTGTACGCCCCTAATACCCTCCTATATACCTCTGTACGCCCCTAATACCCTCCTATATACCTCATACGCCTCTTAATATCCTCCTATATACCTCTGTACGCCCCTAATACCCTCCTATATACCTCATACGCCTCTAATACCCTCCTATATACCTCTGTACGCCCCTAATACCCTCCTATATACCTCTGTACGCCCCTAATACCCTCCTATATACCTCATACGCCTCTTAATATCCTCCTATATACCTCTATACACCTCTAATACCCTCCTATATACCTCATACGCCTCTAATACCCTCCTATATACCTCTGTACGCCCCTAATACCCTCCTATATACCTCTGTACGCCCCTAATACCCTCCTATATACCTCATACGCCTCTTAATATCCTCCTATATACCTCTGTACGCCCCTAATACCCTCCTATATACCTCATACGCCTCTAATACCCTCCTATATACCTCTATACGCCCCTAATACCCTCCTATATACCTCTATACGCCTCTAATACCCTCCTATATACCTCTATATGCCTCTAATACCCTCCTATATACCTCTATACACCTCTAATACCCTCCTATATACCTCATACGCCTCTAATACCCTCCTATATACCTGTATACACCTCTAATACCCTCCTATATACCTCTGTACGCCCCTAATACCCTCCTATATACCTCTGTACGCCCCTAATACCCTCCTATATACCTCTGTACGCCCCTAATACCCTCCTATATACCTGTATACACCTCTAATACCCTCCTATATACCTCTGTACGCCCCTAATACCCTCCTATATACCTCTGTACGCCCCTAATACCCTCCTATATACCTCATACGCCTCTTAATATCCTCCTATATGCAGCTATACGCCTCTAATACCCTCCTATATACCTCTATACGCCTCTAATACCTTCCTATATACGCTTTAATACCCTCCTATTTACCTCTATACGCCTCTAATACCCTCATATATACCTTATACGCCTATTAATACCCTCCTATATACCTGTATATGCCTCTAATACCCTCCTATATACATCTATAGGTTTCTAATATCCTCCTATATACCTCTGTACGCCTCTAATACCCTCCTATATACCTCTGTACGCCCCTAATACCCTCCTATATACCTGTATACACCTCTAATACCCTCCTATATACCTCTGTACGCCCCTAATACCCTCCTATATACCTCTGTACGCCCCTAATACCCTCCTATATACCTCATACGCCTCTTAATATCCTCCTATATGCAGCTATACGCCTCTAATACCCTCCTATATACCTCTATACGCCTCTAATACCCTCCTATATACCTTTAATAAGGTATATATGTTTCTAATAAAGTGGCCAGTGAGGGGAAGCAGGTGGGGGTGTTTCTAATAAAGTGGCCAGTGAGGGGAAGAAGGTGGAGGTGTTTCTGATAAAGTGGCCAGCGAGGGGAAGCAGGTGGAGGTGTTTCTGATAAAGTGGCCAGCGAGGGGAAGCAGGTGGGGGTGTTTCTGATAAAGTGGCCAGCGAGGGGAAGCAGGTGGAGGTGTTTCTGATAAAGTGGCCAGCGAGGGGAAGCAGGTGGGGGTGTTTCTGATAAAGTGGCCAGCGAGGGGAAGCAGGTGGAGGTGTTTCCTGATAAAGTGGCCAGCGAGGGGAAGCAGGTGGGGGTGTTTCTGATAAAGTGGCCAGCGAGGGGAAGCAGGTGGAGGTGTTTCTGATAAAGTGGCCAGCGAGGGGAAGCAGGTGGAGGTGTTTCTGATAATGTGGCCAGCGAGGGGAAGCAGGTGGGGGTGTTTCTGATAAAGTGGCCAGCTAGTGGACGCAGGGGGGGGGGTTTCGGATGAAGTGGCCAGCGAGGGGAAGCAGGTGGTGGTGTTTCTTATAAAGTGGCCAGCGAGGGGAAGCAGGTGGGGGTGTTTCTGATAAAGTGGCCAGCGAGGGGAAGCAGGTGGGGGTGTTTCTTGGGATAAAAGTGGCCAGCAGAGGGAAGCAGGGTGGAGGTGTTTCTGATAAAGTGGCCAGCGTGGGAAGCGTGTGGAGGTGTTTCTGATAAAGTGGGCCAGCGAGGGGAAAGCAGGTGGTGGTGGTGTTTCTGATAATGTGGCCAGCGAGGGGAAGCAGGTGGAGGTGTTTCTGATAAAGTGGCCAGCGAGGGGAAGCAGGTGGTGGTGTTTCTGATAAAGTGGCCAGCGAGGGGAAGCAGGTGGAGGTGTTTCTGATAAAGTGGCCAGCGAGGGGAAGCAGGTGGAGGTGGGTTTTTCTGATAAAGTGGCCAGCGAGGGGAAGCAGGTGGAGGTTGTTTCTGATAAAGTGGCCAGGGAGGGGAAGCAGGTGGTCAGACGGTGCGTTTCTGATACAAGTGGCCAGCGAGGGGAAGCAGGTAGGGAGGGGTGTTTCTGATAAAGTGGCCAGCGAGGGGAAGCAGGTGGGGGGTGTTTCTGATAAAATGGCCAGCGAGGGGAAGGCAGGGGGGGGGTGTTTCTGATAAAAGTGGCCAGCGAGGGGGAAGCAGGTGGGGTGGGTTCTGATAAAGTGGCCAGCGAGGGGAAGCAGGTGGGGGTGTTTCTGATAAAGTGGCCAGCGAGGGGAAGCAGGTGGAGGTGTTTCTGATAAAGTGGCCAGCGCGGGGCAGCAGGGGGCGGTGTTTCTGATAAAGTGGGCCAGCGAGGTGGAAGCAGGTGGGGGTGTTTCTGATAAAGTGGCCAGCGAGGGGAAGCAGGTGGAGGTGTTTCTGATAAAGTGGCCAGCGAGGGGAAGCAGGTGGGGGTGTTTCTGATAAAGTGGCCAGCGAGGGGAAGCAGGTGGAGGTGTTTCTGATAAAGTGGCCAGCGAGGGGAAGCAGGTGGGGGTGTTTCTGATAAAGTGGCCAGCGAGGGGAAGCTGGTGGAGGTGTTTCTGATAGAAGTGGCCAGCGAGGGGAAGCAGGTGGAGGTTGGTGTTCTGATAAAGTGGCCAGCGAGGGGAAGCAGGTGGAGGTGTTTCTGATAAAGTGGCCAGCGAGGGGAAGCAGGTGGAGGTGTTTCTGATAAAGTGGCCAGCGAGGGGAAGCAGGTGGAGGTGTTTCTGATAAAGTGGCCAGCGAGGGGAAGCAGGTGGGGGTGTTTCTGATAAAGTGGCCAGCGAGGGGAAGCAGGTGGGGGTGTTTCTGATAAAGTGGCCAGCGAGGGGAAGCAGGTGGAGGTGTTTCTGATAAAGTGGCCAGCGAGGGGAAGCAGGTGGAGGTGTTTCTGATAAAGTGGCCAGCGAGGGGAAGCAGGTGGGGGTGTTTCTGATAAAGTGGCCAGCGAGGGGAAGCAGGTGGAGGTGTTTCTGATAAAGTGGCCAGCGAGGGGAAGCAGGTGGGGGTGTTTCTGATAAAGTGGCCAGCGAGGGGAAGCAGGTGGGGGTGTTTCTGATAAAGTGGCCAGCGAGGGGAAGCAGGTGGAGGTGTTTCTGATAAAGTGGCCAGCGCGGGGCAGCAGTGGAGGGTGTTTTCTGATAAAGTGGCCAGCGAGGGGAAGCAGGTGGGGGTGTTTCTGATAAAGTGGCCAGCGAGGGGAAGCAGGTGGGGGTGTTTCTGATAAAGTGGCCAGCGAGGGGAAGCAGGTGGAGGTTTACTGGGTGTATCTGTGGAAGGTGTGCTCCGTCTCTCTGTATTCCGGACGAGTACTTCCTGTGTGTGCCGGTTGATCCGCTCGGACTGCTCCCTGGTCAGTAAATGAGCTGGAAGAGATGGTGCTCGCGCTGCCCTCGCGCTGTGCTCGCGCTGCCCTCGCGCTGTGCTCGCCTGCGAGCTGCTATTCCTGACTGTGCCCAGCAGCTCATCACTAAGTTTTAATTGGCCGGCAGCCTGTTTATTTGTAAGTTTGTGGTGTGACGGGGAAGCTCCGTCTGAGCCGTCTCCTAGCTACCGGCCGGCGCTCCGAGAGAAAACATGTTTTTCACCTGCAGCAACGCTCCGAGTGCGGAAAGCAGCAGTCACCTCTCCGACTTCCCGTACAGACGGGGATTTCTAACACACACACCTACGGCCCGCAGCAGAGACACCAGAGGGCCTTACAGACCTGCTGGGTGATCAGTCAGGGTGTCCACACTGGTACAGACAGGGTAGGGTCCAAACCCACCCTCAGCTCAGACACCGTCCCTCCTACACCCGGAGCTGATCCCTAGGAAGCAGAGTACAGAGTTACACCCAGCAGGAAGTGGAGGACAGGACAGGACAGTAGACACTGAGATCAGGACTGTAGCGCTCCACAGAGACGGACTCCAGTTCAACACCGCGACAGTCTGCTGTTCAGACAGCCAGTGGAAGCTCATTCCACCATGTGGACAGAGAAGGGTCTGGACGCTTGTCCTCCGTGTATCCTGAGGGATGGTGGATCGAGCCAAGCTGTACCTGAAGGTCTCGACTCCTGACCAGTGCCATAAGGAGGGAGGGGCTGGTCGGGGATCTGCTGCAGCTACAGGAAGCCAGTGAAGGGAGCGCAGCAGTGGAGTCACATGACGGAACTTGGAAAACCGAAGGCGAGGCGAGGTGAGGCGAGGCGAGGCGAGGCGAGGCGAGGCGAGGTGCTCTCTGGATCAGCTGAAGGGCCTGATGGCCTGCCCCCTCGACCAGGGACCGGCTGGAGGAGCACACGGGTGGCCCCCCTGAGAAGGGAAGGGGCGGATCCTCTGGATGTTGTACAGGAGAAACCTGTGTGACTGAGTCAGGCCTGTAGCTCCGGAGGTGAACAGCAGCTCAGGTGGTCGTCAGGGTAACAGTGGTAAGGGGAGCCCTGACAGGTGATTACAGAGGAGGACCCAGCACGGAGCCTTGAGGGACACCGGGGTAGAGCCTGCATGGAGCAGGCATGGGCTCAAACCAGGCCACACAGAATATGGGTGTGGCCTAATATTCTAATAAGCATGGCTGATTGACAGTTCAGCACTTCCACACTGCTACAGCTCTGAAGCAGAACTAAACACAGTAAAGGTGGAGACATGGGTGAAGCAGCTACGACAGGTCATTAGCGTTTGTAGGGCCATTAGCTCTCACTCAGTCATTAGCTCTCACTCAGTCATTAGCTCTCACTCAGTCATTAGCTCTCACTCAGTCATTAGCTCTCACTCGGTCATTAGCTCTCACTCGGTCATTAGCTCTCACTCAGTCATTAGCTCTCACTCGGTCATTAGCTCTCACTCAGTCATTAGCTCTCACTCGGTCATTAGCTCTCACTCAGTCATTAGCTCTCACTCAGTCATTAGCTCTCACTCAGTCATTAGCTCTCACTCAGTCATTAGCTCTCACTCGGTCATTAGCTTTCACTCAGTCATTAGCTCTCACTCGGTCATTAGCTCTCACTCAGTCATTAGCTCTCACTCAGTCATTAGCTCTCACTCAGTCATTAGCTTTCACTCAGTCATTAGCTTTCACTCAGTCATTAGCTCTCACTCGGCATCATCTCTCCACTCGGTCATGCCAGCTCTCATCTAGCTCTTAGCTCTCACTCGGTCATTAGCTTTCACTCAGTCATTAGCTTTCACTCAGTCATTAGCTTTCACTCAGTCATTAGCTCTCACTCAGTCATTAGCTCTCACTCAGTCATTAGCTCTCACTCGGTCATTAGCTTTCACTCGGTCATTAGCTCTCACTCGGTCATTAGCTCTCACTCAGTCATTAGCTTTCACTCGGTCATTAGCTCTCACTCGGTCATTAGCTCTCACTCGGTCATTAGCTCTCACTCAGTCATTAGCTCTCACTCAGTCATTAGCTCTCACTCAGTCATTAGCTCTCACTCGGTCATTAGCTCTCACTCGGTCATTAGCTTTCACTCGGTCATTAGCTGTCACTCGGTCATTAGCTTTCACTCGGTCATTAGCTCTCACTCGGTCATTAGCTCTCACTCAGTCATTAGCTCTCACTCGGTCATTAGCTTTCACTCGGTCATTAGCTCTCACTCGGTCATTAGCTTTCACTCGGTCATTAGCTCTCACTCGGTCATTAGCTCTCACTCAGTCATTAGCTTTCACTCAGTCATTAGCTCTCACTCAGTCATTAGCTCTCACTCAGTCATTAGCTTTCACTCGATCATTAGCTCTCACTCATTAGCTCTCACTCAGTCATTAGCTGTCACGCAGTCATTAGCTTTCACTCGGGTCATTAGCTCTCACTCAGTCATATTCATTAGCTCTCACTCAGCTTTCACTCAGTCATTAGCTCTCACTCAGTCAGTTCTAGCTTTCATCTCAGCTCTTTCGTTCGTCATCAGCTCTCACTCAGTCATCAGCTCTCGCCTATCATTAGCTCTCACTCAGTCATTAGCTTTCACGCCCAGTCATTAGCTCAGCTCCTCACATTCACTCATTATCTTTTCACTCGTCATTAGCTCTCACTACGGTCATTAGCTCTCACTCAGGTCATTAGCTTCACTCACTTCCAGTCATTAGCTCGCACTCAGTCATAGCTCCTCACTCAGTCATTAGCTCTCACCCTATTAGGCTTCAGTAAGCATTCACTCTCATTAGCTCTCGGTCATTAGCATCCTCACTCAGTCATTTAGCTCTCACCGCTGTCAGGGTAGCCTCACACGGTCATTAGCTTTCAGTCATTAGTCTCACTCGTCATTAGCTCTCACCTCATTAGCTCTCACTCAGTCATTAGCTCTCACTCAGTCATTAGCTTTCACTCGATCATTAGCTCTCACTCGGTGATTAGCTTTGACTCAGTCGTTAGCTCTCACTCGGTCATTAGCTCTCACTCAGTCATTAGCTCTCACTCAGTCATTAGCTTTCACTCAGTCATTAGCTCTCACTCACTCCGGGTCTCGGTCATCATTAGCTTTCACTCAGGTCACTGAGCTCTCACTCGGTCATTAGCTCTCACTCGGTCATTAGCTTTCACTCGGTCATTAGCTTTCACTAGGTCATTAGCTTTCACTCCAGCTCTCCCTCGCATTAGCTCTCACTCGTCAGTCAGGGGGGTAGCTTTCACTCGATCATTAGCTTCTCACTCGTGAGTTTTAGCTTTGACTCTCAGTCGCATTAGCTCTCACTCTCAGTCGCTCTTCAGGTACATTAGCTCTCACTCAGGTCATTAGCTCTCTCACTTTCAGTCATTCACTAGCTTTCACTCGATCATTAGCTCGTCTCTCACTCGGTCATAGCTTTCATTTGCTCTCACTTCAGTCATAGGTCATTAGCTCACTCGGTCCCATTAGCTCTCACAGTCGGCTCACTCTCATTAGCTCTCACTCGGTCATTAGCTTCACTAGGTGTCGTTAGCGCTCTCACTCGGTCATTAGCTCTCACTCAGTCATTAGCTCTCACTCAGTCATTAGCTTTCACTCAGTCATTAGCTCTCACTCAGTCATTAGCTCTCACTCAGTCATTAGCTTTCACTCGATCATTAGCTCTCACTCGGTGATTAGCTTTGACTCAGTCGTTAGCTTTGACCTGCTAGTTAGCTTGTTTGTTTGTCCTACAGAGTACAGAACCCGACCTGAGATTTGGGCTGCCTGGACACTGAAACACTGAAATAGGAGATCAATCAAATACTGGAGGTTGCACAGCTAGTGACAGGCCATACGTCCCCTAGGAGCCCGTCATGTTCGGTCCTCGACTCTTTGAAGCTCAGAGTTCGACGGTCCTCGCCGAGAGTGGCTCTGAGAGCTGATCATCTGTGATCCGTCTCTGTTCCCTGTGGAGCGCAGTGAGGTACACTCGGGCCGGGTTTCAGCCTCTCTCAGCTGGACGTGTTGCGTAAGCTGGAATGTGGTGGGAGGAGGCCGGAATAGCGGAGCTTTGGGAGAGTTTTGGGGTTTTCGAAGGGAGAGGGTGAGCTCAGGACAGACAGAGAGGCGCTCCAAACCACAGAAACCATCTCCAAGCTTTTTATCATCCGCACACGCAGGTCTAATTCCAAACCCTGCCGATGCTGCTTCAGCGCGGTGGAAGTGCTGATCCCGAGTTTCTCTGGGAGACTTGTCCCTGCTCTCAGGAACGGCTCCGGAGTGGCGCAACTGCTGGCACTGTCGCCGGGAGATTGCGAGTTTGAGCTCTGGCGATGCCACAGCCAGGAGAACATCTGCGTACGTGTCCTCCGGTCTTCCGAGCCAGAACTGTTGTAGTGAAGCACCACCTCAGGTTCAGCGCTAACGCTACGTGCTACACTGAAATGACAAACTCTGGGGCCATACCGTGTTTTACTGAATCAGGCCTTCGTTAGCGGTTAGCTTACCTAGCTTACCCTGTAAAGTCCCCGGCTGAGTACGCACCAAGGCTAATCATTCAGGATGCCCGGGTTGGTGTGGTGGAGGTCTTGGAGAGTCTGATTATGGCTGCGTTCCTTTTGCAAACCTCAGTCCTCAAATCCGATTTGCTTTTATCCACATTATGCACAGCTAATCCCGGGATACACAGGGAAAACACGAGGGAATTCCGATCTGAGCGTTTACTCTCAGGTGGTGTGGCCACTAATCAGATTCATATCTGAATTCCGACTCCTGGTAAAATGGGAATCAGATTTTTTGAGACGACACCCTGTACTGGTTTTCCAGGCCGGATACAAGCAGGATTTGAGAGCCCAGACATCTCAGGGGTCAGTAACACTATAGCAAATCCCGGAACGTCCATCCGTCTGGATTTACTGCTGTCAAAGACTCACAATCCGATTTGAGCTTCCAGGCTGAGATTGGAAGTGCATTCAAACCACCTTCCACATGTGATTCGGATCTGATGAGCCAAAATCTGATTTGATTTTAGGGGTGGGGGGGCGGGGTTACTGTTAGGGCTGCAGGCGGTGGGATATTTTCCCCTTGTGATGTTTATGGCGATATGGTAAAAGTATTCAGGAATTCCCACCAGACGAGCGGGAGCACTGAGCACTGAGCACGCTGAAGGGACACAGGGTGCCGCCCTGCTGGATATGCCCGGGATCAGAGTTGGGCTGGGACAGAACGCTAGGCCACTGATCCTGTAAAACACCGACCCTCACCCACGTCCTCCTCCACCTCTCGCTTTATCCGCCATGCCTACAGCTTCTCCTGTACACACTGACCAGGTCGGTTCCGCTCGGCCTTCAGCAGGGAACCGGCGTCCACTCCGCACTGCAGGACATTCCGAACGCCTGGAACGCTGAACGTGCTGAATCTTCACTATTCCAGCTTTCCGGCTCCACTGAGAGTCGGGAATCGGTTCGGGTTCCGACAGTGGAATGGTGGAGTGTAGCGTCCCGTCTGTCTCTGTCTCGCTCCAGGTGTTCCTCATTAGTGCTCCGTGTATTTATACCCCTTGTGTTTGATTAGTGATTTGTGTTTATCTAGAACCTTCATGTTCTCTAGCTGTATGGATCTCGATAAACCTTCAGACCCGCCTCCTGGTCTCCCTCCACGCCACACCAACACAAGCGGCGATGTGAATTCCTCCCGCTGCGGCTCTGCAGTGGAGCTCATTCCTCTCCTCCGCCTCGGCGCTCCGTGTTAGATTAGGTTTGATTTACACTCAGAGGTGCCACTTTTCCACCGCGCCTATAAACCCGTGATCCCGGCGCTCCGGATGACCTGGAGCCGAGCGCCGGAGCTGCTGATTTATCCTGCAGCAGGAGGGAAATCAATGGCAGCTCCCAGCCTTATTTATGACCGCGCTAGAGCGGCGTGGAGGCGGGCGAGGGGGGCGTGAGCTGCGGCATGGAAACGGAGAACACTGCGGGAACATTCAGCTTCGGAGGCCGTCAGAGCGGATCCAGATAGATAAATAAATGGATCGGAATTGATGCCGGCCTTATGCCCACAGCCACAGTCCTGCAGATCCCCGGCCACGGCGACGCCCCTCTGGGAATATTTATCCAGCGTCTGCAGGTCTGTAGATCTGTTGAAGTCAGATCTATTTAAATCCTAAAATTTATAATCAACTGTAAACATGAGTCGCCCGGGATCGTTTAGCTCTCACCACCTCGTACGTCACATCAGATCCGGCTCCAGAAGATCCGGCTCGATGGTTAGATCCCACATGATCTGAAAACCAACCTCACACTGATGAGGATCTAACGATCAGGCGGGGACGCGACCTTCAGCAAGTTTACCCCCAGTAGATTTATCCTCCCGGGGAAGGAGACCGACCTCATACTCTTCCACACAGCGCGGCTGCAGCTACCCGTCCCCACCACAGGGGTCTCCAAATCCCCAAATCTTACACAGGGCAGCTTTAAGATCATCACTCACAGCCAATCAAATCATTATACTGTCCACCAAACTCCTCCCCCTTTTCCTGAACCCTCCAGTCACTGCTGTGTGACGTGCCCGGGGGCTGTCGGAGGTCTGGGTGTAGCTGTATCCGATGTGGCGTATGATGCCGATGCTTTAGTGGAGTCTTGAATCCCTGGATTGGGAGAGTTAGTGTTCCGAGTCTGTTAACTGTTAAGGTTCTACTGAAGGGTTCTAATGTCTGTCTCTGTCTTTCAGACCCCTCTGTGTACCCCCAGTTCACCGGCTGTCGCTCCAGGGAGCTGGAGACGTTTCGCTGCTGGTGGAGCACCGGGAGCTTCTCTAATCTCAGCGAGCCCGGAGCCCTGGCCGTCTTCTTCCAGACGAAGAAGTAAGTCCTTCGCCAGTGCAGTGGTAGTTCAGGCAGTCCGGTTCCCACAGTGTCCTCTCCGCTCCACCCGGAGCTGGTCAGCCGAGACGTGTTCGGCACTGGCAGAGTTGGGTCTGCACACAGGGCCGGAAGATATGAGAGCGATCATCATGGTGGAATACCTCAAAGTGCTTTACCTGCTCGGATCCGTTATAATGGACCTGGTACTCGGCAGAACCAGGATGAAGCCTGTAAAGAACCTCACAACCGAGGATCGGAACCGTCCAGGCTGCGGTTCTGCCTGCGGTTCTGCCTGCGGTCCTCATGGAGGTAAAAGCTAGACTAGCAGGACAGGAGTGACGTAGACGCCTTTGATCTTTGGTGTTGGTGAAGACCTTTGATTCAGGTTCAGCGCTAACGCTACGTGCTACACTGAAATGACAAACTCCGGGCCATACCATGTATTACTGAATCAGGCCTTCGTTAGCGGTTAGCTTACCTAGCTTACCCTGTAAAGTCCCCGGCTGAGTACGCACCAAGGCTAATCATTCAGGATGCCCCGTTTGGTGTGGTGGAGGTCTTGGAGAGTCTGATTATGGCTGCGTTCCTTTTGCAAACCTCAGTCCTCAAAGTGAGTGAGCGCATCTGGTGTCTGACAGAGCTCGCCACAGGGCGCTGCACAGCTGGGGCAGCGACAGCAGCGGGCCTTCCACTCCTGCCACCTCACCACGGGCGCTCTCCAGTGGCACTGGTTCAGGAACGCCGCCCCACCCGCGCAGAGACAGCGAGACCAGTCATGATCCCGGACTCCGGCTGTACGTGTTTACAGAGCCGGGCTGTTCAGTCGGTGATTATCTCCCACTAACGTCTATTTATTCCCAGCCGTGGGCGACGCCCCCTTTCAGCCATGTCCCAGGAGCCAAACAGGTCCGCTGAGCGCCGCGCCGCTCCCCCACCGCAATACCTTCTCCTGTCTAGAACCCGGAGTGGCTCAGAGCTGTGTGGGGTAAACAGAGCTGTGTGGGGGTGTTTGATAATGATATAAACACCTGACTGAGCGCTGTGGGACCTGCCGGGCTGTACCCGAGAGGTGCGGACTTGGACCGGAGCGACGTGATTTTGGTTGGAGCGGCTTTCCAGAAAGTAGGAGCGGCAGTGTTCGCGGTCACTCCGAAAGCGCTCCAGTACTGCTCCGTGCGGACGGTCCCGTGCCACCGCTCCGCCGTGAGGTGCTGATGAAGACGGTGTTGGACGCGCGCGTCTGTTTACCTTCGCAGTTTTCCAGACCTGATCCTCCTGAACAATGCCTGTAGCTCGGAACGTCTATAATTAGGAGCGGGAGGGAGAGGAGCAGGTTCCCTGACATGTGAGCGAGGAGCGAGTGCGAACTTGTTCAGCGCGCAGAGCCGACCTAATGATACGGGTGGGAATCACCAAACGCCCCGCAGTGCAGTCCCAACACTACAGCACTGAGGTACACACTCACCGTCAGAGGAGCGGCTGCTCCCAGGAGGAGGTGTGGGATTGGGAATGGTGTTGGGAAGGAGGATAAAGGTGACCAGGATCAATAACTGATGATAAATTTAGACTGATATGATCAATATTTATTGAGCTACACATACAGAAGTCTGTCTCTCAGTATGGCGTCGGGACATTCTGAGTCGCTCCATGACAGTCTGGAACGACACCAATAACAGGAGCCTCGCGTGTGTGGGTGCTGTGTGCAGAGGCCTAGTGTGTGTGTGTGTGTTGGTGCTGTGTGCAGGAGCCTCGTGTGTGTGGGTGCTGTGTGCAGAGGCCTAGTGTGTGTGTGTGTGTTGGTGCTGTGTGCAGGAGCCTCGTGTGTGTGGGTGCTGTGTGCAGAGGCCTAGTGTGTGTGTGTGTGTTGGTGCTGTGTGCAGGAGCCTTGTGTGTGTGGGTGCTGTGTGCAGGAGCCTCGTGTGTGTGGAACCGTGTTTAATGCTGGTACTGTGGGGTTCTGGTGCTGATCAGTTCCTGTCTCTCCAGCCTGCAGCAGAAGGACTGGCAGGAGTGTCCTGAATACACAGCCACGGTGGAGAACGAGTGCTACTTCAACAAGACCTACACGTATATCTGGACATCCTACTGCATGCAGCTGCGCGCCACCACCCAAAACACCACCTACGACGAGTACTGCTTCACCGTGGAGAACATCGGTGAGGCCAGCACGGTCGACATTTAGCTGTCATGTGGCTGTACTGTTTCACCTGTCTGACACTAGAGGGCGCTCCAGGGAAACCAATCAGCTCTCAGTAGCAGTAACGCTAACCAATCAGCTCTCAGTAGCAGTAACGCTAACCAATCAGCTCTCAGTAGCAGTAACGCTAACCAATCAGCTCTCAGTAGCAGTAACGCTAACCAATCAGCTCTCAGTAGCAGTAACGCTAACCAATCAGCTCTCAGTAGCAGTAACCCTAACCAATCAGCTCTCAGTAGCAGTAACGCTAACCAATCAGCTCTCAGTAGCAGTAACCCTAACCAATCAGCTCTCAGTAGCAGTAACACTAACCAATCAGCTCTCAGTAGCAGTAACCCTAACCAATCAGCTCTCAGTAGCAGTAACGCTAACCAATCAGCTCTCAGTAGCAGTAACCCTAACCAATCAGCTCTCAGTAGCAGTAACGCTAACCAATCAGCTCTCAGTAGCAGTAACGCTAACCAATCAGCTCTCAGTAGCAGTAACGCTAACCAATCAGCTCTCAGTTGCAGTAACGCTAACCAGTCAGCACTCAGTAGCAGTAATGCTAACCAATCAGCTCTCAGTAGCAGTAACGCTAACCAATCAGCTCTCAGTAGCAGTAACGCTAACCAATCAGCTCTCAGTAACAGTAACGCTAACCAATCAGCTCTCAGTAGCAGTAACGCTAACCAATCAGCTCTCAGTAGCAGTAACGCTAACCAATCAGCTCTCAGTAACAGTAATGCTAACCAATCAGCTCTCAGTAGCAGTAATGCTAACCAGTCAGCGGTGCTGTGACCCTGTGCCCCCTGTCTGCAGTGCGCCCTGACCCCCCTGTAGCGCTGAACTGGACACTGCTGAACGTGAGCCGCTCGGGGCTGAACTATGACATCCTGGTACGTTGGGCCCCGCCTCCTTCTGCAGATGTGAAAACGGGCTGGATGAATCTGAAATATCAGGTCCATTACAGGCCCAGGAACGCCTCCTACTGGGACAAGGTACCGCCCACTTAACAACTACACGGCAACCACACATCCCATCACGGCACAAGCCAAAACAGTCACACCTCTCAGCCAATACAGTTAGGTGTTTAGGTTTAGTTGTTTAATGTTGGGTGTATAGTGTTGGGTGTTTAGCATTAGGTGCTTAGCATTTGTTAGGTGTTTAGTGTTTAGCGTTAGGTGTCTAACATTTGGTGTTTAGCGTTTGGTGTTTAGCGTTTGGTGTTCAGCGTTAGGTTTTTACCTTTGGTGTTTAGCGTTAGGTGTTTAGTGTTAAGTGTTTAGCGTTAGGTGTTTAGCATTTGGTGTTTAGTGTTAGGTGTTTAGCGTTTGGTGTTTAGCGTTCAGTGTTTAGCATTAGGTGTTTAGTGTTAAGTGTTTAGCAATAGGTGTTTAGCGTTTGGTGTTTAGCGTTAGGTGTTTAGCATTTGGTGTTTAGTGTTAGGTGTTTAGCGTTTGGTGTTTAGCGTTCAGTGTTTAGCATTAGGTGTTTAGTGTTAAGTGTTTAGCAATAGGTGTTTAGCGTTTGGTGTTTAGCGTTAGGTGTTTAGCGTTCAGTGTTTAGTGTTCAGTGTTTAGCGTTAGGTGTTTAGCGTTAGGTGTTTAGCGTTTGGTGTTTAGCGTTTGGTGTTTAGCGTTAGGTGTTTAGCGTTAGGTGTTTAGCGTTTGGTGTTTAGCGTTTGGTGTTTAGTGTTAAGGTAGCCTGAACAGACGGTTTCAGTAGCACGCACATAGCAACAATCACGGTCCCCCTAACTGGTGATGAAGCTGGCCCTAATGAGTACTGACCTGAAGGGTCGGCAGGGGTCATCCTCTCACCTGAGCGGCTCCCTGAGGCCTCCTGTAGGTTCCTCCTGGTGTTAGGCTGAAGCTGATGGAGCTGATGGAGCTGATGGAGCCATCTAGCTCGTATTCTGTCTGGCGTGTGCTCTTTCTGAAACGCTGTGATCCTCAGATGCTTCTTTGTCCTGATCGGTTCTGCAGCTGGACCTGGAGAGCGGGACGCAGCAGTCCATCTACGGCCTGCAGACCGACACGGAGTACGAGGTTCGGGTCCGCTGCAAAATGTCCTCTTTCGAAAACTTCGGGGAGTACAGCGAGAGCATGGTCATACAAGTAGCCTCCATACCCAGTAAAGGTCAGTCAGCAGACCGCACTCACCGCTCAGCCACACATACACACAAGGACACACTGATACCAGTACTTCTAAAGAGCAGCTGCACCCAGAGGGACCACACATGTGAGGTAAGCAGGGGCGGGTCACCTTTATCTTCCTTCCCAACACACCTGCACTCCCACACCTCCTCCTGGGTGCAGCTGCTCCGTAGATGAGGAGCGTACATACACTGCCTGATATAGCAGTGGGGGGTATAGAAGTGTGACGGAGGGAGTGATAGAGGGGGTATAGAGGTGTGATGGAGGGAGTGATAGAGGGATGATAGAGGGATGATAGAGGGGGTATAGAGATGTGATGGAGGGATTGATAGAGGGAGTGATAGAGGGGGTGTGTAGAGGGAGTGATAGAGGAGGTATAGAGGTGTGATGAGGGAGTGATAGAGTGATGATAGAGGGGTGATAGAGGGGGTATAGAGGTGTGATGGAGGGGGTGATGGAGGGAGTGATAGGGGGATGATAGAGGTGTGATGGAGGTGATAGATGTGTGATAGAGGGGGTGTGTAGAGGGAGTGATAGAGGGGGTATAGAGGTGTGATGGAGGGAGTGATAGAGGGGGTATAGAGGTGTGATGGAGGTGATAGATGTGTGATAGAGGGGGTGTGTAGAGGGAGTGATAGAGGGGGTATAGAGGTGTGATGGAGGGAGTGATAGAGGGGGTATAGAGGTGTGATGGAGGGAGTGATAGAGGGATTATAAAGGAGGTATAGAGGTGTGATGGAGGGAGTGATAGAGGGGGTATAGAGAGGGTGATAGAGGGGTGATAGAGGTGTGATAGAGCGAGTGATAGAGGGGGTAAAGGGGGTGATAGAGGGGTGTGATGGAGGGGGTGTATAGAGGGGTGATAGAGTAGTGATAGGGGATGATAGAGGGGGTGTATAAAGGGGTGAAAGGGGGTGATAGAGGGGTGATAGAGGTGTGATAGAGGTGTGATAGAGCGAGTGATAGAGGGGGTAAAGGGGGTGATAGAGGGGTGTGATGGAGGGAGTGATAGAGGGGGTATAGAGGTGTGATGGAGGGAGTGATAGAGGGATTATAAAGGAGGTATAGAGGTGTGATAGAGGTGTGATAGAGCGAGTGATAGAGGGGGTAAAGGGGGTGATAGAGGGGTGTGATGGAGGGGGTGTATAAAGGTGTGATGGAGGGGGTGTATAAAGGTGTGATGGAGGGGGTGTATAAAGGTGTGATGGAGGGGGTGATAGAGGTGTGATGGAGTGGGGTATAAAGGTGTGATGGAGGGGGTGTATAGAGGGGTGATAGAGTAGTGATAGGGGATGATAGAGGGGGTGTATAAAGGGGTGAAAGGGGTGATAGAGAGGGTGATAGAGGTGTGATAGAGCGAGTGATAGTGGGGGTAAAGGGGGTGATAGAGGGGGTGTGTAGAGGGAGTGATGGAGCTGTGATGGAGCTGTGATGGAGCTGTGATGGAGGAGACCCTCATTACTCTCTCTCCTGTTCAGAGTCGATGTTCCCCACAATGGTGCTGCTGGTTTTCGGGGTGGTGGGTCTGCTGATCCTCCTCATGCTCGTCATCTTCTCCCAGCAGCAGAGGTGAGCACCTCACCAGCATCCCTCCACCATACAGCTGATCACTGCAGCATCACGTCAGATCTAGAACCGACAGAACCGTAACTCCACCTCGTTTGACTGGATCAGTAACCGGAGGTCTAATGATGCTGATTGGTTTTCAGGTTGCTGGTGATTTTACTGCCTCCTGTTCCAGCTCCTAAAATTAAAGGGATTGATCCAGAGCTCCTAAAGGTACACACGGAACACATCCACCCATCCAGCCTACGTCAGCTCATTTACATATACGAGTCTTAAAGGTGCAGTAATCCTGCATGCTGATACGGTGAAGCGATATACGCACGTCCTGTTTACACATCGGAAATTACAATGATCCGGGAAAAACCTGAGCGTGTGATTTAGACCCGGGGTGTCTGGCTCACATAGTTCCGGGTGAAATTTTAATTCCAGATGTGTAAATCACAATTCTGATATTAGGAATAAATATTTCCTTCTGATATTAAAAGCACATTTTTTGAACAAAAAGTTCAGATGTAGGAATCAATTTCATCACTTTAAGAATGAAAAATATAATATTTGAAATTCAGAATCAAATTCCTGGTATTAAAAATTCTGTTTCACTATTTTGAATATTATTAATTACTTATAGTTATAAATATAATTTACTATATATTAAGAATTACATCATTATTAGCTGAAATTTAATCTTCACATGTGTAAATATAATTCTTCAGATCAATATCTAAATAGGTTTGGTATAGTAGTTAGAAATTCAGCATGTTAGTTTCAATATTAATGGTAATAAAAAAACAAAATGTTAAACTTTATTAAAATTACTCTGATATTATTTCAGTAATTATTTGCTTGGTCTGAAAATCTAAATTACTAACACCGTTATTATTAATAATAAATTAAATCTTAAAATTTAAAAAGGAATGAAATCTTACATGCTAAAATAGAACTACAGTCAATACCGGAATTTTAAGATGCTACTAATTTTTTTATACGTATTTTTTCAGAAGGATTCGGATTCTTTAATTTTCTGCTAGACATTATTTTCTGATGAATGGTTAAGAGCATCTTCACCAGGCACTCCCTCCTCTGACCCCCCGACCCCGCAGTAACGCTGCGCTCTCTGTCTGCAGAAAGGGAAGATGGACCAGCTGAACTCTCTGCTGAGCAGCCAGCACATGTACAACCAGGACACCTACCGCGAGGACCCCTGGGTGGAGTTCATCCAACTGGACCTGGACGATGTTGGAGAGAAGAGCGAAAGTTCGGACACTCAGAGGCTGCTGGGCCTGACCAGGCCCGGCCCCAAGGGCGACGATGACTCGGGCCGAGCCAGCTGCTACGACCCGGAGCTCCTGCCGGACTCCGAGGGCCTTCTGGCAGCCCACTGTGAGATGGAAGAGCGCCACCCACTGGTCAGCGACAGTGGCCCCTCCACCCCCAGCCCAGAAGTGGCAGACGCTCCCTTCTTTCCGGTCCAGGCGCAAAATGTGGGGCAAAGTTGGATCAACATGGACTTTTACGCCCAGGTGAGTGATGTCACGCCAGCAGGGGGCGTCGTTCTGTCTCCCGGGCTGCAGAGCGACACCCCTGGCAAGAAGAAGAAGGACGAAGATGCGGGTGACGAGGAGACAGAGAAGGAGAAGCAGATGCAGTTCCAGCTCGTGGTGGTGGATTCAGACGGAGGTTACTCTCCGGAAGGTGTCGCCAGGCAGGTCGAGTCTAGCTCCCCCTACAGTCCAGCTCCAGAAAACGCCTACCATGCCCTTCCTCTCGAGCCTGGCGAGGAGCCCCAGACCTGGCGTGGTGAGTACTTGGCTCCAGACGGAGAAGCCCAGACGTCATACTTTGTGCCCGAAGCCGCACCAGCACCCATACTGCCCCCTGTCTCGGACTACACAGTAGTGCAGGAGGTGGACGGGCAGCACAGCCTTCTGCTAAACCCCTCTGCTCCACAATCGCCAGCATGCCCACCAAACCCCACCAAACACCTGCCCAGCGTGCCAGCCGTGCCCATGGGGTACCTCACCCCGGAACTGATGGAGAACCTCAGCCCGTGAAACTCAGGGCGTTTACACAGAAGCGAAAGGGCGGCTACCGAAAGGTTCCTCGCCTGTTCTCACGGCCTTTTCCTCCGCCTCTCACTGCTGGAACCCACGATAGCGCGACGGGGAGGCGCGGAACAGTGGGATTATTCCGCCTGGGAGCGTGTGTTTGTGTTGACTTGTTCTGATGTGCTAGTCCGCTGGGGAACCGCTGTAAATGTGTCTGTTCTGGCTGTTTTCTGGCACGTGTGAGTGAACGTACCCCACTCTGTGCCTGTGCTTAAGCTATGGGGAAACACTGGCTAGGCTAATGAACCGCGTACTCATCCTGCGCTTTAGCGAGCTTGGGTTTGGGTGGATGTTGCGGTGCAGTATGGGATGTTTTAGACAGGAACTTGGTCTAATCCCAGACCTCACTACAATCGGAATAAGTTTTAGGCTTAATCTGGAAAAGTTACCGTTTCAGTGGGGGTTTCAGACGACCCCCGGCTGGGTTTGGGGTTATGGACGTGTGGCCTGTAGCTGTGATTCAGTTCGTCCTGATAAGCTGGAGTGAAGAGATGGCACGATACCAATACCAGCACCGGTACCGATACCAGCACCGATACAATACTTTGTACTAAACACTACTTCTACTAAAACCTACTTCACACTAATTTACAAAACATCTAGAACCTACTTCACGCTAATTTACAGAACATCTACTAAAACCTACTTCATGCTAATTTACAGAACGTCCAGTAAAACCTACTTGACACTAATTTACAGAACGTCCAGTAAAACCTACTTCACACTAATTTACAGAACATCTAAAACCTACTTCACGCTAATTTACAGAACATCTAAAACCTACTTCACGCTAATTTACAGAACATCTACTAAAACCAACTTCACGCTAATTTACAGAACATCCAGTAAAACCTACTTCACGCTAATTTACAGAACATCTAGAACCTACTTCATGCTAATTTACAGAACATCTACTAAAACCTACTTCACGCTAATTTACAGAACATCCAGTAAAACCTACTTCACGCTAATTTACAGAACGTCCAGTAAAACCCACTTGACGCTAATTTACAGAACATCTACTAAAACCTACTTCATGCTAATTTACAGAACGTCCAGTAAAACCTACTTCACGCTAATTTACAGAACGTCCAGTAAAACCTACTTCGCGCTAATTTACAGAACATCTAAAACCTACTTCACACTAATTTACAGAACGTCCAGTAAAACCCACTTGACGCTAATTTACAGAACATCTACTAAAACCTACTTCACGCTAATTTACAGAACGTCCAGTAAAACCTACTTCACGCTAATTTACAGAACGTCCAGTAAAACCTACTTCACGCTAATTTACAGAACGTCCAGTAAAACCTACTTCACGCTAATTTACAGAACGTCCAGTAAAACTTACTTCACGCTAATTTACAGAACATCTAAAACCTACTTTACGCTAATTTACAGAACATCTAAAACCTACTTCACGCTAATTTACAGAAAGTCCAGTAAAACTTACTTCGCGCTAATTTACAGAACATCTAAAACCTACTTCACGCTAATTTACAGAACGTCCAGTAAAACCTACTTCACGCTAATTTACAGAACGTCCAGTAAAACCCACTTGACGCTAATTTACAGAACATCTACTAAAACCTACTTCATGCTAATTTACAGAACGTCCAGTAAAACCTACTTCACGCTAATTTACAGAAAGTCCAGTAAAACTTACTTCGCGCTAATTTACAGAACATCTAAAACCTACTTCACGCTAATTTACAGAACGTCCAGTAAAACCCACTTGACGCTAATTTACAGAACATCTACTAAAACCTACTTCACGCTAATTTACAGAACGTCCAGTAAAACCTACTTCACGCTAATTTACAGAACGTCCAGTAAAACCTACTTCACGCTAATTTACAGAACGTCCAGTAAAACCTACTTCACGCTAATTTACAGAACGTCCAGTAAAACTTACTTCACGCTAATTTACAGAACATCTAAAACCTACTTTACGCTCATTTACAGAACATCTAAAACCTACTTCACGCTAATTTACAGAAAGTCCAGTAAAACTTACTTCGCGCTAATTTACAGAACATCTAAAACCTACTTCACGCTAATTTACAGAACATCTAAAACCTACTTTACGCTAATTTACAGAACGTCCAGTAAAACCTACTTCACGCTAATTTACAGAACGTCCAGTAAAACCTACTTCACGCTAATTTACAGAACGTCCAGTAGAACCTACTTCACACTAATTTACAGAACATCTAAAACCTACTTCACGCTAATTTACAGAACATCTACCAAAACCTACTTCATGCTAATTTACAGAACATCTACTAAAACCTACTTCACGCTAATTTACAGAACATCTAAAACCTACTTCACGCTAATTTACAGAACATCCAGTAAAACCTACTTCATGCTAATTTACAGAACATCTAAAACCTACTTCACGCTAATTTACAGAACGTCCCGTAAACCTACTCTCCTGTTTGACTTTGGGTCATGCTACATGGCGCTGTAAGCACTTCCTTGGTGTCCCGTATGTGGTAGCAGCTGGTATGGAATCGTTTCCATCTCTATGAAATATGAACCCGGACACTTCTACTGTGAACCTGCTTCAGATCAGGTTTGCCCGGAACATCCAGCTCCAGCCGAGCAGACAGGATTCCGTCCATCCAGAGATCCAGAGATGAGTCATGAGTCTTCTCCAGAACACCAGGATATTTCTCTCCGGCCCCGATCCTGTCGGTGCGTCTGATTTATAGGGGCAATTCTCTTTTACACCACGCCAGCCTCACGGCACATTTTCAATTTCCCTGCATCAGCCAGACCCGGGGGGCCGCGGGGGGGCTGCGGGTGGGGGGGCTGAGCGGCGGGTCGATGCCGGAGCTGTTTGCTAATTGAAAAGGACAGAAGCTGATTTTGTACGGAAGCCAGGTCGGGGACAGCGCTGGCCCGTCTGAGGCGGATATATATAAACAGATATACCTACGTGTTTATGCGTTTGTAGTTTGGGTTCTAGATATCTAAGCGTTTGTACTAAAGCCTCTTGTCTTAATGAACTGTGCTTAAGCCTTGCCTTGTTTGGGTCATTACACACGGAGGAACACGGACTGAACAGAATTCCCGCAGCGTTTGCCCAACAGCTTTTCCACTCATGTAGCAGTTTTATAATGATGAAGTAAGGAACGCTGCCTCGCAGATGACGGTTCCGGAGCCGGACCGGACCCTGGGACGCACGCTCCTGATCATATGCACAGTGTTTAATGTTGTTCCATGTTTTTGACGGTGTTCGCACAGCCATATTCACCGACGAGCTGCTTTTACAGGGAGAACCGGACAGGAAAGATAACTGGAAACCAGGAGTGCTTTATTCCGGTCCCTTCGGAAAACTCTTCAATATGGAAATGTGCCACTTAACAAGGCTCTCGAAGCGGGGATGGGAACCAGGGGTCACCATGCCTACGACATACATTTAACTGACTATCTAGAACCACCCATGAACCTACTCGTGGGAGTGTTACATGGAATGCTGATGATGGGAAAATCTGGAAGACCTGGACATAACACATTTTTGTAAAGTTTTCCAAAGAACACACTGGGATGGTGTTAGAGGGAATCATCTTAAGTCTAGTCAGTATACCTTCTGTAGATTATTCCGAAGACCCTTCACGTGTATCTAGACCTTGTTTACTTGTTTAGGTTCTTCTATCCGGTACGATGAGCGGACTGGAATTTTAACTGATCTCCGACCCGGTTCGGCTTCCATCCAAGCTCTCTCCACATTAACCATGTGACACACACTGACTAGATTTAAGCTGGTTCTACTTTAAAAACCGGTATTAGAACCAAACCTGCAGTAACCCACGGTCCTGTGAGGGAGGTGGACGTCTGGTTCCTTCACCACCACATTCAGTCTGAGGGTGTAGTTAAGGGAACAGTCTGCAGGGTGCCGCCGGGGAAGTGGACTCCTGACGGCTGTACGTACAGACACAGTGTTGTTGGGAAGAGCTGGCGTGCCCCGATGACTGTTCCTTGATGTTCTGATGTTCCGAGTTTTGGGCGGAAGGTCAGCAGGACAGTGGGGAAGGTGCAGGGCCGAGCGTGTTCGGGTGCTGGAACGCTGGGTCCCGTGTTGGGCTGAGAGTCTGTGGTAGCTGTGGATGTTTACAGCAGCTCATGTATCAAGTGTACTTAAACCCTGCGCCACGTTCACTGGGCGCTGAACCACGCGACGCGCCGACGGTAGCCCCGCCACCCGGGCAGAGCCCTGTCTGTCCACTGGGGGGTGATCATATCCACGCCTACATGACCCTTTACAGCCTCCCTTTAAGGCTGATCTATGCAAATGAGCTCTGTTCTGACTGGCTGCCTCCTTCAGAAAGCAGTCCTTATAACATCAGCATGAAGCCTGTGTGGGCCCACAGCAGGTTAGCTCCACCCAATCAGCCTACAGCAGTTTAGCTCCAACTGTTCAGCCTGCAGCAGTTTAGCTCCACCTATTCACCCTATAGCGGTTTAGCTCCACCCATTCAGCCTATAGCAGTTTAGCCCCACCCGTTCAGCATGCAGCTGTTTAGCTCCACCCATTCAGCCTATAGCAGTTTAGCCCCACCCGTTCAGCATGCAGCTGTTTAGCTCCACCCATTCAGCCTATAGCAGTTTAGCTCCACCCATTCATCCTACAGCAGTTTAGCTCCACCCATTCTTTCTACAGCAGTTTAGCCCCACCCATTCAGCCTACAGCCGTTTAGCTCCACCCATTCAGCCTATAGCAGTTTAGCCCCACCTGTTCAGCATGCAGCTGTTTAGCTCCACCCATTCAGCCTGCAGCAGTTTAGCTCCACCCATTCAGCCTACAGCCGTTTAGCTCCACCCATACAGCCTACAGTCATTTAGCTCCACCCATTCTTTCTACAGCAGTTTAGCTCCACCCATTCAGCCTACAGCTATGTAAATGAGACTCGACAGAGAGCAGAACTCATTTGCATATGTCAGTCTTAAAGGGACAGTCTGTTTAAGTGTGTCCACGTGAACGACACAGGTCAGCTCTATTCGCATCGTCATGGCGATGTGGTCCGTCTGATTGATGTTTAGATGGCGTGGGCGTGTGAGGGGCGGGAACTCAGCCGTTAGCGTCTTTCAGCTGCGAGTGATTAAAGGCGGAGCCGGCGGGGGTAAGAGTGGGGCAGGTGTACAGGTGAGAGACGAACAGACCTGGACCTGGGCTGGTGATCTGTGGTGTGGATGATGAGGTTGATCAGACCTGTATCGGACCCACACTTGGTGACCGCCCTACCCCGCCGGGGTGCTGCTGGCCCGTGTGCGGCGTGGCGTTTGGTAAATAAGCTAAGTTGGAGTTTTAAGCCAAAATAAACGTTTCAGTATTATTACACGCGCCGTCGCCACCGCCACACAGCTAGACAGGAAGTGCCGCGGTTAGCGTATATACGGCAGACGGAACATTACGGTTCTCATCTCATGCCGCTTGCCTTACGGAGGAGAGTGCCGGCACGGCTCTGCCTCCTAACAGTCTTAAAGAACCAGGAGAACCAGGAGAACCTGGAGTACGAGTGCTTTAGCCCACACTGAATGTTCTACCGTTATTAAGCTCAGATTCTGCTGCTGCTCTCTCTCTCTCTCTCTCTCTCTCTCCCTCTCTCTCTCTCTCCCTCTCCCCCTCTCTCTCTCCCTCTCCCTCTCTCTCCCTCTCTCTCTCTCCCTCTCTCTCCCTCTCTCTCTCTCTCTCCCTCCCTCTCCCTCCCTCTCTCTCTCTCCCTCCCTCTCTCTCTCTCTCTCTCTCTCCCCCCTCCCCCCCCCCTCTCTCTCTCTCTCTCCCCCCTCTCTCCCCCCCTCTCTCTCTCCCTCTCTCTCTCTCCCCTCTCTCGCTCTCTCTCTCCTCTCTTGATCTGTTTGTAACTCTACATGCTGAATATGTCAGATATTAATGTTTTAATAGTAGCAGTCTAATAGGTCATGCTGTGATTGAAGTATTTACAGGTCTTGATTGGTATGCTAATCAGCTACATGCTATTAAATTGTTAATGCTAAAGTTGTTGTTTAAATGCTAATTTGTGAATGCTACAACATCATCAGTGCTACAAACACCCTGCCGCAAACACCTTCCTACAAACACCCTGCCACAACACCCTGCCGCAAACACAACACCCTGCCACAAACACCCTGCCGCAAACACCCTCCTACAAACACCCTGCCACAACACCCTGCCGCAAACACCCTGCCGCAAACACCCTCCTACAAACACCCTGCCACAAACACCCTGCCACAAACACAACACCCTGCAGCAAACACCCTGCCGCAAAACACCTGCCGCAAAACACCCTGCTATTAAAACACAACACCCTAGCCACCAAACTAATTTGTGAATGCCGCAAACCCTTCCACAAACACCCTGCCGCAAACACAACACCCTGCCACAAACACCCTGCCGCAAACACCCTCCTACAAACACCCTGCCACAAACACCCTGCTGCAAACACAACACCCTGCCACAAACACCCTCCTACAAACACCCTGCCGCAAACACAACACCCTGCCACAAACACCCTCCTACAAACACCCTGCCGCAAACACAACACCCTGCCACAAACACCCTCCTACAAACACCCTGCCGCAAACACACCCTGCCACAAACACCCTCCTACAAACACCCTGCCACAAACACCATGCCCCAAACAACCTCCTACAAACACCCTGCCACAAACACCCTCCTACAAACACCCTCCTACAAACACCCTGCCGCAAACACAACACCCTGCCACAAACACCCTCCTACAAACACCCTCCTACAAACACCCTGCCACAAACACCCTCCTACAAACACCCTTCCACAACACCCTGCCGCAAACACCCTCCTACAAACACCCTCCTACAAACACCCTGCCACAACACCCTGCCGCAAACACAACACCCTGCCACAAACACCCTCCTACAAACACCCTGCCGCAAACACAACACCCTGCCACAAACACCCTCCTACAAACACCCTGCCACAAACACCCTGCCGCAAACAACCTCCTACAAACACCCTGCCACAAACATCCTCCTACAAACACCCTGCCGCAAACACAACACCCTGCCGCAAACACCCTCCTACAAACACCCTGCCACAAACACCCTCCTACAAACACCCTGCCACAAACACAACACCCTGCCACAAACACCCTCCTACAAACACCCTGCCACAAACACCCTCCTACAAACACCCTGCCACAAACACCCTGCCGCAAACACAACACCCTGCCACAAACACCCTGCCGCAAACACCCTCTTACAAACACCCTCCTACAAACACCCTGCCGCAAACACCCTCCTACAAACACCCTGCCGCAAACACCCTGCTATACCCAGATATGGTGTTGTGGATGCTGGTGTACCAGCGGGGTGACCAGTTAACGCAGCACCAGACCGGTGTACATGCTCTGCGCTGGTTTGTTCAGCAGGCTAACCCAACACTACGGTTCAGATCATTCAGATTAGCTGGTAATGCTACTGTGCTAAAAGCTACAGACAGAGCAGTCTTGGCTGTAGCTGACAGCCGTAACTATGTAAACACTACAGTTAGCTGCCCGCTAACGAACAGGCCTACCCGACCGGACCCGAGCGTGCGGGGTCCCGGGCTCTTTTCCGGAACAGGTGACGCCCGGTTTACGCAGATGCCCGTTTACCGTGTCTCCGTGTTCCTGTAATGAAGACGACGCAGCAGAGCGCTCATTCAGACTGCTGGGTTGATCAGAGATGCTAAATGCTAACGGCTGATTTTGCCCATACCTCAGCAGGCTGCTCTGCTGTTGTGTCTTCAGCCCTGAGAGGAGAAGCTCCTCCGCCGCACGTCCTTCATGTTGCTGAGTTGTTGTTATGGGTTGTGACTGTGAAGTGACTCAGACTGTGGAGCTCGGAATAAACGGATGCTGGTTAGTCCGCTGTTGTGTCTGTGTGCGTCTCTCCACTCCGCCTTCCGGCCTCATTCCAGCCGGACCGAAGGACAGACTGCGGCAGAGGCACAGCTCTGCGCTCAGAGGGACTGAACACGGACCCCAAGTGCTTCAGTGTTTACAGCCCAGTCCCGGAGACATCGGAGCGCTAGTTTGGATTATATGGATTTACCTTATATCCGGTTTATGTTTACCACATGTGGACACACATACCGACCTATCTGGCGTTAGCCAATATGGGACATATAACACTTCTATAAACACATACACTATATTACCCAAAAGTATTCACTTCCCCATCCAGATCACTGACTTCAGTGTTCCAATCTCCTCCATGTCCACAGGTGTATAAGCCGAGCACCTAGACCTGCAGACTGCTCCTACAGGCGTTAGTGAGAGAACGGGTCGCTCTCAGGAGCTCAGTGAACTCCAGCGTGGTACCGTGATAGGATCCACCTGTGCTACAAGTCCAGTGGTGAAATTCCCTCCTACTAAATATTCCACAGTCCACTGTCAGTGGGATTAGAACACAGTGGGAGTGATCGGGATCGACAGCATGTACGATAACAGAGCGGGGTCAGCGGATGCTGAGGGTCATAGGTCACAGAGGTCACCACCTTCCTACAGAGTCCATCACTACAGACCTCCAACCTTCATGTGTGCTTCAGATCAGCTCAGGAACAGTGTGTAGAGCTTCAGTGAATGGGTTTCCATGGCGAGCAGCTGCATCCCAGCCTTACACCACCAAGCGAGGTACAGAGCTCCTCCTGCCTTTCTCCACCTTAAATACACAGTACGGAGCTCCTCCTGCCTTTCTCCACCTTAAATACACAGTACGGAGCTCCTCCTGCCTTTCTCCACCTTAAATACACAGTACGGAGCTCCTCCTGCCTTTCTCCACCTTAAATACGCAGTACAGAGCTCCTCCTGCCTTTCTCCACCTTAAATAAAGGTTCTCCACTGATAAAGCTCCTCAGATAATGTTGACAACGTACCGCTATGAGGTGCTGAATGACAAAATAACAGAAACACTCCAAAGACCAAGCTGATGTAGCTAACATGACGGAACCGCAGACGCAGGAATTAGCATCATGCTAAAGGGGTGTGGGAACGGTGCTGGAGCTCGTTAGCGCAGGTTCGTGGAATCCTGTATTTACCAAGAGAATCGGAACCGCGTCTGCTTTTGTTCACTATTAGCAACATTAGCATTAGCATTCCCTAAACGTTCCCAAACGTTGCGGATGGTGAATCCAAAGGACCAGCGCTCCGGCTAGCCTTTGGCGCTAACTCGTTGGCTGCTGTCTTGCTTAGCGACGTTAGCACTGAGCTATTCTTCCTCCGCAGATTAAAAACAAGTCCCACGTGACGCCTCCATCTGAAAGCGTGTTCCAACACAACAGGAGGTTCCCCATGTTCCGAAGCGTGCGTGTAATAATGACCACACGTTGAGGAGCGCAGCAGAAAAGGCTCCATTAATTTAGCGCCCGAGAACCGCGGGAGATTAGCTTAGCTCCATTATTCGGAGCCATGCCGAGGAGAGGGGTAGGTGCATTACGGAGTTCAGGTCAACACAGCTGAGGCGCTAATGCGCAGCGAGCTGAGGAGAGCTATAGGGCTCATCCCGCGCTCCGCTAAGTGGTTCTACAGGCGGCTGGAAGCAGCTGACGAAGAAAGCAGATCAGCTAATTAGCCGGCCCGGGCGTACTTAGCAACACGGCGTGGAGCTGATTGAATCGGAGGAAGCCTCTCACGCTCTCCGCTTCTCAGGACATTGCAGGTAATTGCCCATAAGCCCCGGCTCCTCTGCACTGGATCTTCAGGCCAATTACGCGTATCAAGCCGCCCACTCCGGCCCTTTCAGCGCCGCTGCGCGCTCGTTGACCTTTTCCTCTGTCCAAATGGGCCGTGCTGAAGGAGCAGCCGTGTTTGCTCAGGATCCGGCTGGCGGCGGAAAGAGGAGTGACGGAGCGGAGCTGGAGATCACTGGAGATCATTTCCACAAGATAGGCTGTTAAAATACGGCCAAAATAACGGAAACACTGAGGTAACTAAATCACAAAGGCCCCTCCGCACCTGCTGACCATCTCAGACTTTCATCTAACGGGCTAAGTGCTGCACCAATAACGCCAAACTATCTAGAACATTACAACTCCGTTAATATATAACCTCAGCTTTGAGTATTAGCCAGTGGTAACCACTCATAATTACCTAGAACATTACATCTCTGCTGGTGTTACCTGCTAGCATTAGCTAATCCTAAACACCAATACTATCTAGAACATTACAACTCTGTTTATATAACCTCAGCTGTGAGTATTAGCCAGAGGTAAACACCAATTATTATCTAGAACATCTCTGTTAATGTTACCTGCTTGCATTAGCTAATGCTAAATACAATAACTATCTAGAACATTACAACTCCGTTAATATATAACCTCAGCTGTAAGTATTCACCAGTGGTAACCACCCATAATTACCTAGAACATTACATCTCTGTTAATGTTACCTGCTAGCATTAGCTAATCCTAAACACCAATACTATCTAGAACATTACAACTCTGTTTATATAACCTCAGCTGTATTAGCCAGAGGTAAACACTAATTATTATCTAGAACATCTCGGTTAATGTTTCCTGCTGGCTTTAGCTAATACTAAATACAATAACTATCTAGAACATTACAACTCCGTTAATATATAACCTCAGCTGTAAGTATTCACCAGTGGTAACCACCCATAATTACCTAGAACAGTACATCTCTGTTAATGTTACCTGCTAGCATTAGCTAATCCTAAACACCAATACTATCTAGAACATTACAACTCTGTTTATATAACCTCAGCTGTATTAGCCAGAGGTAAACACTAATTATTATCTAGAACATCTCGGTTAATGTTTCCTGCTGGCTTTAGCTAATACTAAATACAATAACTATCTAGAACATTACAACTCCGTTAATATATAACCTCAGCTGTAAGTATTCACCAGTGGTAACCACCCATAATTACCTAGAACAGTACATCTCTGTTAATGTTACCTGCTAGCATTAGCTAATCCTAAACACCAATACTATCTAGAACATTAAAACTGTTTATATAACCTCAGCTGTGAGTATTAGCCAGAGGTAAACACCAATTATTATCTAGAACATCTCTGTTAATGTTACCTGCTGGCATTAACTAATGCTAAATATAATAACTATCTAGAACATTACAACTCCGTTAATATATAACCTCAACTTTGAGTATTAGCCAGTGGTAACCATTCATAATTACCTAGAACATTACATCTCTGCTAATTTTACCTGCTAGCATTAGCTAATCCTAAACACCAATACTATCTAGAACATTACAACTCTGTTTATATAACCTCAGCTGTGAGTATTAGCCAGAGGTAAACACCAATTATTATCTAGAACATCTCTGTTAATGTTATCTGTTGGCATTAGCTAATGCTAAATACAATAACTATCTAGAACATTACAACTCTGTTAATATATAACCTCAGCTGTAAGTATTCACCAGTGGTAACCACTCATAATTACCTAGAACATTACATCTCTGCTAATGTTACCTGCTTGCATTAGCTAATCCTAAACACCAATACTATCTAGAACATTAAAACTCTGTTTATATAATCTCAGCTGTGAGTATTAGCCAGAGGTAAAGGCCAATTATTATCTAGAACATCTCTGTTAATGTTACCTGCTGGCATTAGCTAATGCTAAATACAATAACTATCTAGAACATTACAACTCCGTTAATATATAACCTCAGCTGTGAGTATTCACCAGTGGTAACCACCCATAATTACCTAGAACATTACATCTCTGATAATGTTACCTGCTAGCATTAGCTAATCCTAAACACCAATACTATCTAGAACATTAAAACTCTGTTTATATAACCTCAGCTATGAGTATTAGCCAGAGGTAAACACCAATTATGATCTAGAACATCTCTGTTAATGTTTTCTGTTGGCATTAGCTAATGCTAAATACAATAACTATCTAGAACATTACAACTCTGTTAATATATAACCTCAGCTGTGAGTATTCACCAGTGGTAACCACCCATAATTACCTAGAACATTACATCTCTGATAATGTTACCTGCTAGCATTAGCTAATCCTAAACACCAATACTATCTAGAACATTAAAACTCTGTTTATATAACCTCAGCTATGAGTATTAGCCAGAGGTAAACACCAATTATTATCTAGAACATCTCTGTTAATGTTACCTGCTGGCATTAGATAATGCTAAATACAATAACTATCTAGAACATTACAACTCCGTTAATATATAACCTCAGCTGTGAGTATTCACCAGTGGTAACCACCCATAATTACCTAGAACATTACATCTCTGCTAATGTTACCTGCTAGCATTAGCTAATCCTAAACACCAATACTATCTAGAACATTAAAACTCTGTTTTTATAACCTCAGCTGTGAGTATTAGCCAGAGGTAAACGCCAATTATTATCTAGAACATCTCTGTTAATGTTACCTGCTTGCATTAGCTAATGCTAAATACAATAACTATCTAGAACATTACAACTCCGTTAATATATAACCTCAGCTGTGAGTATTCACCAGTGGTAACCACCCATAATTACCTAGAACATTACATCTCTGCTAATGTTACCTGCTTGCATTAGCTAATCCTAAACACCAATACTATCTAGAACATTAAAACTCTGTTTATATAATCTCAGCTGTGAGTATTAGCCAGAGGTAAAGGCCAATTATTATCTAGAACATCTCTGTTAATGTTACCTGCTGGCATTAGCTAATGCTAAATACAATAACTATCTAGAACATTACAACTCCATTAATATATAACCTCAGCTTTGAGTATTCACCAGTGGTAACCACCCATAATTACCTAGAACATTACATCTCTGATAATGTTACCTGCTAGCATTAGCTAATCCTAAACACCAATACTATCTAGAACATTAAAACTCTGTTTTTATAACCTCAGCTGTGAGTATTAGCCAGAGGTAAACACCAATTCTTATCTAGAACATCTCTGTTAATGTTACCTGCTGGCATTAGCTAATGGTAAACACAATAACTATCTAGAACATTACAACTCCGTTAATATATAACCTCAGCTGTGAGTATTCACCAGTGGTAACCACCCATAATTACCTAGAACATTACATCTCTGCTAATGTTACCTGCTAGCATTAGCTAATCCTAAACACCAATACTATCTAGAACATTAAAACTCTGTTTATATAATCTCAGCTGTAAGTATTAGCCAGAGGTAAACGCCAATTATTATCTAGAACATCTCTGTTAATGTTACCTGCTGGCATTAGCTAATGGTAAACACAATAACTATCTAGAACATTACATGTCGGTTAATATATAACCTCAGCTGTGAGTATTAGCCAGTGGTAAACATCAACAATTATCTAGAACATTACATCTCTGTTAATGTTACCTCCTGTTAGTGTTGGGTCCCTCTTTCAGGAAAAGTTCTGCAAAGGAGGAGGGAGTGTAGCGTGTAGGGTGGAGGAGGAGGAGGTAGTGTAGGGTGGAGGAGGAGGGACTGTAGTGTGTAGGGTGGAGGAGGATGGAGTGTAGTGTGTATGGTGGTGGTGGAGGGACTGTAGTGTGTAGGGTGGAGGAGGAGGAGGTAGTGTAGGGTGGAGGAGGACTGTAGTGTGTAGGGTGGAGGAGGAGGGACTGTAGTGTGGTGGAGGATGGAGTGTAGTGTGTATATTGGTGGTGGAGGGACTGTAGTGTGTAGGGTGGAGGAGGAGGAGGTAGTGTAGGGTGGAGGAGGAGGGACTGTAGTGTGTAGGGTGGAGGAGGAGGAGGTAGTGTAGGGTGGAGGTGGAGGGACTGTAGTGTGGTGGAGGATGGAGTGTAGTGTGTATATTGGTGGTGGAGGGACTGTAGTGTGTAGGGTGGAGGTGAAGTAGAGCAAACGTACCCTGAACCCGCTGGTTCTCTGTGTCCGGTTCTCAGGAACAGAACCTCCATTTCTCTGCACCTCACCAGAGGTACCACATGGAGCTGGTCAGCCGCCCTGTGGAAACAGACCATTAGAACCGTAGGGATTAAAATCTGATGGGTTCCGTCTCCACTGCTGGCACGGTTCCCCCTTTTAGAGAACAGTTCCGCACACGGAGTCAGCCTCACAGCTATGCGGGGTTTATGAGCGGATGCTGAAGCTCTCACTGCTGTAAACACAAAAGATCCGGTTCTGTTCAGATTCCAGGATCCGCTCACACCCTCTTCTCCATCAGAACTCCTGGAGTGTGGGCCTGGGATACAGCTCACTGTGCTCCCCGCCAGGTGAGTCAGATCCGGGTCACTGTCCTCGTGTCTCATACAGGCTGGGGCGCGAAGAGACAGCGTCCAGAACCGGGGGTCCAGAGATCCGGATCCGTTTCCTTCCGTTCAGCACAAACGCGAAGAACCACATACGTCTGAATTAAACATGAGCAGAACCTCATTTAGAACCCAGAGGAACACCGAAGAACGGAACAGTTTCCCCAGAGAACCCAGAGAGAACCACGTACCACATGACTTCTTAAACTTCAGGAATATGAGAATCGTCTGATACTGACACCATTCAAACCATTAATAATTTATTATTATTATCAGACATTATTATTAGTCTGATTAGCTCATTCAGAATTCTGAGACATTATTATTATTATTATTGTTGTTATTATTATTATTATTATCGTTATTATTGTTATTATTATTGTTATTATTATTATTATTATTAGTCATGTGTTTGATAGTCAGATGTTTATAAAATTGTTATTAATTTAATATACCAATTCAAATTTTATAAAAATGAGTCACAATTTTAAAATTGTTGTAACTGTTTGATATACTAACATTATTTATTTATTTATTATTAATATTATTAGTTTGATATACTAATTAAAAGTTGGTAAACTGGGTCACTGTTTTGATGTACTGATTTAAGAATGTTATTTATTAGAGGTGTATTAGGTTTATTATTATTTATTAGATTTATTCCCAGTAATTGGGAATATTGGAGATTGGATACTGCAGGTGAAGACTCAGTCTCTGTTAGAACCGCAGGAGAGAGAAGGCAGGTGAGGTTCTCTGTTCTACCTGGCAGGAGCGGTCTTACACTGAGAAGACCAATACAGGGTTCTAGCAGCTCTGGAACAGGGTATACACCAGCCCAGGGTTCTCCTCCTCCCTTCTTCAGACAGGGAACGTCTCCACACAGGGATCTGCAGGTTCCCCAGGAGCTTCCTAACCATGGATCCCTGTGCACCTACACCCCTTCCTGGAGGTTCTTGCTGAGGAACCGTCCAGCATCTCCCTGTACCACCGCCGGCCCCTGTTTCTGTTATTTTGTCCCCTCCCTGCTCTGTTTACTGCAGGAGGTGGATAGACCCGGCGCTCATGGTCCGGAGACCACCGTGTGGACGCAGCCTGAACCGGGCCACGCGCTCAAACTGCTCCCCGTGTCCCCGGGCCGGACCTGCTGAAGACCTGGGGGAGGAAACCTGGACCTGAACTTCGGGCTCAGCAGTTCTACCCGCCCTGTAAACACCGAGAACGGGCGGATCTCTCTCCCTGCCTCCGCTTCCGGTGGGGCTCGTGCAGGGGCTGCGCACCGCGCGCGGAGTAAGGGCGGAGGGTGCCACCTGGCGGCCACAGGCTGCACTGCAGGGCGGAGTGGAGGCCCAAACCCAAACCGGCAGCAGCTCCAGGGAGACAGCACCGGGAGTTCTGAGTCATCCCCGCACATGGAAAACTAGAAGGCAGTAAGGAGGAGAAGCCTGGACAGAACCGACACAACACTGACACAACACCCAGTATAATAAATATAATATCAGAACGGAAGTAGCTCCGTCTGCGTCTCTCTTTACAGGAACCCACACGAACCAGTCAGAGTACTCTGTGTGAGGCTGTGATGATAAATATTCCAGAGTACGTGATGGATCTACTCCTGTTTTTTCCCGGTTTTCCAGCTTCCTAAAGCCGGTAGAGCTGCTGGATTAGCCTCACTGAGGATCCTCTGTGTTAGCTAACGTTAGCAGCTGAAGCTAATCCCAGTGTAGTGAATCCTTTACTCTCCAGATGGAGATGAAGCTCCACCAGCACTATGGTACTCCAGTAAGAGCTCCAGAGTGTAAACTAGGACGGGATGATGATGTTCTGATCCATATGTGTAGAGTTATTACTCTGTAGAAAGCATTACTACATCAGGAGACCAGCTAGGAGAAGCTAACGCTGTTAGCGCTGATGCTAGCGGCCACAGAGCGAGTGTTCCTGCTCATATTAACACTCGACAGAGAAAAATAAAAGCTGGGTTTGGTTCTCCACACGGTTCTGGGTACATGTGGGTGAGTGTAGGTGTGTGAGAGAGAGTGAGGGGGTGTGAGGGGGTGTGTGGGTGGAGAGTAGAGTTCTAGAGTTTATCAGTTAGCTTCAGCTAATAAGCTAAACAGCATGTTAGCTAGCTAATTAGCCTAGTTAGCTTCTTTAGAGTGACGTACCATGAGCAGTAAAGTTAATCAGGGTGATTAGAACGGTTCTGTTGCTCCAGCTGGTGAAATGCACTCTAGTTCTGTGGGTTCCTGTAAGTTCTGTGGGTTCCTGTGTGGGTTCTTGTTTTGTGTATGTGGATCTTTGTACAGTGAATGTCTCTACAGTACACTCAGCAGGTCCAGGTGAGCCTGGTGTTAATCAGCCACACTGAGGTTTCCAGTAGCTGTGTCCCTGTGGGGAGTTCAGGGCTGTAAACCAGGACACTCACTAAGTGTACTGGATTAATATCATATACTGCACCTTTAATGTTCTTACTGCACCTTTAATGTTAACGAATACTGCACCTTTAATGCACCTACTGCACCTTTAATGCACCTACTGCACCTTTAATGCTCTTACCGCACCTTTAATGCACTTATTGTACCTTTAATGCTCTTACTGCACCTTTAATGCTCTTACTGCACCTTTAATGCCCTTCCTGCACCTTTACTGGCTGTGTTAAGAGGAAGTGAGGGGTAACGCTGTGAGTCATTGATCTGAGACGCAGCTTCAGGTAAATCTCTCTTTATTGGAGGAAAATGTTTCTTTCACATCGCTTGACCGTCGCTTCACACTCGCCGTCCGACAGCACCAACATTTCTCATACAGGGTCTCAGGTTTTCCAGCTCCATGAAGTTTTCCAGAACACCTTCATTAAGTATTCAAAATGCCGTAGCTCCTCCCCGTCTCCTCCCTCCTCCCTCCGAGCTGATGTGTTAGTGATCACAGTGTAGAACAGTAAACGCCCTCGTACTGCATCAACACTCCAATAAAGCTTCCTGTGTGTTTGGTGTTCAGTATAACAGTCATTTATTTTTCATATCTGTGTTAATAACTGTGTTAATAACTCTGACCTACCGACTGCACTGTGTTATCCATATACGTGTATTAGGATGCACCGGACTGACCTGATCAAAGGTGTGGATCATTTCCACATTAATAAACACACTACATTAACACAGTGTGCAGGTATGAGCAACACGCGTGTTAATTAGATATGTTTAATAATGTTCGTCCTCAGATCAGACTCGGTGCCTGTAAATCTACTGAAGCAGCATGTCTGATTATATATGTGTATATCTGCTAGCATGTCAGATAGCCTCTGACGTTTATTCGATGTTAAGCTGATGTTCCTTTCTTGTGTGTGCGGCGTGTTGCGTGTGTTTCCCTCTCCTCTCTGATTGGCTGAGGATCAGACAGGTGCCACTAGAGCGTAGTTTCTGCACCTGGCTTCATGAAAGCTTATCAGAGCACAATGGGATGGAAACAACCTCAACATCACCGCACGAAACACGCCCCAACGCCGCAGCGGACCAAAACTAACGGTTCAGATTAGCATGCACGCAGCATCAGCTACCACTGACTTAGCATGCATTTAGCATTGGCTAATGGTTCGTAATAGCATGTGTTTAGGACTGGCTACGTAATGAGTTAGCATAATTAGCATTGGCTAATGGTTCGTAATAGCATGTGTTAAGGACTGGCTATGTGGTGAGTTAGCATTAAATTAGCATTGGCTAATGGTTCATAATAGCATGCATCCAACATAGACTATGCTCAGTGCTACTAAGCTAACACTGAGTCCATGCTCTTATGAACTGGTAGCTAATGCCAGGTTCATGCTAAGTCAGTAAAGTTAAATGCACGTTAATTTCATCCTAACTCTGTTCATATTTAATCCCGACTGCAGTCTGGAATCTTTACTCAACGTCAAGTTCTCGCTAATCACGTCGTAGCCAAAGTTTAGAGTAACAAGTGCTGTTATCAATGCTAACTCAGGTTGTAGCCAATTCCACATGCATGCTAATGCGAGTTGCTAAGGTTAAATTCATGCTAACTCATTTCGTAGCCAGTTCACCGTCACCGCTGAATGCCTGCTATTTTGACCTGTTAGCACATGCTAAATTCACGCTAACCCAGTCGCAGTTGATGCCGAATGTGTGCTATTTGAACCGTTAGCAGATGTTAAAGGTAGCAGAGCCAATCAAAAGTGCCTTTCGTGGATAATCAGCACACGAGTGTGTATGATTCCGCCCTCTCTGTCATCGCTCGCTCTGTACGGCCTCTGTAGGTCCATCGCTGTGCGGCGCTGAGCGCTCAATACTAATCGGCAAATTCATACAGGAGCGCAGGACGCTGCAGGGCAGAGGGTGTGTCCCTGCTTAGACCTCCCGTCACTCTCATTGGCTGCCCCCTGCATGTCAGGCTCAGACTGGCTGGCTCAGCTGTCAGTCCGAGGAGGCGGAGCGTCACTGTCAGGTTTCCCTGATGTGATTGCCGTCCTCCGTCAGCCCCTGTCACTGTCAGGAGGCGGCGAGCGGCTCCTCACAGTGTCAAAGTGTGGCCGGCGCGTCGGACTGAGAGGCGATCAGCCGTCGTCAGTGTCAGCATCAGCTGGTGTTGGGGGACAGCGCCCCCTCCTGTCAGCTGAACTGGATCTTACACCTGGAGCGCTTGGCTCATGGCTGTTGCATCACCTGGGGGTCCCTAGCTTCTACCTGCCCCAGGTCAATCTGCCTTAGGCCTACCTGCCCCAGATCTAACTGTTTGTAGGCTACCTGCGGGTGGGCGTGGCCTGAAACCACCTGACCTCTCTGCACCTGTCTAATAACGACCTGCCCCTGGTGGCCATGCTGGTGATGATGTGAGTCACCGTGACTGTGCCTTTCCCCACTGCCATGGTGACCCCTGTCTTGACCTCCATGGTGGCCATGATGATGTCTATGGTGAGGGTGGTGACCTCCATGATGACCGTGACCTGCGTCAGGTGAGTGGCTATGCCCGGCCCCCTCCTCTACTTCCTCAGGCTGTTCCTCCACCGTTGCGTTGCACTCCAGGGGTCGAATAGAGCTCTGCAGTGGGCAGGAAGTAAACGCCACCCCGGTTAAGGTGCGGCATGTATCGGCCGATGAGTTAGTAACGTGTGGAGCAACAAAAAGATTTCACAAGAAGAAACAATTCAAGAACCACATGAACCGAAGACACGCGGCGCCGTGGCTTACCTCCGTCGCACACTCTCCACACATCCCATCACAGTAGGTCTTCTTGATGGCCTCCTCCACGTATGGCTGACTCAGGATGGTGTAGGGCAGCGACAGGTGGTGTGTAAGCCGACCACATCTGAACAGGAAGAACGAAGAATTACAGTCTGAATGCAGACGAATCACACAGCTTTGCTAATCAGCTAATATGCTAATACAGCTAATAAGCTAAGCGGTTAGCAGCAGCAGGCTAACCTGTCGTAGATCTGGAAGTCATCCTTAGCCACGTTGGCGATTTGCCACACGTCCGGCGCCTCCGGGTCCTGGCCGTAGAGGGCGATGCTGTCCGAAAGCCTCTGCTCAAGGACGGAATGCAGCCTCCGGGAATTCTCCTCCTGGCTGTTCACCACCATGTACGTGATGTTAGCGTATCCCATCTTCTCCAGCTTCAGGCGCAGGCCGTCCATTCTGTGCACAATTGCAGTGACAGTTTGGTGGAAACAGTCTAATTCACTCCAAACGTAGTCGGTTAGCTAGAACACATTTAGCTTCAGCACCAGAGCTACGACGCTAACCTAGCTAACAAGCTAAAGGCGCCTATAGCGCACCAATTAGCATCATGCTAAAATCACATACTGTTCAACAGCTTCTTACTGAAATGGTCAGTTCCACCTTAAATGTCACCGTTTAAGGTGGAACAGACTGCTCCAGCCAGTGTGCGTGATGTCCTTGATGTTTGGAATGGCGTGTGTGGAAGAACGTGTAAATATGACTTTACGTCGAATGACTCCTCAGAGTAAACACGTGCTGTGGACACCGCCGCTTTCACAATCGGACCCTCGAACCGGCCGCTCCAGGTGAGGTGAGGACAGCGGTGTGAAGCAGGTCGATACTGGCGCCGCAGCCCACAACGGGACATATTAGAATATCCTTCAGCCCGTTTCCACACATTTCCACACATGTCCACACATTTCCACACACTTCCACACATTTCTACACATGTCCACACATTTCTACACACTTCCACACATTTCTACACATGTCCACACATTTCCACACACTTCCACACATTTCTACACATGTCCACACATTTCTACACACTTCCACACATTTCTACACATTTCCACACACTTCCACAGATCTCTACACAGTTCCACACATTTCTATTTTCCATTAAAAGTGTCTCATTGCGTCTCAGTGTCTCACTATTTTTATTTTAAAAATTAATTAATTAAATTGTTAATTTAAATGTGAAAATATTTTTTATCTAATTTGTTTTTTTTTTCTGTTTTAATTTAAATTCATTAAATTTACTTTAATGATCATTTGAACTTTTTTAGTCTAATTATTTTTTAAATACTGTGTTTCATATTTTCTATGTTTCTATAATTCTTTAATTGTTTCAGTTGAATTCTTCCTGTTTCTTTCCTGCTTGTGTTGTGTTTTTGCATTTGTCTTGTTGTAAAGCATAAAGAATAATCTATAAATAGATATTATTATTGTTATTAATTATTATTATTATTAATAATAACAATAATTAATAATGATAATATAATGCATATCACTTTGCATGCTTGGAGACATATTGTGGATCATATCAATTATTTAAAAGATTACTGAGACTGAGATGAGGCTCGGTAATCTGGTGCTGAGGAGATTCGGTGTTCGACTGCTTTGGTCTGGAGGATGTTCAGGTGTTATGCTGAAGGTAAATATGAAGGTGTGACTGTAATTTTTACCCAGATGTGTCTGTAAATGTGGATGTCATGTGACCTCCTGGCTAAGACTGGACACGCCCGTGCGCTAGGCGGAGGTTAGCCTGGGTACTCACTTGGACGCCTGCACCAGGCAGAACAATCAACTGGCCTGGAAAAAGGCCACCACGGTCACCTGGCCGAGGCTGTCCTTCAGCGGCTCCGTCTCTCCGATCTTCCACACCGGCGGCGCCTTACAGCGGGCTCCATCAGGCTCACTCTCTGCTCTGCTGCCCGCTAGCACGCAGAGAGCCAGGGCCACACTGACCCCCGCCCACATCTCTGCACCCCAAACGAGACCCTGCACACACAGGCATGGAGTGAGATTAGCATTAGCCTTTCAGCTAGCTAGCTGACTGATTTAGCTCCAGATGTTTGTTGTGCTGGGGGTCAGGAATGACCTTTGACCCCTGTCACCCAGAACACCTCATAGAGCATATACTATGGTGAGCTATTAGCTAGAGTAGCCTAGCTAGCACTTAGCAACACAGCACTCGTCCGGATTTCCAGCTCGGTGGTCAGTAAATCAAAGCGCTGAGCCGGTAACTGTGGTGCTGTGATAAACTCTGAGAGAGCTGGGTTCTAGATAGCTTTATACACCGTGTTAGAAGACCACACAGTAGCTACCCTGAGTGAGTCTGTGCTAAGGGACCGTGTGCGCGCAGTGCTCAGTGCAGAGGGAGGGCCGTTGCTGTGGGAGGAGGAGCAAACGGCAGCTCCTCCTCCCACAGCAAGCGTCTCTGTCACAGCCCTGTTTGTTGTGCAGCTTGTCGCCTGGACTATGTATGAGCTTAACACGGCTGGATGTGCAGTATAACCTCAACACGACCTCCAGGACTTCAAAACAAGGAACGTCTGCAGGTCCAGCTGGGGACAGCCCATTGAAACAGGGACATCTGGTCCCCCTCATTTAGCTGGAATACCTTTAGGACAGGTGAGAGGTCAGGTCGCCCCCTGCTGTTTGTGCAGGTGAAGAGCATTACAGGGTGCAGAACAAACAGATGACAGAGAGGAACCCGCACACATGATTCTCAGACAGCGCTCCTCTTGCTGCTCATGAGTGCTGCCGTGTTTCCCCTCCTTCGTCATAGAAACCGCTGTTCTGTCTGTTTCCTGTTTATTACTGGTTTATAAACACCTACGTGTTAATAACGAGTAACACACCAACATCACACTCCTTCAACCTGACAGAGGCATCAAAGCTAGATCAGAGGAAGGCAGAGAACACACGACAGCAGATCGTAAACACAGTAAACACCAGCTGACGGTGTACCCCCACCCACCCGGTTCTCCACCTGTGTTATAAATGTGTTATAATCTTACTTGTCTGGTCTCAGAGTCCGCTCTGTAGCTCCTCTCTGCAGCTGTTTCAGATAAACTGTCCCCTGCTCGGCCCCCTCTCTGTTATTTATACCCCGCTTGTTTTTCTCGCCTCACTCTGGGACAAAGTTCCTGCCAGGCTCCGCCCCCTCAGCCCG
>JAMWET010002411.1:152500-228804 GCA_024036415.1 Prochilodus magdalenae
CCTCACTTACCCCCCACTACACCCTCACTAATCTCCCACCTCACCCGTACTACACCCTCACTTACCCCCCGCTAACCCCCACTACACCCTCAATAACCCCCCACCTCACTCCCACCTCACCCCTACTACACCCCCGCTAACCCCCACTACACCCTCACTTACCCCCCACCTCACTCCCACCTCACCCCTACTACACCCCCGCTAACCCCCACTACACCCTCACTTACCCCCCGCTAACCCCCACTACAGCCTCAATAACCCCCCACCTCACTCCCACCTCACCGCACTACACCCTCAATAACCCCCCACCTCACTCCCACCTCACCCATACTACACCCTCACTACACCCTCATTTACCCCCCACCTCACCCCTACTACACCCCCGCTAACCCCCACTACACCCTCACTAACCCCCCACCTCACTCCCACCTCACCCCACTACACCCTCAATAACCCCCCACCTCACCCATACTACACACTCGCTAACCCCCCGCTAACCCCCACTACACCCTCACTAACCCCCCACCTCACTCCTACAACACCCCCGCTAACCCCCACTACACCCTCAATAACCCCCCACCTCACTCCCACCTCACCCCTACTACACCCTCACTTACCCCCCACTACACCCTCACTAACCTCCCACCTCACCCGTACTACACCCTCACTAACCCCCACTACACCCTCAATAACCCCCCACCTCACTCCCACCTCACCCCTACTACACCCCCACTACACCCTCACTTACCCCCCACCTCACTCCCACCTCACCCCTACTACACCCCCGCTAACCCCCACTACACCCTCACTTACCCCCCGCTAACCCCCACTACAGCCTCAATAACCCCCCACCTCACTCCCACCTCACCCCACTACACCCTCAATAACCCCCCACCTCACTCCCACCTCACCCATACTACACCCTCACTACACCCTCATTTACCCCCACCTCACCCCTACTACACCCCCGCTAACCCTCACTAACCCCCCACCTCACCCCTACTACACCCCCGCTAACCCCCACTACACCCTCACTAACCCCTCACTTCACCCCACTACACCCTCACTAACCCCCCACCTCACTCCTACTACACCCCCGCTAACCCCACTACACCCTCACTAACCCCTCACTTCACCCCACTACACCCTCACTAACCCCTCACCTCACCCCTACTACACCCCGCTAACCCCCACTACACCCTCACTAACCCCCCCACCTCACCCCCACTACACCTTCACTAACCCCTCACCTCACCCCACTACACACTTACTAACCCCCCACTACACCCTCACTAACCCCCCACCCCACCCCTACTACACCCCCGCTAACCCCCACTACACCCTCACTAACCCCCCACCTCACCCCTACTACACCCTCACTTACCCCCACCTCACCCCCACTACACACTCACTTACCCCCCACCTCACCCCTACTACACCCTCACTTACCCCCACCTCACCCCCACTACACACTCACTTACCCCCCACTACACCCTCACTAACCCCCACTACACCCGTACTACACCCTCACTTACCACTCACCGCCACTACACCCTCACTAAAGGGATTAAAATGCTATACCGCACCTTTAATCTGCATGTACTTAGGTTCTTCTCTGGGGTTAGCATGACACCGGCTAAGTCTGAGGGAGGTGAGGGAGGTGAGGAAGGTGAGGAAGCTGAGGGAGCTGTGGGAGCTGTGGGAGCTGAGGAAGGTGAGGAAGGTGAGGAAGCTGAGGGAGCTGAGGAAGGTGAGGAAGGTGAGGAAGGTGAGGAAGCTGCGGGAGCTGAGGGAACTGTGGGAGCTGAGGGAGGTGAGGAAGGTGAGGGAGCTGAGGGAGGTGAGGAAGGTGAGGGAGGAGTTCGGCCTGTAACGAGCCCAGAAAGCATGGGCCTGTGAGTGCCGGACAGCTGCTGCGTGTGTGGTCTGTGTGAGGTCCGTGTGAGGCGGTCCGGCTCTGATTAAGTGCAGACTGAAGCACATTTCACAACAGGAGCGAGTCGGGGTCATCTTCAGGTCGGGCAGAAGTGCTGAGCTCTGCTGCACACGCTCAGAGGACCTGTATGAAGTGTGTTCACCAGGCACATGGAAAAGTCCACCGCTCATCATTAATATATCACCAGGCCTCAGTCGTGCGTCAGCCGCGGGGGGCCGTACGAGGAACGCCGGGACGGTTTAATACCCTGTTTATTTTTAACTTTTAGTTACACTGAGTTTCACAGCTTCTAATCTTTTATTTTATTATTTCCATTTTAATTTATTTACTTATCGTGTTGTCACTGAATTCTTTATGTATTAATATTCTATGTAGTATTATGTCTACTGTTCTTTTATTATAATTAATATTATTCTCAGTCTCTCAGTGTTGTAATAGACCACCACGTACAGTTTTAAAGTTATTTATTATAATCTCCATATATATATATATATATATATATATATATATATATATATATATATATATATATAATTGTTGTTTTTCCCTCACTTTTTTCTCTTTTCTCTCTCTCAGATCTGCATATATATATATATTTAATTAAAGTTTTAATAAAGCTTGACTTTTATATATTCATTCACATATATAAACATATTAACGATTTACTTACACATATGAAATATATGTCGTGTTTTTGTTTATATATTTACATTATTTTTCTAACATGTTTTGAAATTCTTTATTTGCATTATTAATAAATAAATAATACATGTTTAATTAGGTGTAGATGTGCTTTTGTACTTTATATGATATAAATCCCTGAAACTGTCATAATATAACTGTGTTTTTGTTGTATTTCGTGTTTAGAGAGTTAGCAAAGTTAGCCTAGCTTAGCTGTCTCCCCTGGTGCGGCCTGCTGTTGCCCAGCGACGGTGAACCATCAGGCCCCGCCCCGCCTCGCTGTGCCTGCCGCAGGGGTTTGTGGGAGTTGCAGTCCGCAGCGGCCGCCCTTTTCGGCGATCGACGGAGAGCAGCGCGGCGGGAGTGGAGCGACTAGGAGAGCCACAAAAACAGCTCCGGGCAGCTTTAGAGACGGAACCAGGTAAATCCAGACCGGTCAGAACCACCGCGATGGACCACGACCCCGTTTTTGATCGATTTAATGCCCGATTTGTGCGTTTAAATGCGCGGTTTGATGACGTAACGACAATGGCCATCTCGCTAATGGCTAGCGTTAGCCGGAGTTGTGTTTAGCCTCAGTGTTAGCGGTTTAAACCCGGGGGTATTAAACCCGCACCTCGTTAGAGGACATTACGGGCTGGAGCGGCGCTCTACGGGGACGTAGTGCCGGTAGACCGGCTGTGGCTCTAGCATTCGGAGGCCGGATCCGGGTTTCCTGCTTTGACGAAGACAGTTAGCTTCAGTTTCGAACTTTCCGTTCCACCTTAAATGGCGCAGCAGTGAGATGGGGACAGCCTAAGGGGACTGCATGCAACCGCTGGGCCATTTAAGGTGGAATGGAAAGTTCTAAGAGGAAGCCAACCAAAGGCTCGTTCTGCTGTGTGCTGTGTGGCTAGCCGGTTCCGACACGGGCTGTAACTGGGTTTTAGGGAAAGGGGTCACACCCGCATGTCTCAGACTTCCAGGTTTCGGTGTTTCGTCACTACAGGACTTTACATTAGCCTGATCAGAGCCCTATCCGGGCTGGACATGGCCTGAGTGATGCTGATAATCATTCAGAACCTTAATTAAAGAGCTATATTATTATTATTATTATTATTAATATTATTATTATTATTATTATTATTATTATTACTACATGCTCCCGTATCTACCTTCCTACATCAGCCTCCACCTGGATAAGTCACCTGAGGCGTCTGTAACACATTCACACAGTAAACACACGTCACATCCTGTGAATAACCTGTGAGCTCCAGCCGGGCGGGTTCCTCTGAGGTTCTGGTCCATGGTGAGGTGGTTTAATCGGGCGGTCCCTGCAGCGTCCTCAGGTGCTGTGTGACCCGGAGCAGCGTCCTGCTGGAAGCAGCTGGCACATGTGGTCTTGAAGGGACGAGCACGGTCAGCAGCGGTCACCCCGGCGATGACGGGTCGGTATTAACGGCCCATGGAAACATTCCCCCATTACCGCTCCACCTCCACCTCCACCTCCACCAACCTGGACCGGCTGTTGGCCCCAAACTGACCGTGTGCCTCGGGGGAGTCCAGAACCGTCTCGGTTGTGTGGCCACCAGCTGAACCGGGTTTGGGAGGCCTGTGTCCACTGCAGCCTGGTGGAACCCGTTGTGGCTCTCTGGGTTTGGACGGGTTCTGACTCAGCACAGCTGTGTGAGCTAGCGCAGCTGGAACCAGTCTGGCCGTTCTCCACTGACCTGTCTAATCAGCTAGGTCCACAGAACCGCAGCTCACTGGGGGTGGGTTGGGGGTGTAGGTTCTGATGGAGAGGCCCAGCTCGTGTGTGGTGAGCTGGTTCTTATTTTAGTGGGCTGTTTTCTCTTCATTCCTTTGATGTGATAATTGATCTAATATGTATTGATTACGTGATCGATCTGTCTGTCTGATATTGATCAGTTTAGTTGATCAGCTTGATCTAAGTCTAAATACGGGTGATTGATTGATGGATTGGGTTGATTGATTGATTGATTGATGGATTGGGTTGATTGACCTGATTGATGTAATGTGTAAAGGTACCATCGCGGGGACCTGGAGATCAGCCTGGTGGTTCCTCCGGGTGGTTCCTCCGGCTGGTTCCTCCGGGTGGTTCCTCCGGCTGGTCCCTCCGGGTGGTTCCTCCGGGTGGTTCCTCCGGCTGGTCCCTCCGGCTGGTCCCTCCGGGTGGTTCCTCTGGGTGGTTCCTCCGGTGGTTCCTCCAGGTGGTTCCTCCGGCTGGTCCCTCCGGGTGGTCCCTCCGGGTGGTTCCTCCGGGTGGTTCCTCCGGGTGGTTCCTCCGGTGGTTCCTCTGGGTGGTTCCTCCGGCTGGTCCCTCCGGCTTTTTGCACAGGTGGTTCCTGTCCGGTGGTCACACTACCAGGGGTACTCCGGTTGTGGTCCCAACGCGATGGCTCCTCTGGTTATCCTCCACCATAGTCCTGGCGGGGGACTTCCAGGCACCCTGGTTCGATCCGGGGTTTGTTCGTTGGGGTGGTGGTCCGGCTGTGTCCTCGGAGCGTGTCCTCAGGTGCGTCCCGGGTGGTTCCCTCCCGGGCTATTTCTTGATTGGTGGACGGTCCTACGGCTGGTCCCACTGGTTAAGGTTCATCTTCATGGGTTCCTAGGCTGGTCCCTAGGGTGTCCTCACAACACGGATGTGGTTCCGAGGTCCGGTTCCTCAGGCTGTCCCTCGGGTTTGGCCTTCCGGGTAGGGGTCCTTGGTTTCATCCGGCTTGTTGCACGGGGTGTTGTGATAGCTGCATGACTCTCTCTGGTCCCTTTATGCTGCCGCCTCCAGAGGTTCCTACGGCTTGAAACTCCAATGTGCCCTGGAGAGCTGACCAACCCCACCCATCACCCCGTCAAGTGTTGTCCCCTATTTTTTCTGAGGCGGAGGACGTTGGAATACGGGTTGGGCGCAGAACGTTCCCGGCCCACTATAAAGTCATGCTGGATAAGCGAGTCGCTATGAGACAACGAGGAGCAGCGACGATGCGAAGCCCAGTAAGCTTCACAGGACTATGTCATCTCTGGACTCAGTGGTTACGGTCAGTTATCTGGACGCGTATACAGCAACGAACCCTCTACGCGATAATACAAGCAGGGATGATCATGTTCAGGATTTTTTTGGTCACAATGTTGTTCCGGTCCTCTTGCTGATGTCATGTGACCTGAAGGCCGTTTCCCTCCTCCTGCAGGTCATCAGTTCAGAGCCCATAAGGCGGTTCTGGCGGCCTGCAGCCAGTTCTTCCACAAGTTCTTCCAGGACTTCACTCAGGAGCCCCTAGTGGAGATCGAAGGTAGGTCAGCTCGCCGTATAGGATCGTCGGAATCTGTATCCTGCTGGAACAGGAAGGGGTTCCTCCCCAACCTGCTGCACAGAGCTGGAGTGTAGAACCGTGTAGAACGTCTCTGTGTGCTGTAGCACTAACACCACCCTTCACTGGGACTAAGGGTCCGAGCCCAAAACCTGAACCCCCCCAGAGTCTGTGGTGGAGCTGAACACCGCTCCTCTGGGTGCTGGGGTTCCGCTCTGTGGGTTTGTGTGGCGGTTCTGGTTCAGGGTGTCAGGATCCGTTGGGCTGTGTTGATGGGAATGCTGAGTGATTCCTCTTCTCCCTCCAGGAGTGAGCAACTCTGCTTTCCGCCACCTGATGGAGTTCACCTACACGGCCACGCTGGCGGTGAACGGGGAGGAGGAAGAAGGTTGAAGCGCACGTAGATCGGAGAGAGAGGGCTGGAGTATCTGCAGATGTCAGCGACGAGACGGCCCCCATCAAAGCGACTGAACAACCAGGTGATCATGCCCCGGCAGCACGCACAAACCAGGGCTTCCGGCGGATGTACTCTATCCACCCCACAGCGCACAGCATTCCGGTACCAGTGACACACCACGGACCCGCGGCGTACAGGAAGGCAGGACAAGGTGATTCAAGCGGCGCCGTGTTCTGGATACTTTAGAAGGCGTCCAGTATGACCCAGGTGTTTTGATAAGTTTGTGAATTTACCTCGAGAAGTGATAGTTATGGTGACTTGGTGCGTGTCGCTTACGGTGATACAGTGAGGGTAGTGTTCAGTAAGTTAATCTGTGTGTGGAAGTGAGTTGATGGGAATCCGCTCACAATGCGACACCACATCCGCTACGTGTGAGCGCCCGGTTGTGGTTTTAATACCCCCCGGCGATGTGAGTGGAGCTGCCTCCGGCTGTACGGAGGTGCAGGATTAGAAGCCTGTTAGACCGCACAGCTCGCTTTGCTCGTATCTCTGGCATGTTCCTTGAACCCAGACTCTGGCACCTGGCGTCGCCGTGTGACTCGGTGCGTCGCCGTGTGACTCGGTGCGTCGCCGTGTGACTCGGTGCGTCGCCGTCTTGTGGAATCGCGTGTGGCGTCACCCGTGGACTCGGTGCTGGCGCCCTGTACCTCGGCGGCGGCCCTGTTGACTCGTGTGCCGCCGTTTTTTGACCGGTGTGTACGCCGTGTGACTCCGGTGTGTCGCAGTGTTGACGCGGCTGCGGTCGGCCCTGTGACACGTGTTGCCGCCGTTTTGACTCGGTGGCTGTCGCACCCCTGTGACGCGTGACGGTCGCCCGCATGTGACTCGTGTGCCGCCGTGTGACTCGGGTTTGCGTCACGCCTGTGACTGAGTGTTGCCGCCGTGTGACTCGGTGCGTCGCCGTGTGACTCGTGTGCCGCCGTGTGACTCGGTGCGGCGCCCTGTGACTCGGTGCGTCGCCGTGTGACTCGGTGCGGCGCCCTGTGACCCGGTGCGTCGCCGTGTGACTCGGTGCGTCGCCCTGTGACTCGTGCGTCGCCCTGTGACTCGTGTGCCGCCGTGTGACTCGGTGCGTCGCCCTGTGACTCGGTGCGTCGCCCTGTGACTCGGTTCGTCGCCCTGTGACTCGTGTGCCGCCGTGTGACCTGGTGCGGCGCCGGTGCACAGCAGCACTAAGTGTTTGATGTCCTCCCGCAGGATGAACGGCGTCACCGCGCTGACCAGGTCGCAGGTCCTGGCCGAGAGGAGCAAAGCCAAGAAGAGGAAAATCGCAGAAACCTCCAACGTCATCACGGAGACGCTTCCGTCCGCCGAGACGGAGACGGTGGAGATCGAGGTGGAGGTCGGAGACGACTCCATCGAGGTGCAGGAGGGAGGGCTGGAGGAGGTGGTGGACGCAGGACGAGCGAACACAGAGTACGGCCGCACAGCACACAGCAGCAATCAGACCCACAGTGTCGATGGAACGGGGTCAGAGCGCCCCCTGCTGTCGGTACTCAGGGTTAATAAGGCTGCAGGGTACAGGGTGTACAGCCCAGCGGGCGTCTCGCCCCTCATGGAGTTTAGTTCGGCTCCTTAATAATTCATACGGCCCCAATATCCACTATTATAGTCGGATCACAGCTGCCAGCTCACGTAGAGGAGTTACTGTTCCAAGGCAACCAGCAGGATGCAGCTTACTCGGCTCACACTAATGTATCACAGAGTATAGTGGACACCACAACAACAATAACAACATCACAATAAATAACAGTAATAATAGTAATAATAATGAATAACAGTAATAACAATAATAACAATAAATAACAGTAATAATAATAAATAACAGTAATAATAAAACACAATATTAATAAAAAATAATAATGTAAATAACAGTAATAATAATAAAAATAATAAATAACAGTAATAATAATAAAACACAATAATAATAATAATAATAATAAATAACCATAATAATAATTAAAGGCACAATATTATTAATAATAATAATAATAATATTTTAGTGACTATAACTTGTGTTTGTGTATTAAAAAATAAATAAATATGAATTTAAACGTTTTATAAAAAACATGGTCCTCAGTTCTCACATTCCTGCACATGCACCTAGACACGTGCTGCATACATGACCGCTTTGAATGCTTCGTTACTCAGTCACCCTACGTAAATGCACAAGTGATAACGCTTTAATTGATATTAATCGAAGGTTATTATGCAACCCTTATCCTACGAAGTATGAATTTATGATATATAGCTGGTAAATATTCTGTATTGTAATATCGGAGCTCCTCCGAGTCATGGGACGTGTTGGTCAAGGCAATACCGGCCGTGTCTGGGTGCCGATCAGGTCTGTGTGCTAACTCAACCTTGTTAGTCCGTCAGTTTCCTGCAGGCACCGCCACGGAGCAGCTTCAGCTGACGCGACTGCGGCCTCCCTGGCTCTTCTGGCCGACATCACCAGCAACAGTAACGGCTCTCAGGTGGCGATTAGAGACACCAGTCCCCGCGCACTTGGTGATAGAAGGGCGAGAGGAGGTCCGGTGCGTGCACAGGAAGGAGGCCATGCACCCAACCTCAGGGGTCCACCAAATAAGCCTGGAGGCACGGAGCCATCTCGCGTGTGGTGGAGGTCCAGATCTCCCAGCTGGACACAAGCATGTTCAAGAGTGCGATAAGTGCCGAGCGCGTGCTGCAAGCTTGACATCGCTAGCCACTGAATTGCAGAGCATGCAAGAGCGCACACGCCGTGCCTGGAGAAAGACCCTGCGTCTGCATCGCACTGCTGGAAGGCCCTACGCGCGGGAGGGGGCCCTCAAGCAGCACCTGAACACCTACCACTTCGAGGCGGAGGAGCAGTCCCACCGGCAGAAGAAGAAGGTCCACTGGTCGTGCGTTTTACTGCAACTAAGTACAGTTCGCCATTGGCGTCACGTTCAAGAGACACTCAGCACCTGAGGAAACACACAGGTACCGGCCCAGCTCGCTCGCCGCAGCTCCTCCCCCTCCGGGCTCCGCCCACTCACGCTTCCTTCACAGCTGCTGCTGTGGGGTTGGAGAGACGGTCCAGTCCTCCTGGTCAGAGGCGGTGTTTATGTGCTGCAGGTCACGAGGGGCATGCCAGGTGTAGCGGGAGCTGTGTGGAGTCGGGGGTTGGGTGGGGGCATGCCGCGGGCTCTCCGCAGCGCTCCTCCGGCTCCTCGGCGTGCTGTAATCTGCTCTCTGTGCCCCCGTGCAGGTGAGAAGCCGTTCGAGTGTCCGGACTGTCATGAGCGCTTTGCGAGGAACAGCACGCTGAAGTGTCACATGTCCGCCTGCCAGAACGGATCGGGGGCCAAGAAGGGCCGGAAGAAGCTGTTACGCAATGTTCAGGTGGGATTCGTGGTGGCGCTGCTATGCGCGTCACGGGATAGAGTGTGCGCGCTCGGTGGATCAACCCAACATACACTCGGTGTAGACACAGCACTCCATCCATCCATCCATTCATCTATTCATCTATCTATCCATCCATCCATCCATCTATTTATTCATCCATCCATCTATTTATTCATTCATCCATCCATCCATCCATCCATTCATCTATTTATTCATTCATCCATCTATCCGTCCATCCATCCGTTCCTGTTCTGACCCGTGTGTGTGTGTGTGTGTGTGTGTGTGTGTGAGAGATGTGTGTGTGTGTGTGTGTGTGTGTGTGTGTGTGTGTGTGAGAGATGTGTGTGTGTGTGTGTGTGTTGTGTGTGTGTGTTGTGTATGTGTGTGTGGGATGTGAGCCCTAGTGTCGTTGTGTGTGTTGTAGCCTAGTGTGCTGTGTGTGGTGTAGTGTGATGTGCATGTGGCTGTGTTGTGTAGTAGTGTGTTGAGTGTGTGTGTGTTGTGTTGTGATCAGTGTAGAGTGTGTGTGTGTGTGCTTATGTGTATTGTGATGTTGTGTGTGTGTGTGTGTGTGTGAGATTGTGTGTTTGTCAGCTTACCGTGTGTGTGTTGTGTTGAGTGTGTGTACAGAGCACTAGCTGCGTGTAGAGACTGAGTCTGAGCAGTAGCTAGGAAACATGTCTGAGTGTGTTTAAGTGCGTAGGGGTGTAGGAGTAGTTGCACGTGTAAGTGTGTGAGTGTGTGTGTGAGTGTGTGTGTGTATGTGTGTGTGTGTTGTGTTGTGTTATATCCTACACAGCAACAGTGTCTATTTATTAAAGGTGAAATATTAATTATATATTTATTTATAAAGCAGTGCTCAGTAAACGTGTGGTAGTAAAGTACAATTAATTATTAAATACAAATAAATAATAAAATAAAAAATAATTATTAGGAACAATAGATTTTTTTCTTTATGGTGGTTGTTATGGTGATTGTTATCGTTGTGGTTGTGATGGTGATTGTTGTTATGGTGATTGTGATGGTTGTGGTTGTTATGGTGATTGTTATCGATGTGGTTGTGATGGTGATTGTTGTTATGGTGATTGTGATGGTTGTGGTTGTTATGTGATTGATGTTATTGTTGTGGTTGTTATGGTGATTGTTGTTATGGTGATTGTTGCTGTAGTTGTGATGGTGAATGTGATTGTTGTGGTTGTTATGGTGATTGTGATGGTTGTGGTTGTTATGGTGATTGTTATTTCTGTGGTTGTTGTGATTGTTGTTGTTATGGAGATCTCTGAATACCTCTCTGCTGATGCTCCCAGGTGTGCAGTGAGGTGTTTAACAGCTGGGAGCAGTTTAAAGATCACCTGGTGATCCACACAGGTGAGAAGCCCAATCACTGCACCTTCTGCGATCAGTGGTTCACGGCTCCGCGGGACCTGGGGGCTCACCTGAGGGACCAGCACGGCTTCCAGGTACGGAGGGGCGGGGTTATTCAAATACACACACACACTCACACACACTCACACACACACACACACACACAAACACACACACACTCACACACACACACACACACACAAACACACACACACACACCTGAACTCGGAGAAGGCAGTTTCTAGCCCCATGTAATACCAGCCGTGCCCAGCAGGGGTCAGCCTCACCTCTACAGCATGTACTCGGCCTGTAGTGTTGACAGCCTCTTAGGCGCCTGGCAGTCACGGATCAGGTGTGTTGTCAGTACGCCACTCGAGTACTCGAACGCCTCTGTATGGTGCTAGTGGTCTGACTCTGTGTGCGTGATCGTATCTAGGGCCCTCGCTTGCAGGAGGAGGTGGTGATCGCCGACCCCGCGGCCGTGCTGGCGGTGGACCAGGAGTAGCAGACGGCAGGGCGAGTGGACTGGCCGCGTGGTGCAGTACAGGACGGGCATGCAGGGCTGGAGGCACGTCATCGGTGGGAGCCGCGTAGTTCGCGACACTGGTGTCCGTGAGAGGAGGGCTGTTGTCCTGGATGGAGGATGCGCGCGGATTCAGGACCCTCATGCATGACTGGAGACGGTGCTGATAGAGGTGGAGGATGAGGGACTGAAGGAGCAGACCATGGAGGTCCACCTGGAGCAGGTCACAGAGGAGCCTCAGCAGGAGCAGGAGGTCCGGACGGAGGAGGAGAGGGACGTATGAGGTTGAGGCGGAGCTCACGTTGTTGACGTTTGGTATTTATTTCTGAGGCAGAGCCGCTTTCCTCCGCTCCGCTCCTCTCCGCTCCGCCGGCGATGCTGCAGGAGGGCGGAGCGCTCAGCCGCGGCCCCGATCGGCCTCCTGGTGAAGGGGAGGCGGTCGGCGGACGCTCTGATGCTCTAGACGTTGTTATTTTTGTACGCCGCGTCGGGCTCGCTCCTGCGGGGGCCCGTTTCTGAGACTGGACGACTGAAGGCGCTTCTGTTAAGGTGGACCGGTGGATTTCAGCGCTGACTCTGCTCTGGTGCCTCTTCTCCTGCAGCTGGACGCGGTCAGCCTCTCTCTGCCTCTCGGAGGACATTCAGACAGCTCAGGAACCTGAATGTCCCTTATTGATTTACATTGTTCAGATTGTTATTAATTTGTACAGAGCAATAAAACACCAAATGACATACGGAAGAGCACGAGCTGCCCTTTATACACAGGGGGACTTTTATTTTGCTTTGTATGTGTGTTTCCTGGAACACTTACCTACACATACGGTACATACACACATTTATTTGTCTAAGTGAACAGTACCAACATACAAAATACTGAGTAGAATAAATAAATATTAATATTAAATAATAATAATAAATATATAATAATAATAGATCTACAGAACAGAGGAGGTGTGGGAGTGCAGGTGTGTTGGGAAGGAGGATAAAGGTGACCAGGATCAATAACTGGTGATAAGTTTAGGCTGATATGATCAATATTTATTGAGCTACACATACAGAAGTCTGTCTCTCAGTATGGCGTCGGGCCGCCGTGTTCGCTAACCCAACACGCCAGACGTCTCGGTATGGAGCTGTAGAGGTTCCTGATGGAGTCCTGTGATAATCCATCCCATGCAGCTTGAACATCCTCACACAGTTCCTGCAGATGGTGCGGTAGGGGTGGAGGTGGAGGGACACCAGGCCTTCTGGACGTGTGACAACAGACCGTTCATCTCGGTGCTGACCACGGTGCCTCCACACACGGATTCGTTGGGCGTCTCCACCAAGACTAAAGCGGGACTCGTCACTGAAGATGACCCGCTGCCATTCTGAGTCACTCCATGACAGTCTGGTACGACACCACTGCAGTCTTTGGTGACGGTGACGTGGTGTTAAGGACAGTCGTGGTAACGGTCTGTGTGCATGTAGTCCTGCGTGGTGCAGCCGTCTGCCGATGGTGCTGCACTAACAGGAGGACTCATGGAGGACACCACTGCTCGCTGGAGGTCTGTAGTGGTGGTGTTGGGTCAGTCAGGTACAGAGATAAGACCCGTCCTTGGTTACCTCACACGTGCGAAGTGTGGAATCATTAGTATGTCTCACCAGGTCACACCCACACACCGAGCTTCACTGACCCTGTATGAACAGTGTGTATGAGAGGGGAGGTCACTATGTCAGCTTTCTGTGGGGTGAGTTATTAACCCCCCTTCCTAGAACCGACGGTGGGGGTCAGGTGTTCTGCCGCTGTGTGTGTCCTGGTCTGGTCTGTCTCCTCCATGTTGGCTCCTCCCTGAGGGTGAGGGTTCTCCCTTTGTTTCTGTACTAGATAAGTTCCATCCTCCATTTCTTACAATCAGGGTTCTCAAACTTCTCACAGCAGTAAACACTTCAGTTGCTGGGGTTCTAGCTATGGTACGTTCTAGTAGAATATACCTGCGGCACCGTTTAAGGTGGAATGGAAACACTCAAGCTAGAAACTGGGGTGCCAGAATGTAACCGGAGTGCTATTTAAGGTGGAACAGCTGAGACCCTAGCGTGGGACTGTGCACCATTTAAGGTGGAACCGGGGAACATGAGCATGGATCTGGTGAGTACGCAGCTGATATCAGGAGTAATCGAATCCTACCTGGAGTTTTATGGGTGGAGCTACAGTAGAACATTCCAGCAAGGCTTCCTCTGTCTACGTCCTCCAGTCGGGGCTATAGCGCCCCCTAGTTGGAGCTGCTGCTTCAGTGTAACAGTGTGAGGGTCTCTCTACAGCCAGTGTGCGGTGTCTGTTCTGGGCTACTGTAGAAACATGGCGGTGGTAGTTTCGGCTGGAAGACGTGAAGCTCGTTCTAGATAACCAGAACCCACAGGGATCTGCAGTTACAGGTAATTATACACTGATGAGGACCCGGTTCTGTAGAGTTCTGATCATAGGTCCACCTTAAATCTCACACACTGCTCCTTTAACCCGTGGCTTCACTATATGAAACCGAAGCCCCGCCTCTTTAGAACCCCACGCCTCCTCCGTCCATCTCCGACCTGCTGGTTTGTGTTTGTGAGGTGACGGGACTAACCGGTTTACTTCCGGTCAGTGAGCTCATTAATATTCAGGAGGGGTTAAAGAGTGTGGGGCAGCTGCGGCGGTTCGGTAGCCGTTCCAGCGCTCTAATCCCTGATTGGCGCGAGTGAAACCCAAGCCCCGCCCCCCGCCCGCCGCGGTTGGTCAGAGCGGCTGTCAGTCAGGTCGCTGGCTGTTGTTGTTCTATTGGCTGTGAGGGGCTGCGCGCACAGCGGCGCAGAGGAGCCCGGCAGCCGAGCGGGACCGGAGCTTCACCCCGGATCGATCGAGCAGGTAGGACTGATCGGCTTCAGGTCTGATCGATGCTTTTGGGCGGGGTTTGATTCGGTCCGCGCGGTGGTTCTGGCGGGGGATCAGGGCGGGTTCGGTAGGGGTGTGAATGATGAGGAGGGTGATGATGCTACCGTGTGTTCGGTCTCGGAGAGGAGCCGCCGTCTGTGTTCAGGATCAAACGACCACATGCACTCACCTGTTCACATACCAGACGTGATCATCACACAGGTGCGGGTCCTGCAGCGCTGGCGGAGGAGGTCAGTGTGAGAGGCTGTAGGTGAAGGTCCTGAGGCTGTGACGACGCCTCCTGCAGGACTCCCTCCAGCACCTCCCTCATTAGCGCTGTGATGGTCATATACACAGGCTGCATTAACACCTCCGGGTCCAGGTGGACAGGTAAACACCTCAGCTCTCTGGAGTCTGCCAGTTAACAGTCCGAGCGGAACCCTAAACGTTCTGATTAGCACCGTGTAGAACCTGTACGTGCACCTATCACATGTACAGGGTTCTGTGTTGGAGTCTGGACTGAAGGGTCAGGTCTCCCTGAGTGTTCAGCTTAGCTCAGTCCATCCCGGGAATCACTGATGGATCACCTCCTACCAGGATCCATCACCATGGCAACTTATACCACACGCTAAACTGTCACAGGGATTACAGATCATAAACAGAGCTCAGGCCAATCAGGGAGCTTCTGACCAATCAGGGCTGAGCCTCCGACCAATCAGGGCTGAGCCTCTGACCAATCAGGGCTGAGCTTCTGACCAATCAGGAGTGAGCTTCAGACCAATCAGGGTCGGGCCTCTGACCAATTAAGGCTTAGCCTCTGACCAATCAGGGCTGAGCTTCTGACCAATCAGGGCTGAGCTTCTGACCAATCAGGGAGCCACCACAGAGCTTCACCCTCATCCTCCACCATTCTCCACCTACCACCTGGAGCCTCTGTAGGATCAGCCTGGTACTCCGCTCCTCGTGGCCGTCCCTCAGCACCGCTGCGCTGTCGTGTGCACGTGCGGGTTCCAGGTTCCTGACCCTGCTTAGGCCGCGCGTCCTTCATGAGCTTCAGATCTCCGGCGGCTAGTCAGGCCTCGCGGCGGTGTCAGTGTGAAGATGGTAATGCGGCGGTCAGCGTTCTGTCGGAGATTCAGAGCTACTTTTGTTCGGGACCCTTTGATGACCTGGAGCGTGCGGGCCTGTGCGGGCAGCGCCGAGATTAAAGCTGCTTTGAAGGCTGGAGAATAAATTAGGACACAAAAGGAGCGGAAACCGCTTTTCAGAGCGCCACCTCCTCCGTGCCCCGTGTTCTTAAGGGTCCCAACATCAGCGGACGTCTCGGACAAACCTGCGTTCTCTGAGCTGCTAACGTGGACGTGCTCATGTCCCCACTCCGAGCAGAGCCAGCAGGGGACAAAGCCACGTTAGAGCGGTAGTCCAGGGGCTGAAGGGGTGGAGCTAAACTGCTGTAGGCTGAAGGGGTGGAGCTAAACTGCTGTAGGCTGAGCGGGTGGAGCTGAGCTGCTGTAGGCTGAGCGGGTGGAGCTAAACTGCTGTAGGCTGAAGGGGTGGAGCTAAGCTGCTGTAGGCTGAGCGGGTGGAGCTAAACTGCTGTAGGCTGAGCGGGTGGAGCTAAACTGCTGTAGGCTGAAGGGGTGGAGCTAAACTGCTGTAGGCTGAAGGGGTGGAGCTAAGCTGCTGTAGGCTGAAGGGGTGGAGCTAAGCTGCTGTAGGCTGAAGGGGTGGAGCTAAACTGCTGTAGGCTGAAGGGGTGGAGCTAAACTGCTGTAGGCTGAAGGGGTGGAGCTAAACTGCTGTAGGCTGAAGGGGTGGAGCTAAACTGCTGTGCGTTTATGTGTTTGTGGTGCAGGTAAATCTGCTGTGCAGCTAATCTTCCATCACACAAACATCTCCATTTATCACCTAGCAACCGAACACAGCAGACATAATCACCTCCTCACCTTTCACCTCCTCACACCTGTCTGTACCTGTCATCATCACACTGAAATTAGATCAAACAGGTCCAACTCTTTTTCAGCTGAAAAGGATACACCCTCACTACACACCACTGCACACTCACTACACACTACTACACACTACTACACACCACTGCACACTCACTACACACTACTACACACTACTAGTTTAGCTTGTTAGTTAGTGTGTGCGTGTGTGTGTGTTTGTGTGTTAGTGTTAGTGTTAGTGAGTGTGTTGGTGTGTGTGTTAGTGTTAGTGAGTGTGTTAGTGTGTGTGTGTGTGTGTGTGTTAGTGTTAGTGAGTGTGTTAGTGTGTGTGTGTGTGTGTTAGTAAGGGTGCGGTAGTGTGTGTGTTAGTGTTAGTGAGTGTGTTAGTGTGTGTGTGTGTAAGTGTTAGTAAGGGTGCGGTAGTGTGTGTTATTGTTAGTTAGTGTGTGCGTGTGTGTGTGTTTGTGTGTTAGTGTTAGTGTGTGTTAGTGTTAGTGAGTGTGTGTGTGTATGTTAGTGTTAGTGAGTGTGTTAGTGTGTGTGTGTGTGTGTGTGTGTGTTAGTGTTAGTGTGTGTTAGTGTTAGTGAGTGTGTGTGTGTGTGTTAGTGTTAGTGAGTGTGTTAGTGTGTGTGTGTGTGTGTGTGTGTGTGTTAGTGTTAGTGAGTGTGTTAGTGTGTGTGTGTGTGTGTGTTAGTGTTAGTGAGTGTGTTAGTGTGTGTGTGTGTTTGTGTGTTAGTGTTAGTGTGTGTTAGTGTTAGTGAGTGTGTTGGTGTGTGTGTGTGTGTGTTAGTGTTAGTGAGTGTGTGTGTGTGTGTGTGTGTGTGTGTTAGTGTTAGTGAGTGTGTTAGTGTGTGTGTGTGTGTTAGTAAGGGTGCGGTAGTGTGTGTTGTGTAACAGCTCCTACTCTCTGATTGTTCCGTGCTGACGTCAGTGGATGGCGTTAAGCTCACTCGTGTTGATTGAGTGAACGAGGCTGGATTACAGGAGTGAACGTTTACCACACACTCACACTAGATCACTCTGTGCACGTCACTGTGTGTGCAGCAGCCCGTCCTCACTGAAATCATCAGATACATAGACATTAAAGAGTGCGGAAGATCTGCTGACCTCTGACCTCTAATATGGTGGGGAGTGTGATGGTGGAGGGTGTGGTGATGGTGGAGGGTGTGTTGGTGGAGGGTGTGGTGATGGTGGAGGGTGTGTTGGTGGAGGGTGTGGTGATGGTGGAGGGGGTGATGGTGGAGGGGGTGATGGTGGAGGATGTGGTGATGGTGGAGGGTGTGATGGTGTGATGGCGGAGGATGTGATGGTGGAGGGTGTGGTGATGGTGGAGGGTGTGGTGACGGTGGAGGATGTGGTGATGGTGGAGGATGTGGTGACGGTGGAGGATGTGGTGATGGTGGAGGGTGTGTTGGTGGAGGGTGTGTTGGTGGAGGGTGTGATGGTGGAGGATGTGGTGATGGTGGAGGGTGTGATGGTGGAGGATGTGGTGATGGTGGAGGGTGTGATGGTGGAGGATGTGATGGTGGAGGGGGTGGTGATGGTGGAGGGGGTGATGGTGAGGGGGTGATGGTGGAGGATGTGATGGTGGAGGATGTGGTGATGGTGGAGGGTGTGATGGTGGAGGATGTGATGGTGGAGGATGTGATGGTGCGCTGGGAGGTCTCCGTCTGGTGAGTTGCTCTGAGATCACTGTGTGCTCTGTTTCAGCTCTCCCAGGAGGCTCTGTTAGGAGGTCTCCACTTAGAAACGCACTCTAGTCACCCTTACAGAGAGAGAGAGAGAGGGAGAGGGAGAGAGAGAGAGAGAGAGAGGGAGAGAGAGAGAGGGAGAGGGAGAGAGAGGGAGAGAGAGAGAGAGAGAGGGAGAGGGAGAGAGAGAGAGAGAGAGAGAGAGAGAGAGAGAGAGAGAGAGAGAGAGGGAGAGAGAGAGAGGGAGAGAGAGAGAGAGAGAGAGAGAGGGAGAGACAGAGGGAGTGAGAGAGAGAGAGAGAGGGAGTAGAGAGAGAGAGAGGGAGAGAGAGAGGGAGTGAGAGAGGGAGAGAGAGAGAGAGAGAGGTAGAGCAAGAGTGAGAGGTAGAGAGTCTCAGGAAGTGTCTAAAGTTTCCGAAAGTGTCTAGAGTGTCCGGGAGTGACCAGGAGTGTCCAGAGTGAGATGTGTCTAGATGTCTCAGGAAGTGTCTAAAGTTTCCGAAAGTGTCTAGAGTGTCCGGGAGTGACCAGGAGTGTCCAGGAATGTCTAGAGTGTCCAGGAGTGTCTAGAGTGTTCGGGAGTGTCCAGGAGTGTCTAGAGTGTTCGGGAGTGTCCAGGAGTGTCTAGACTGTCAAGATGTGTCTAGAGTGTCCGGGAGTATCCAGGAGTATCCAGGAGTGTCCAGGAGTGTCTAGAGTGTCCAGGAGTGTCCAGGAGTGTCCAGGAGTGTCTAGAGTGTCCAGGAGTGTCCAGGAGTGTCTAGACTGTCAAGATGTGTCTAGAGTGTCCGGGAGTGTCCAGGAGTGTCCAGTGTCTTCCTCCCAGCACACTACAGCATAAAAGAGACAGCTGGACACCAAAATCTCATAGAACATATTATGGTGGTGTGGGGTATTTCAGATAGCTAGTAGCTGTAGTATACCAGGTGGTTGCTAGGGTGGTGGGGGGATGCCATTTAAGTATAGCTGTATAAGACGTGAACATCAACTCTGTATAGAAGTCCACCATTCCTGATCAGGCTGAATATTCCGGAGCTGGAATGGTGTTGTAATTATGAGGATTATTGTTGTTGTTATTGTTGTTTTTATTATTATTGTTGTTGTTGTTATTGTTGTTATTATTATTGTTGTTGTTGTTGTTATTATTGTTGTTGTTATTGTTGTTGTTATTATAATTATTATTGTTGTTATTGTTGTTGTTGTTATTGTTGTTGTTATAGTTGTTGTTATTGTTGTTATTATTATTATTGTTGTTATTATTGTTGTTGTTGTTATTGTTGTTATTATTATTATTGTTATTATTATTATTATTATTATTGCTGTTGTTTTTATAGTTGTTGTTGTTATTGTTGTTATTATAGTTTTTGTTAGTATTATTGTTATTGTTGTTATTATTATTGTTGTTGTTATTATTGTTGTTGTTGTTATTGTTATTATTATTATTGCTGTTGTTTTTATAGTTGTTGTTATTGTTGTTATTATTGTTGTTGTTAGTATTGTTGTTATTGTTGTTGTTGTTATTGTTGTTAGTATTATTGTTATTGTTGTTGTTATTATTGTTGTTGTTATTATTGTTATTGTTATTGTTGTCCTGTGTTTAAAGCTCAGAATGACCTGCTCCAGATCTTCCGAGGCCTGTTGCACTCACCTTAGGTGAACGGTGAAGTGACAGTGCCTCTGATCCCTCTCTCTCAGGGTAAAAGTGGATCTCTTGGTGGACGGGATCTGAATTTGGAGATTTAAAGATCTAAAATAAGGCTGGATTAGCGTGTGTGGCGCCGGCGTTGGGTAATCTGCACATGCTCGGTGTAACGGAGCGAGAACAGAGAGAGCCAGTGCTGGAGCTGAAGAGCATGCGGCTGTTTGGAGGTATGGATGGAGCAGGAGTGCGAGCTGAAGGACTGAAGAACGTGAGGAGATGATGAAGAGCTGAAACCCAGCTACAGGAGCTCCGTCCTCCTCCTCCTCCTCCTCCTCCTCCTCCACCCTCTGCGGGGTATTTTTAGCGCTGAGGTGGAGAACGGAGAGGAAATTAATTCGGAGAACTCGTTTAGGGCTGTCTGTGCACCTGCCTGCTCAGCTGTGTTCTCCTGCTCTGTGTTGGAGATGTTCCCGACTCTGGGCTGAGATGGGGGAGGGCCGCTCTGCAGCAGCTCTGATGATCTTCAGCATGTAAAGGTGAGGACCATTTATCAGACACTGCAGCAAACTCACCGAGAGCGGGTTTGGTGTGAGATGGTGGTTCAGATGTTCTTTAAAGTGGTGGTGGTGGGAACCAGGGGTCTCCACGTCTACAAAACTCCAAACATTCCACATTTATTTGGGTTCAGGCTTCACACAAACGTCCTGGTTCCCATCACCACCACTGTAAAGATCATCTGAATAAACATATAGACTTTTTATTTACTATCTAGAACCACCAGTGAACTACACGTTTTCTGACTTAACCATGTCTACAACACACTCATAGACATGTTATTTGCTATCTAGAACCGCCTTTGAACCTGCCCGTGTCTTTTGACTTCACCATGTTTACAACACACATATACACATGTTATTTACTATCTAGAACCACCATTGAACCTGCACGTGTCTTCCGAGTTTGCCATGTCTACAACACAAATATAGACATGTTATTTACTATCTAGAACCGCTAGTCAACCTACACGTGTTCTGAGTGCACCATGTCTGCAACACACTTATTATTTACATGTTATTTACGATCTAGAACCACCAGTGAACTTATATATGTCTCCTGAGTTTATATGGAATGTTGATGATGGGGAATCAGCCTTCTTTGTTCTCGTCTTTCTGTTCGTATGGTCTGTTCTAGTCTTTCCCCACAGTGTGTCCCCGGGTGGCCCTTTAGTTCCCTGAGCTCCTGCCATGCCGTAACCCCCCATTGGCCGTTAGGCAGCATGACGGCTGTGTACCCGGCCGGCAGGGGTGCTGGTGGGGCTCCAGTTGGCCCTCAGCGCTATGGTCGCTGGACCAGGCAGGACAGCTCGGACATCTGTACGGATGACGAAGCTCCGCCGCCCCGCAGACTAACACCGCTCGAGAAACTCAACCTAGACATGTGCCAAGACGACAAAGTGGTCCGGGAGCTTACGGTGGGCCGGCGGATCGGATTCTACAAAGTCCGTGGAGAGATCGGCTGTGGGAATTTCTCCCATGTTAAACTAGGGATCCATGCACTGACCAAAGGTATGAGAATCCATCACCAGTGAACTCAGTCTATACCACAGTACCTACATTTAGAGCTTAGAGTTATACACTCCACCTAATGAGAACTTGTAGAACAGACTCAGTCTATACCACAGTACCTACATTTAGAGCTTAGAGTTATACACTCCACCTAATGAGGAACTGTAGAACAGACTCAGTCTATACCACAGTACCTACATTTAGAGCTTAGAGTTATACACTCCACCTAATGAGAAACTGTAGAACAGACTCAGTCTATACCACAGTACCTACATTTAGAGCTTTAGAGTTTATACACTCCACCTAATGAGAAACTGTAGAACAGACTCAGTATATACACCACAGTACCTACATTTAGAGCTTAGAGTTATACACTCCACCTAATGAGAACCTGTAGAACAGACTCAGTCTATACCACAGTACCTACATTTAGAGCTTAGAGTTATACACTCCACCTAATGAGAAACTGTAGAACAGACTCAGTCTATACCACAGTATCTACATTTAGAGCTTAGAGTTATACACTCCACCTAATGAGGAACTGTAGAACAGACTCAGTCTATACCACAGTACCTACATTTAGAGCTTAGAGTTATACACTCCGTATAGAATGTATAAGGTTGTGCCCTACTCTGTCCTACACCCCGGCCCCCATGTCTATGGTGTAGTAATGAAAGGCCTCCGTCACCGTGAGACCGGCTGACAGGTACGCTGGTGGATCATTTAAAGGTGTCCCCTTTCAGGGCAGAGTTCGCCAGAGGTCACACACCGCCGCGTTAGTCAGAAATGTGGTTTCGGCAGAGAGGAGTGTTTGTGTATTACCACAGTACCTACATCGTGAAGCAGCTAGAGTTAGGTTACACTCGGACCTAATGAAGAAGGGGCAGGCCATACGGGGCCCGTCAGGTTTACGGTGACGGCTCTGTGTTGCATGTCAGTGCACAATTTGATCCCTGGACTCCACCCAACCCGGAGACGCCGTCTTACTGTATTACTCTGCCTGTGTCCTCAGCAGGCTGATCTACAGTCAGCACGACTAGACACACTCGCACCACACCCTCGAATACGCACAGCTCTCAGCCTGCCATCGCCACCGTATTCATCACTACCAGCTCTCATTTCAACACACCTAGCTAACTACATTAGCCAGCTAGCCATCCTCCAGCTAGCCGTCCTCCAGCTAGCCGTCCTCCAGCTCTCTAAGTGTCTCTCATCACAGCTCTAGTTTGTATCTGATTAGCTGTATAATGCTAAGGCTAGGCTAAAAGAGCTAGCCAGCTGTCTAAGTGGGTCTCATCACAGCTCTAGTTTGTATCTGATTAGCTGTATAATGCTAAGGCTAGGCTAAAAGAGCTAGCCAGCTATCTAAGTGGGTTTTATCAGAGCTCTGGTTTGTATCTGATTAGCTGTATAATGCTAAGGCTAGGCTAAAAGAGCTAGCCAGCTGTCTAAGTGGGTTTTATCACAGCTATGGTTTGTATCTGATTAGCTGTATAATGCTAAGGCTAGGCTAAAAGAGCTAGCCAGCTGTCTAAGTGGGTTTTATCACAGCTCTGGTTTGTATCTGATTAGCTGTATAATGCTAAGGCTAGGCTAAATAAGCTAGCCAGCTGTCCTAGAATGTCTCATTTCATTGGCTAGCTGTAGAATGCTAAGGCTAGTATCTGATTAGCTGTAGAATGCTAAGGCTAGTATCTGATTAGCTGTAGAATGCTAAGGCTAGTATCTGATTAGCTGTAGAATGCTAAGGCTAGTATCTGATTAGCTGTAGAATGCTAAGGCTAGGCTAAAAGAGCTAGCCAGCTGTCTAAGTGGCTCTCATCACAGCTCTACTTTGTATCTGATTAGCTGTATAATGCTAAGGCTAGTATCTGATTAGCTGTATAATGCTATGGCTTGGCTAAAAGAGCTAGCCAGTTGTCTTAGTGACTCTCATCACAGCTCTAGTTTGTATCTGATTAGCTGTATAATGCTAAGGCTAGTATCTGATTAGCTGTAGAATGCTAAGGCTAGTATCTGATTAGCTGTATAATGCTATGGCTAGGCTAAAAGAGCTAGCCAGCTGTCTTAGTGGGTCTCATCACAGCTCTAGTTTGTATCTGATTAGCTGTATAATGCTAAGGCTAGTATCTGATTAGCTGTAGAATGCTAAGGCTAGTATCTGATTAGCTGTATAATGCTAAGGCTAGTATCTGATTAGCTGTATAATGCTAAGGCTAGTATCTGATTAGCTGTAGAATGCTATGGCTAAGGTACTGCTTTGCCCCACCTAACTGCAGACTCCACGTGTCCCCAGATAAGGTGGCCATTAAGATCCTGGATAAGACTAAGCTGGACCAGAAGACCCAGAAGCTTCTCTCTAGGGAAATCTCCAGCATGGAGAAGCTGCATCATCCCAACGTCATCCGGCTGTACGAGGTGGTGGAGACGCTGACCCGTCTGCACCTGGTGATGGAGTACGCGGCTGGAGGCGAACTCTACACCAAAATTAGCACGGAGGGGAAACTGTCCGACATCGACAGCAAGATCGTCTTCTCTCAGGTCATCTCCGCCGTCAGACACATGGTGAGAGAGCCTCCAGCCCAAGATCACGTTCTAGACTGCTCGGTTCTAAAGGCTGATCATATCGGATCCTTCAGCTGAACTGGAGATCCAATGTAGTCGCTAGCTACAAGGCTAATGTAGCTAACGACTAACAGGCAGTGACTGGCGTTAGCTGCGTTAGCCTCGTAGCTCCGGGTCTGAGTGTTGTGTAACGGTCTCTTTTCCCGCAGCACGACAACAACATAATTCACCGGGACCTGAAGGCGGAGAACGTCTTCTACACCTGCAGCACCTGCGTGAAGGTGGGCGATTTCGGGTTCAGCACCGTGAGCCGCCGGGACGAGACGCTCAACACGTTCTGTGGCTCCCCACCATACGCCGCGCCTGAGCTGTTCCGGGACCAGCACTACACGGGCGTCCACGTGGACGTGTGGGCGCTGGGGGTGCTGCTGTTTTTCATGGTGACGGGCACCATGCCCTTCCGGGCCGAGACGGTGGCCAAGCTGAAGCGCTGCATCCTGGAGGGAACGTATGCGGTGCCGCCATGGGTGCCCGAGCCATGCCAGAAGCTCATCCGTGCCATCCTGCAGCCGCAGCCGTCCGATCGCTGCAGCTTGGAGCAGATGATGGCCTGCGAGTGGCTGCGGCCCGTGGACTTCCCCAAAGCCACGGAGCCGTTTAAACTGGACCCGCTCTATCTGGCCGAGTCCGGGGCGGCCGAGCTGGAGGAGGACGAGATCGAAGTGAGGAACGCTTTGGAAGTGCTCGGCATCACCGCGGAGCACATACGCAACAACCAGGGCAAAGACTGCCGGAGCTCCATCACCGGCGTTTACCGGATCCTCCTGCACCGCGCCCACAAACGGCGGGCCGTGGAGAGCATGCCCGTGGTCACGCACGTGGTGAGCGGGACGGAGGTGAAGAAGGAGAGGCTGAAGGCCTACAGGAGCCTCAGGCACACGTCCAAACTGTGCGCCATCCTGTGACGCTCCGGCGGTGGGCGGAGTTTGATTTGGGGGTTGGTGTGGTGAGAAGCTTTTAGGTTTTGATCCACGGTGTTGTGATGTCATTCCGTTTGATCAAGCAGACATGATTATCAGTAGTGAGATTATAGAAATTATAGATTATAGACATTTTACTGGCGAGTCACATTATTATGACCACCAGCTAATATCCTGAGTAGCCGCCGCGTGCAGCAGGGACAGCGGCTAGAGGTGCGGGGTGGGCATGACTGGTAGGTGGTCTCAGGTATCAGTACAGCCCACAGCTGATGGAGAGTGCGTGGGGGAGGAGCTATAGAGGGGACAGGGTGATGGAGGTGGTCCCACAGATGCTCAGTCTGGGGAATTAGGGGGCCGGGGGAGTACCTGGAAGTCTTGGTCCTGCTCTTCCAACCAGTGTCGGGCATTCCTAGCCGTGTGGCATTGTCTTTCTGGCAGATCCCGTCCGTCCCAGAGAAGACCACCGGCATGTATGGGTGTACGTGACCTGCAGGGATGCACCCATACCCAGATATTCAGCCTATCACACGCCTTATACACCCAGGAGCCCCTCGCGACACCTGACTACCGCCGGGAGCTACACACTGCTGCTGTAGGAAGTGGTCATAATAATGTGACTGGACTGTGTGGTGAATTCTAGTTCACACACCCAGAGCAGAACGATTTGGGGACTGATATGAAGACCCTTGGGACTCTAGGACCCAGCAGAGACATTACTGATCAGGTTTTTGGTTATTTTCACCAAAATTGTAAACCTGCTAAAGGAATTCTGGGATAGCCCCGCCCCCAGTGCTGTGGTACTGATGTTACTGAGTCTCTGCTGTTTATTTACATGGCAGGACATGTGACGTTTGGAAACTGACCATCTCGTGTCCAGGTCAGGATGGAGTTAGACCTGATACTGATATTACTGCTCACCAGGAGGTCTGGGCCCGAGAACCCGCACCCGGGTCCCCTACAGAGTTTATCAGCCGGCCCTGATTAATGCTGCATTTATAGATGAACATAGCAATAAGCCCGTAATACAGCTGTAATAAGCCTGTAATACAGCTGTAATAAGCCCATAATACAGCTTAATAAGCCTGTAATACAGCTGTAATAAGCCCGTAATACAGCTGTAATAAGCCTGTAATACAGCTGTAATAAGCCCATAATACAGCTTAATAAGCCTGTAATACAGCTGTAATAAGCCCGTAATACAGCTGTAATAAGCCCGTAATACAGCTGTAATAAGCCCGTAATACAGCTGTAACAAGCCCGTAATACAGCTGTAACAAGCCCGTAATACAGCTGTAATAAGCCCGTAATACAGCTGTAACAAGCCCGTAATACAGCTGTAACAAGCCCGTAATACAGCTGTAATAAGCCCGTAATACAGCTGTAACAAGCCTGTAATACAGCTGTAATAAGCCCGTAATACAGCTGTAATAAGCCTGTAATACAGCTGTAATAAGCCTGTAATACAGCTGTAATAAGCCTGTAATACAGCTGTAATAAGCCCATAATACAGCTGTAATAAGCCTGTAATACAGCTGTAATAAGCCTGTAATACAGCTGTAACAAGCCTGTAATACAGCTGTAATAAGCCTGTAATACAGCTGTAATAAGCCCGTAATACAGCTGTAATAAGCCTGTAATACAGCTGTAACAAGCCCGTAATACAGCTGTAATAAGCCCGTAATACAGCTGTAATAAGCCCGTAATACAGCTGTAACAAGCCCGTAATACAGCTGTAATAAGCCCGTAATACAGCTGTAATAAGCCTGTAATACAGCTGTAACAAGCCTGTAATACAGCTGTAACAAGCCCGTAATACAGCTGTAATGTACGGCAGTGTTTCAGTCGAATCACCAGGCTGCACTATTTCACCCATAGTCACATGACCAGCCTACATAGAGCAGGTACAGTGCCTGTCCTCTTCAGTTCATTCTTACACCATAACCAGTTCCAGCTGTGGCCACTAGAGGGTGCACATTAGCCCCGTGGCGCCCCCACACAGTGACTGAAACACAGAGGCCTTGTTCTGCATGTCCAGACTTCCGACAGAATCCCAATCAGATCAGTCTCTTCTGTGGCGCTCGGAACACGACAGACATTAACTATTCCAAATCCAGAGTGATGGAGATCCCGGGATTTACTCCGATCAGCACCCTCTGGAGACAGCGATGTGACGTCTGGACACACAAATCCGATCTGACCTGATCTGGAAATCCGATTTGACCTGATCTGGAAATCCAATCTGACCTGATCTGGAAATCCGATTTGACCTGATCTGGAAATCCGATCTGACCTGATCTGGAAATCCGATTTGAACTGATCTGGAAATGCGATCTGACCCTTGTAAGTAACAGCGTGGACAGTTGACTCGAAAGATCTGATCTGAGAATCTGATCCTCGTTCAGGGTCTGAACACAGCCTAATGAACTTGGAAGGAAAGCAGCGCTCCTGAGATTCCTGACTGACAGGCCTCGGAGATACTCCATAAGTAGAGACCCTCTCTGTTCGTCCCCAGGAGACGCTAAACATAGAGTCAGTCGTGTGGTGAGGTTTGGTTGATGACGTGTCCTTTAGTAGTGAAACAGTCATAACCAATAATCTGGAATGTTCTGATGTCACCGGCCCACGCTGTGGAACACGAGCGCATAATCATCATTAGGACTTACGATTAATCCGTAATCAGACTCGCGGTTCACCGTTACAGGACGCGCGCCAGCCGGACCTTCTGTAGCGCCCCGCACGTGTTCTCTGTGGAACCCTGCGGAGAACCTCACGCCCAGCGTGTGAAGGCCTTACTCTGCACGCTCAGGACTTTTGCACTCGCGTCCTGTTCAATCATGAAGAAGCTGGGTGTGCGGCGGGATCCAGTAGTGAAACGGGAATGGCCTCTTCCTGAAGTGCACTTTAGTGACGTACCTGCACCTTTACTGTAGCATGTGGTTCATGAAGGGGAATCATTTCACTCCCTCCAGACGCTCCTCGTTTTTTATGTTTGATACATGAACATACTTAAACGCAATAAACACCCTGCCCGGGAATCTCCGCGTGTGACTCATTCCTCAACATTCCCAGCGCAGGTTCTCCGGAATGTCTGCCGAGGCCGTTAGGAGCGGTGCTACGGAATAAAGAACCTGTTAAATAATAACACTGCAGTTTAATGTTGGTTTAGCCAAAATGCTAAGCTAATAGGGTAAACTAGTCTTCGTTTGGAGATGCTAAGCTAATAGAGTAAACAAGTCTATTTTGAGATGCTAAGCTAGTAGGGTAAACTAGTCTTCATTTTAAGATGCTAAGCTAATAGGGTAAACTAGTCTTCGTTTGGAGATGCTAAGCTAATAGAGTAAACTAGTCTTCATTTTGAGATGCTAAGCTAGTAGGGTAAACTAGTCTTCATTTTAAGATGCTAAGCTAATAGAGTAAACAAGTTTCTATTTTGAGATGCTAAGCTAATAGAGTAAACTAGTCTTCGTTTGGAGATGCTAAGCTAATAGAGTAAACAAGTCTTAATTTTGAGATGCTAAGCTAATAGAGTAAACAAGTTTCTATTTTGAGATGCTAAGCTAATAGAGTAAACTAGTCTTCATTTTGAGATGCTAAGCTAATAGAGTAAACAAGTCTTCGTTTGGAGATGCTAAGCTAATAGAGTAAACAAGTCTTCATTTGGAGATACTAAGCTAATAGAGTAAACTAGTCTTCATTTTGAGATGCTAAGCTAGTAGGGTAAACTAGTCTTCATTTTAAGATGCTAAGCTAATAGAGTAAACTAGTCTTCGTTTGGAGATGCTAAGCTAATAGAGTAAACAAGTCTTAATTTTGAGATGCTAAGCTAATAGAGTAAACTAGTCTTCATTTTGAGATGCTAAGCTAATAGGGTAAACTAGTCTTCATTTTAAGATGCTAAGCTAATAGAGTAAACAAGTTTCTATTTTGAGATGCTAAGCTAATAGAGTAAACTAGTCTTCATTTTGAGATGCTAAGCTAATAGAGTAAACTAGTCTTTATTTTGAGATGCTAAGCTAATAGAGTAAACTAGTCTTTATTTTGAGATGCTAAGCTAATAGAGTAAACAAGTCTTCGTTTGGAGATGCTAAGCTAATAGAGTAAACTAGTCTTCATTTTGAGATGCTAAGCTAATAGAGTAAACAAGTCTATTTTGAGATGCTAAGCTAATAGAGTAAACTAGTCTTCATTTTGAGATGCTAAGCTAATAGAGTAAACAAGTCTTCGTTTGGAGATGCTAAGCTAATAGAGTAAACTAGTCTTAATTTTGAGATGCTAAGCTAATAGAGTAAACAAGTCTATTTTGAGATGCTAAGCTAATAGAGTAAACTAGTCTTCATTTTGAGATGCTAAGCTAGTAGGGTAAACTAGTCTTCATTTTAAGATGCTAAGCTAATAGAGTAAACAAGTCTTCGTTTGGAGATGCTAAGCTAATAGAGTAAACTAGTCTTAATTTTGAGATGCTAAGCTAATAGAGTAAACAAGTCTATTTTGAGATGCTAAGCTAATAGAGTAAACTAGTCTTCATTTTGAGATGCTAAGCTAATAGAGTAAACAAGTTTCTATTTTGAGATGCTAAGCTAATAGAGTAAACTAGTCTTAATTTTGAGATGCTAAGCTAATAGAGTAAACTAGTCTTTATTTTGAGATGCTAAGCTAATAGAGTAAACAAGTCTTCGTTTGGAGATGCTAAGCTAATAGAGTAAACTAGTCTTAATTTTGAGATGCTAAGCTAATAGAGTAAACAAGTCTATTTTGAGATGCTAAGCTAATAGAGTAAACTAGTCTTCATTTTGAGATGCTAAGCTAATAGAGTAAACAAGTCTTCGTTTGGAGATGCTAAGCTAATAGAGTAAACTAGTCTTAATTTTGAGATGCTAAGCTAATAGAGTAAACAAGTTTCTATTTTGAGATGCTAAGCTAATAGAGTAAACTAGTCTTCATTTTGAGATGCTAAGCTAGTAGGGTAAACTAGTCTTCATTTTAAGATGCTAGGCTAATAGAGTAAACTAGTCTTCGTTTGGAGATGCTAAGCTAATAGAGTAAACAAGTCTTAATTTTGAGATGCTAAGCTAATAGAGTAAACAAGTTTCTATTTTGAGATGCTAAGCTAATAGAGTAAACTAGTCTTAATTTTGAGATGCTAAGCTAATAGAGTAAACAAGTCTTCGTTTGGAGATGCTAAGCTAATAGAGTAAACTAGTCTTCATTTTGAGATGCTAAGCTAATAGAGTAAACAAGTCTATTTTGAGATGCTAAGCTAATAGAGTAAACTAGTCTTCATTTTGAGATGCTAAGCTAGTAGGGTAAACTAGTCTTCATTTTAAGATGCTAAGCTAATAGAGTAAACTAGTCTTCGTTTGGAGATGCTAAGCTAATAGAGTAAACAAGTCTTAATTTTGAGATGCTAAGCTAATAGAGTAAACAAGTTTCTATTTTGAGATGCTAAGCTAATAGAGTAAACTAGTCTTCATTTTGAGATGCTAAGCTAATAGAGTAAACAAGTCTTCGTTTGGAGATGCTAAGCTAATAGAGTAAACTAGTCTTCATTTTGAGATGCTAAGCTAATAGAGTAAACAAGTCTTCATTTGGAGATGCTAAGCTAATAGAGTAAACTAGTCTTCATTTTGAGATGCTAAGCTAATAGAGTAAACAAGTCTTCGTTTGGAGATGCTAAGCTAATAGAGTAAACTAGTCTTAATTTTGAGATGCTAAGCTAATAGGGTAAACTAGTCTTCATTTTAAGATGCTAAGCTAATAGAGTAAACAAGTTTCTATTTTGAGATGCTAAGCTAATAGAGTAAACTAGTCTTCATTTTGAGATGCTAAGCTAATAGAGTAAACTAGTCTTTATTTTGAGATGCTAAGCTAATAGAGTAAACAAGTCTTCGTTTGGAGATGCTAAGCTAATAGAGTAAACTAGTCTTAATTTTGAGATGCTAAGCTAATAGAGTAAACAAGTTTCTATTTTGAGATGCTAAGCTAATAGGGTAAACTAGTCTTCATTTTGAGATGCTAAGCTAATAGAGTAAACAAGTCTTCGTTTGGAGATGCTAAGCTAATAGAGTAAACTAGTCTTAATTTTGAGATGCTAAGCTAATAGAGTAAACAAGTCTATTTTGAGATGCTAAGCTAATAGAGTAAACTAGTCTTCATTTTGAGATGCTAAGCTAATAGAGTAAACTAGTCTTCATTTTAAGATGCTAAGCTAATAGAGTAAACTAGTCTTCGTTTGGAGATGCTAAGCTAATAGAGTAAACAAGTCTTAATTTTGAGATGCTAAGCTAATAGAGTAAACAAGTTTCTATTTTGAGATGCTAAGCTAATAGAGTAAACTAGTCTTAATTTTGAGATGCTAAGCTAATAGAGTAAACAAGTCTATTTTGAGATGCTAAGCTAATAGAGTAAACTAGTCTTCATTTTGAGATGCTAAGCTAATAGGGTAAACTAGTCTTCATTTTAAGATGCTAAGCTAATAGAGTAAACAAGTTTCTATTTTGAGGTGCTAAGCTAATAGAGTAAACTAGTCTTCATTTTGAGATGCTAAGCTAATAGAGTAAACAAGTCTTCGTTTGGAGATGCTAAGCTAATAGAAGAAACTAGTCTTCATTTTGAGATGCTAAGCTAATAGAGTAAACAAGTCTTCGTTTGGAGATGCTAAGCTAATAGAGTAAACTAGTCTTAATTTTGAGATGCTAAGCTAATAGAGTAAACAAGTCTATTTTGAGATGCTAAGCTAATAGAGTAAACTAGTCTTAATTTTGAGATGCTAAGCTAATAGGGTAAACTAGTCTTCATTTTAAGATGCTAAGCTAATAGAGTAAACAAGTTTCTATTTTGAGATGCTAAGCTAATAGAGTAAACTAGTCTTAATTTTGAGATGCTAAGCTAATAGAGTAAACTAGTCTTAATTTTGAGATGCTAAGCTAATAGAGTAAACTAGTCTTAATTTTGAGATGCTAAGCTAATAGAGTAAACAAGTCTTCGTTTGGAGATGCTAAGCTAATAGAGTAAACTAGTCTTAATTTTGAGATGCTAAGCTAATAGAGTAAACAAGTCTATTTTGAGATGCTAAGCTAATAGAGTAAACTAATCTTCATTTTGAGATGCTAAGCTAGTAGGGTAAACTAGTCTTCATTTTAAGATGCTAAGCTAATAGAGTAAACAAGTTTCTATTTTGAGATGCTAAGCTAATAGAGTAAACTAGTCTTTATTTTGAGATGCTAAGCTAATAGAGTAAACTAGTCTTTATTTTGAGATGCTAAGCTAATAGAGTAAACAAGTCTATTTTGAGATGCTAAGCTAATAGAGTAAACTAGTCTTCATTTTGAGATGCTAAGCTAATAGGGTAAACTAGTCTTCATTTTAAGATGTTAAGCTAACAGAGTAAACAAGTTTCTATTTTGAGATGCTAAGCTAATAGAGTAAACTAGTCTTTATTTTGAGATGCTAAGCTAATAGAGTAAACTAGTCTTTATTTTGAGATGCTAAGCTAATAGAGTAAACAAGTCTTCATTTTGAGATGCTAAGCTAATAGGGTAAACTAGTCTTCATTTTGAGATGCTAAGCTAATAGAGTAAACTAGTCTTTATTTTGAGATGCTAAGCTAATAGAGTAAACTAGTCTTCATTTTGAGATGCTAAGCTAATAGAGTAAACTAGTCTTAATTTTGAGATGCTAAGCTAATAGGGTAAACTAGTCTTCGTTTTGAGAAGGTAAGTCATTACCCGGAACTCATATATACATTTAGAGAAAATAAGTTGTTACTTCGAGCTGCTATGCTGAGCTAAAACAGAAAAGATGTATTTCTGTATTATTTGGAGAGGCCGAGCCGAGCCGAGTCATTATCGGGACACAAAGCCGACATTTCGAGAAGGTCAGCCTCCTTATCGACACCCCTCTCCACATTAAGCTGCTTTCCCCTCAGAGCTCCGTGTACACACGCTCTGCTCTCCAAAGACTCCATTTCCCAGAAGCCCGGTGGGGCGGACTCGCCGCTAGGTGATGACGTCATTTCTGCCCCGTTGGAGGGTGATTTCACCAGGAAGAGGCTGAGCGAGGGGGACACAGCCAGCTCCGCACCGTCTCAGCTGTCAACACAGAAACCCGAGCGAGGAGAAGCAGGAGGGTAAGGAACGACCCGGCTTTAGAACCTCCGCGAGACGCGCAGGGGTCGGTGTTAATCGAGGTGCATTGTGGGATCTTATAAATGTGTATTTCTGCCTCGCCGGTTCGGTCCGGTTCGGCTCTGGTGTGTGTTTATTATTTCAGGTCGGGCCTTAAGAATGATGTCAGTGTTTTAGCTGGTCCTGGGAAGGAGACCGAATGAACGTGGCGGTGTAGGGGACGCGGTGTGGTGCTGGATCGATTACCTAAATGTGGATCGGTCACGCGGACGTGCTGGCGTTCGATACGTGACAGGGTTCGTTCGGTCCATATAAGACATCAAGGGGAATTACCCGGACCTTGGCTTCCTATTCATCCGAATTCTCCGTTCCACCTTAAATGGCGCAGCAGTTACAGCCATTTAAGGTGGAACGGTGAATTCGTATCGAAGGTGCTTTAAAGCACAGCAGGGTCTCCTTCCTTTGTCTGACAGATGCAGAACGGCACCAGAACCGGGCGAGGCGGCCCATAGTCACTAATGACCGCTATTACACATCCATAAAGCCTTTATTACTGTGTAATAACACGTCTTATCAGTCTGCGCTCATATCTGCACCATTTCAGCCTTAACCTGCCGTTTGTTTGGTCGATGGCATGTGACCTGCGGGTGGAGTTGATGCGCAGCTGCGGTTGCGCACGTTTTGCGCAGCCCCCGGCTCACTTCCACTCTCGGAAGGGCCGAGTCGCAAACCGCTCTATGCTCCCTACCTAGTGCACTACGTAGGGCGCATCAAGCCTCCTACATGCCCGGTGCAGCGCGTCAGTCCGGATTCTTCGGGGGTTCTTTAGACATCGGTGTGGTTTAGATTTTGAGTTCTATGTGGAACTATTTGTATGGTTCCTTGTGCATGCCCTAATGGTTCTCTGGATTGATTTAGAATGTGCTGTATGTGGTTCTAAAAGGTTCTGCTCTTGTCACTCACTTTAAAGCTGGGGCCACTCAGAAGGCTTTTTGTATGCAGACTTAAAAGCAAAGGTTCTTCATATGTTATCTAGTACCATGAGTTCTATCTAGAATCTTGTGTATGCTTAAATAGACAACTGACATGTATATGGTTCTATATAGCACCAAGGCTTCAGCTTCAGTAGAACCCTTTTGAGGTAGAACAATGATCAAAAAGGTTCAGCATAGAACCATGGAGATTACATTCTATAGCAGTCTGAAGAACCACCTCCCCATGCAAAGAACCTTAATAGCATGTACATTGTTTACATGTTGTTATTGTTTAGTACCATGGGTTCCGCCTAGAACCATTTACATGCTTAAATGGTTCTTCACATAGCAGAATGGTTCTTTGGATTGAGTGAGAATTTGTTGAATAGGGTTCTAATTGGTTCTGTGTACACAGAACATGTCAAACCTTGCATCACTTCCATGTTACACACACTCTTAGACATGATGGTTCCTCAGGGGTTCTTTAGCTAGGTCCTGCTGTTGTTACGATGCCAAGATTACTGGTGCTATATAGAACCATTTTCCTTATGGTTCTGCATAGAACCATATAGAAAACATTTTCCATCATTTTGTAGAACCTTTCAGCCAAAGTGTGGTTCTTCAAAGGTTCTCTTTAGAACCGTAAGTTCTATATGGAACCATTTCATGTTTAAATAAGACATGGGTTCTTTAATGATAATGAGAACAGCAGTGATATGAGCCCAGTGGGCCGTGATAGACGTGCTGTGAGGGGCCGGTGAGGGTTCTAGTTTGGTCGTATGTGGGGATTTGATTGGGATTCAGGTCAAAGGTCAAGCATTCGCGACGTCGTGTGGATGATGTGGTTTTCCAGATCCGGTTTTAACCCAGCACTGAATCTAGAACTGTCCACATGTAGTTCCCCAGCCAGGCCTCTCTGATGTTCTAGATAGGAGGTGTGTGACTCAGGTTGTTGTTTGCCGGTGTAGATGTCTGTGAGCGAGGATCTGCCGGAGATGGACCACATGGACCTGCTGGGCCTGCTGTTCCAGGACACCGACCCGGGTCCCAGCGATCTCCTCTTCACGGACGGGAACAACTTCATCGAAGACCTGCTGTCCGAGCAGGACGTGAGTATGAGTCCACATCCTGAAAGCGGAAGTCCACATGTTCCGATGTTCTGTACAGTGGTGGTGGTGATGGGAACCAGGGTTCTCCATGTCTAGAACAGACCTATAGACACTTTATTGACTATCTAGATCCACCAGTGAACCTACACGTGTCTTCTGAGTGTGTATGGAATGTTGGTGATGAAAATCTGGAAAACCTGGAAATACTAAGTTCCTTTGGGGGACTATTTGACCTCACAGCGCCCTGCAGCATGTATCCCTCCACCATGAATGGAGTTTAAGGCTGAGATCTTCTCCACACTATCATAAACAGCGTCTCAGACATCAGGCAGCGTATTCAGAACCACCTCCTGTAGGAACTTCCTGTGAGGGAGCTTTTAGAGGGGACGTCTGGTTACCTTCACCACCACTGGGAACAGGTCTGACTGTTTATCTAGAACCGAGTGTTTCACAACCCCTGTTTACATCAGAACTGTTTCATAACGGCGGGATTTACAGAAAGTAACCGGGAGGGGGCGGGGCTTCCTGAAAGGCCTTTTATTTAGCAGTCGGAGTTCCCGCTGGGGAAGTTTCGGTCTTCCGGAGGATTAAAGTCTAACACGCTCTGGGATACGGAATCATGACCCAGTCTGAGGGGGATTACTGAACACCCCGTACAGCTAGCCGGTGGAGTTCTAGTTAGCTGCCTGTACTTGTAAGCTACGTTAGCCTAGTAGCTCCAGTGCTAAAGCTAACTACAGCTAACCTCAGACCCTAAGTCTGGACCGGTCGGCGACACTAGAGACAGAACCAGCTGTTCCTCCTGGACCCGTCCTGCAGCCCGTAGGGTCTAACCTGCAGTCTGTGTTGGTGTAGATGCTGAGCGCCATGGACACGGAGGACTTCCTCAGCAGTCTGCTCGGAGAGGACGATGACTGTCTGACCACTCAGTGTGTGTCCCACTCACCAGTGGGCAGCGACAGCGGGATCTCGGATGATGCCACGCCTCCACACTGCCCGAGCCCCCACAGCGAGACAGACGTGGCCCCCAGCCCGGTCTCCGCCGAGCCGTCCCCGCTGCCCGAGTGTGTGGCGGAGAGTTTTGAAGCCCAGGTGGTTCAGACTGACCACTGCTACTCTCTGCAGCAGGACATCTACACCCTGCAGACCGTCCGCACCGAGAGACCCGATTCAGACGTCTTCATTGACCTCGGTGGGTCGGAGGGGGCGTCGCTGGGGGTGACCGCGTCACACTGTGATATGGCTGCTCAGGAGTGTTAGCTAGCATGTGGTATTAGCAGAAATTAACTAGGTGAAATTAACAGTGGCTAAACATCAATAGCTCTCGCTAACTCTGCTAATACCACATGCTAGCTAACTCTTCTAACAGGAAACACCACATGCTAGCTAACTCTGTTAACTGATGCTAGCTAACGCTAACTGTCGCTAGCTAATGCCAGCTAAATCTGGCCCCTGGCAATGGCTAATCCTGTCTGCTAACTGAAATCGGTCAATGCTAATAAACTTTGCTACGTAGAGTAACTAAGCTATGTAAAGACCTGAACCGTTAGCTAGCCCTGCTAGCGCCCCGCTGCTCTGTGCTGATGCTAGTGCCGGTCTGGGACGTCCCGCAGGCTAAACGCTCGTTTTGTTTTAGATGACATGGAGGACAGCCTGAATGAGGAGCTGTCCGATGAGCTGCCCTGCTCGCTCGTCATTGAGGCCTCCACACAGAGCAAACCGGATCAGCAGGTATGTTCTCCGGCTCCTCCGGCTCGGCCGCTGCGTGGCGTTCCTCCCGCAGGCGGAGCTTTGTCTGAGGGGTTCTTGTTTGTGTGCAGTTCCAGTTTAAGGAGATCGTGCTGACGGACGAGGAGAGGAGGCTCCTGGCGAAGGAGGGTGCGACCATACCGTCTCACATGCCTCTCACAAAGGTGAGTTGTTCCAGGCCTGCGTGGCGCCTCCTTCCCGCGTCACCGCTGCTCTTTCGCACCCCGTCTGGAATTAGAGGAATTCTGTGAGGTTGGGAAAGAGTCAGGTCCCGGATCATCACACCTCCTCCACGGGGCTCCTTCCTGGGCGGCTCCTACCTGGCTACCGTTTTCAGGTGGTCAGTGAGTTTCCTGATGATGTCACTGCAGGTTAGACGAGGCCTGTGCGGCGGCGCCGAGCACGCCGTGGGCCCATCCCGACTTCAGGAGCGCTCGTGTTGAACTTCTCCCAGTCCTCATCCCCGCCCGTCTTCCCGATATGGGTCACTCGCTCCACCCGCGCCTGGTGTCCGTTATGTTCCGTAGTGGGAACAATGTGAATAGGGGGTGTGGTCTTTGGCGCTGGGGGTGTGCAGCCGCTCTGGACGGTCCTGTTCCGCTGACGTGTCAGAACTTTCCAGAACATTCCGTACAGCCCTACAGCCCCACTCTTCATTTACGTGGGGTTCTCGTTACAGGCGGAGGAGAGGACCCTGAAGAGAGTGAGGAGGAAGATCCGGAATAAACAGTCGGCGCAGGAGAGCCGCAAAAAGAAGAAGGTCTACGTGGATGGGCTGGAGAACAGGTGAGGGAATAACCCCAACACTGCAGACGGACGTACATACCCAACATCTCAGCCCCGGGACCAGCGGACGGCCTGAAACAGTCCTGTTCTGTGTTAGTCTGTGGGTTCTGTGTTGGTCTGTGGGTTCTGTGTTGGTCTGTGGGTTCTGTGTTGGTCTGTGGGTTCTGTGTTAGTCTGTGGATTCTGTGTTGGTCTGTGGGTTCTGTGTTAGTCTGTGGGTTCTGTGTTAGTCTGTGGATTCTGTGTTAGTCTGTGGGTTCTGTGTTAGTCTGTGGGTTCTGTGTTGGTCTGTGGATTCTGTGTTGGTCTGTGGGTTCTGTGTTGGTCTGTGGGTTCTGTGTTAAGTCTGTGGGTTCTGTGTTAGTCTGTGGGTTCTGTGTTGGTCTGTGGGTTCTGTGTTAGTCTGTGGGTTCTGTGTTAAGTCTGTGGGTTCTGTGTTGGTCTGTGGGTTCTGTGTTGGTCTGTGGGTTCTGTGTTGGTCTGTGGGTTCTGTGTTAAGTCTGTGGGTTCTGTGTTGGTCTGTGGGTTCTGTGTTAAGTCTGTGGGTTCTGTGTTAAGTCTGTGGGTTCTGTGTTAAGTCTGTGGGTTCTGTGTTAGGTCTGTGGGTTCTGTGTTGGTCTGTGGGTTCTGTGTTAGTGTGTGGGCTCTGTGTTGGTCTGTGGGTTCTGTGTTAGTCTGTGGGCTCTGTGTTGGTCTGTGGGCTCTGTGTTGGTCTGTGGGCTCTGTGTTGGTCTGTGGGTTCTGTGTTGCTCTGTGGGTTCTGTGTTGGTCTGTGGGCTCTGTGTTGGTCTGTGGGCTCTGTGTTAGTCTGTGGGTTCTGTGTTGGTCTGTGGGTTCTGTGTTGGTCTGTGGGTTCTGTGTTAGTCTGTGGGTTCTGTGTTAGTCTGTGGGTTCTGTGTTGGTCTGTGGGTTCTGTGTTAGTCTGTGTTGGTCTGTGGGTTCTGTGTTAGTGTGTGGGCTCTGTGTTGGTCTGTGGGTTCTGTATTAGTCTGTGGGTTCTGTGTTAGTCTGTGGGTTCTGTGTTGGTCTGTGGGCTCTGTGTTGGTCTGTGGGTTCTGTGTTGGTCTGTGGGTTCTGTGTTGGTCTGTGGGTTCTGTGTTGGTCTGGGGGTTCTGTGTTAGTCTGTGGGTTCTGTGTTAGTCTGTGGGTTCTGTGTTAGTATGTAGGTTCTGTGTTGGTCTGTGGGTTCTGTGTTGGTCTGTGGGTTCTGTGTTAGTATGTGGGTTCTGTGTTAAGTCTGTGGGTTCTGTGTTAGTCTGTGGGTTCTGTGTTAGTCTGTGGGTTCTGTGTTGGTGCTCAGTCCTGAAGGTTCTACCCTGTTGTAGATTATGGTTCTCTGTTTGTAACCCCTGGTCCCGCTGTGCTCCACAGGGTGGCGGTCTGCACGGCCCATAACCAGGAGCTCCAGAAGAAGGTCCAGATGCTCCAGAAGCAGAACATGTAAGACCACCCACATACCGCGGTACCCCCACGGTCACACAGCCGTTTATCACTGACCACACCTACCACACCTACCACACCCACCACACTGACCACACTGACCACACTGACCGCCTGTCGTCTGTCCGTCCCGCCGTGTGTGCAGGTCTCTGATTGAACAGCTGAAGAAGCTGCAGGCCATGCTGAAGATGTCCGCCATGAAGACCACCACGACCAGCACCTGCGTGATGGTAAGTGGGCGGGTGCGGCGGGTGTGGTGGGCTCGGCGGGGGGCCGCTGCGTGTTAAGGGCGTCTCTGATGGGTGTATCTTTGTTGTGTTGTGTCCTGCAGGTGTTCCTTCTCTCCTTCTGCCTCATCATCTTCCCCTCCATCAATCCGTTCGGCAGCTCCAGCCAGAAGGACCTGTACCTGACCTCAACAGGTAACCCGTACAGCCCACTCACCTGCACACAGCAGGAGATCAAAGGGAAATCAAGGGACACTGGGTCTGAAAGGGTGTAGCTGTAGGAAACCCCTCACTGAGGAGCGGACATCACAGGAGCATCTGAACTCCGAAACCGGACATCGGAGACGTGGGGTCTAAATCCCGGCTCTGTATGTACGGAGGAGAAAGGTGGAGGAGCTCCGCTCTCCCGTCTCTCAGTTATTGTTTATATTCCCGGTTCGTCTGGAGCCTGAGACGTTTGGGATCCGTGGCTCTTTACGGAATGGGAATGTTGCTGCTGACGGTGTCAGAATTTGATGTCGCAGCTCCATTAAAAACAACGGAATATCCGGAATATCCGGAATAGCGTCTTTGAGAGTCCTGCAGCGTTCCGATGCTCACTGTGCGTAAACGTTCCCGCTCTTCCCGTTAGGAACGTCAGTCTTACTTACAGTAGAAATCTGTCGGATTGATCACACGCTTTTCCTCAACACATCCACGTCCCGGAGTCTTAGTCCCGGAGTCTTAGTCCCGGGGTCTTGGTCCCGGAGTCTTGGTCCCGGAGTCTTGGTCCCGGAGTCTTAGCCCCGGAGTCTTAGCCCCGGAGTCTTAGCCCCGGAGTCTTAGCCCCATAGTCTTAGTCCTGGAGTCTTAGTCCCCTAGTCTTAGTCCTGTAGTCTTAGTCCCGGAGTCTTAGTCCCGGAGTCTTAGTCCCGGAGTCTTAGTCCTGTAGTCTTAGTCCCGGAGTCTTAGTCCCGGAGTCTTAGTCCCCTAGTCTTAGTCCTGTAGTCTTAGTCCCGGAGTCTTAGTCCCGGAGTCTTAGTCCCGGAGTCTTAGTCACACGTCAGACGCGGCCCCAGGTTTGTACTACCCTGGTCTAATAAAGACCGCCCGCCCTTACGGCGTCTGAACACGTCACTACCCAACACCCGTGTCTGATTATGGGAGCTGGTTTGGAAGCCTGTTTATTTTTTATGAAATATTAAAATCAGTTGAATTCTGACGGCATCCTTGGCTCTGTGCTCCAGCAGGAATATCCCGGAACATCCGATCCTACCCTCTGATGTCCCGGCCGGAGGAGATAATCAGCCCCCCTAAAGAAGTTCCGGAGGAGGAGGTCCTCCTGATGGCCACGGTGGAAAACGACCAGCTCCTGCTGAGTGGCGGTCAGAACCACACCCCCGATTACCACCAGGTGGAGCAGTCTGACTCCGAGTCCGGCGTGAACAACAACTCGTCCTCCGATTTCCCCAACGCGCCTCCGTCTGACCTCCAGTCTGCGGGGGCGCTCTCGGAAGCGCACAGAGACCCAGCGGCGCCCCCCGTGGTGTACGACGGCCAGACCAAAGCGAAGGAGAACTGGATCGGACAGAAACCCACGTCGGTCATCATACAGCAGCATCGCTCCGACGAGATGTAGGGCGGACCCGCCGACGCAGGGGAAAGGGGCGGTGTAATATTCCGGTCCCTCCACCTTCATACGGGACTGAATGGGGTGCTGACGGCGTTCCAGCATGTTTAGTCTGGACTGGGGCTCCATCCGGGTTTGGGCTGTACAATATACGGGCTCCTGTCTTCCTCTCTCCTCCTCCATGCGCCTCCTTCCCCCTCTCCTCCTCCGCCCTTTCTTACACTGGACTATTTTTTAAAGCACTTTCTTCACCTCCATCCGAGCCTACGCGTACGGTGGTCCCGTGACCAGGTTTTCCGGACTGGAAGCCGAAAGAGATTGGACGTTGGGTTCCGGTGTTGTTCGGTGCGGTCACCGTGGAGGTGGTCATGTGATCGTGTGTATATAGCGGTAGTGAAACTGAGCCACTGCAGGGCATTTGGCCACATCGTCCCCTCGTAGCTGGGGAATACAGGCTCCGCCCACAAACACGCTCCTCCATAGCTGCTGTTGCTAGGTTGGACAAGCTTTACAGAGGACTGGTGCAAAAACCCCATTCAGCCAAACGAGAACCCATACACCAGGATGGTTCTTCTAGGGTTCTATGGTACAGGGAGAGTTCTAATCAGAATGTTGAGTTCTATATAGAATGGTTCTCTGCATGGTGAGCTGGTTCTCCAGATGGATGGAGGATGTGTTCTCTGTAGGCTCCCTGACCTTGTAACGATGGCAGAACCTGTGGTCCAACAGAACAGAAGGTTCCTCTGACTAAAGAACCCTGGAAGAAGGGATCGGGCCCGGCAGCTGTAGCGGGTTATTAATTTCTGATGATGTTTATTTTGTGTTTTTGCTGTTTTGGGGATAAACGTCTGATTGACAGGCTAACCAGGAAGTTTACAGGCTTCAGTTTGTGTAGCTAGCTGGCTAAGTTAGCTTTGTACCCCACAATGCTAACTACTGCAGCATGGCTGAAGCTAATCTAAGGGAAATGCTGACGTAGCTAGTTAGCCAAGTTAGCATCATAGCCTGCACTGGCTAGCTAGAGTTGCATGGCTAATGTTAGCTTTTTGCTGCACCCATTGAAAACAAGCTATCACTGTTAGCAACATTAGCACTGGAGAAAGGTCTTAGCTAGTCAGCAGCCCAAACCAGCGTTAGCCTGGCAGTTGGACCGCCCTGTGAAACGCCTGCGGTGAAGGCACGTCTGCGGTTCCTGGTTGTTTGAATGGGATAGTTTGTGTATGTGTTCTGTAAACATGGTCCAGCCTAGCAACAGTAGCTATGAACAGGGTTTGTGGGCGGAGCCTGGCGAGGAGAATCATCAGTAGATTTCTCTGAACTCGCTCTGAAGGAAATGGACTGGATACGGAGGATCAGGATCGCTTGAAATTCCTCCTGTTTGGTGACCCAAAGGGAAAGCTAGCGGAGATGCCGGAGGGCGTGGACGTTCCTCTCCGTCTCCGTCTCCGTCTCCATCCTGAACTTCCTCTTCGCTGCTGTACAAAAGCTTCATGTGCTTTCCGGAGGCTGCTGAGCATCCACCTGCTACGTCAGTAACCGAGAGGAACTGCACCATGCTACATGTTTTATCTGATTGTACATTGTAAATTGTTGTTTGATGTTTATCAGTGTTTGGTTGTACCCGTGCTCTTTTCTATTCGCCTGTTGGATCTGTAGCTCTGCACTGATGTACCTGTGAGTGTAGGAAGTCTGTACCTGTTACTGAAACAGCTGATTAAAAACATGATCATTTATTAAACCACGGCGTGCGGCTGCTGCTTCCCATCGCTCCTGGATGAGTGAGCCACTGCTCTGGAAGGATTTAGCCAGATCGCTGATCCAGCAGTAATCCACTCGGGTGATCACATGTTTAGATGGTGGTCCATTAACACCCTCACTGCTGGGTTTGAATGTTTTGGGTTTGTGGTGATAATGCTGAGAGGTTAATCAATGAATCAATATGTTAGCATATATTAGCATTAGCATATTACACCGCTTAAACGTCAAGATCTGAGATCTGGAAAATTACCACCAGGAGCTGAACCTGTACCATGGAACTGAGCACCCACTGTCACCGGGCCGCACAGGCGCTTAGTGTTCAGGCTGATCTCCGTGTTAGGGCTGTAGGCAGCATTGCCCCGAGATTACATCATCAGTGTCAGAGTGCTGGTGATTCCCCCATCTGACCAGCAGAGGGTGCCAAAGCCTTCCCTGTTACAGCTGCACACTGTTCCTTACAGGGCATCCACACTTATTCAGAGGGCCTACACACACTCATCACTAACACACCAGCTGCTCCCAGGAGGAGGTGTGGGAGTGCGGGTGTGTTGGGAAGGAGGATAAAGGTGACCAGGACCAATAACTGGTGATAAATTTAGACTGATATGATCAATATTTATTGAGCTACACATACAGAAGTCTGTCTCTCAGTATGGCGTCGGGCCGCCGTTTTCTCTAACCCAACACGCCAGGCGTCTCGGTATGGAGCTGTAGAGGTTCCTGATGGAGTCCTGTGATAATCCATCCCATGCAGCTTGAACATCCTCACACAGTTCCTGCAGATGGTGCGGTAGGGGTGGAGGTGGAGGGACACCAGGTCTTCTGGACGTGTGACAACAAACCTTCATCTTGGTGCTGACCACGGTGCCTCCACACACGGGTTCGTTGGGCGTCTCCACCAAGACTAAAGCGGGACTCGTCACTGAAGATGACCCGCTGCCATTCTGAGTCACTCCATGACAGTCTGGTACGACACCACTGCAGTCTTTGGTGACGGTGACGTGGTGTTAAGGACAGTCGTGGTAACGGTCTGTGTGCATGTAGTCCTGCGTGGTGCAGCCGTCTGCTGATGGTGCTGCACTAACAGGATGACTCATGGAGGTCACCACTGCTCGCTGGATGTCCCTGCGGTCTCTGACCTGCAGCTGGTCTGCGGTTTAGCCATAAGCTTCACCCGGACAGTCACCAACACGTACTATCCACAGTAGCCCACTTCCCAACACACAGCAACACAGACCCCACACAGTGACAGTCAGCAGCCTGAACATTAACAGTGTTGGAGGGGGCGCACCTACCATGAACCAGCGCCAGAGCCTCTCTGAGATGGCAGCGCCAGTCTGTAGAGGCCTCAGAACTCTGACCAGCTAAAGGAGGTGGTGTTAGGGTGGAGGTGGAACCTGAAGGTGATAGACCTCTGTGAGGAGAGCTGGGGAGCGACCACACGGGTGGTGTCTGAGTTTGTGGTGGTACTGTCTAACTGTGCTGAGGTGACACACGGTACATGCGCAGTAACCGGGGTGTCATACTGAACCTGCACCGCTAGATGTCGCCACCGCCTCACCTCACACTGCTGCAGCACACTGAGGGGGAGCTGTGAGGAGGTGTATGAGGAGATCTGTGCGTGGTCTGTGAGTGCTCCTGGAGGGGTCTGGGGAGTTACTCAAGGGGTTCTATAAGGTACTATGATGGGTTCTGTGGGGGGGACTGAGGGGTTGTTGGCGGGTTCTGGAGGGGCTCTGTAAGGGGGTCTCCTGCAGTGGGTTCTATCAGTGGTTCTGTGAGGGTTCCAGGGGGAGGTCCATGGGGTTTATTTGAGAGGTACTGGGTTCAGTGCGGGGGTCTTTGAGAGTTCTGTGAAGGGGTCTGTGGGGATTCTATAGGGGTCTTAGAGGGGTTCTGTGAAAGGGTCTGTAAGGTGTTCTGTTAGGGCGGTTTGTGAGGGGGTCTGTTTGGGTTCTGTAAGGGGTCCTGGAGGGGTTCTGTCAGTGGGTCTCTGAGGAGTTCTAGGAGAGGGTCTCTGTGGGGTGTATGTGGGGGTTCATTAGGGGTACTGAAAGGGGTTCTAGGAGGGGGTCCTGAGGTTTTGTGAGGGGGTTCTGTAGGGGTTCTGAATGGGTTCTGGGAAAGGGTCCGGAAGGGATGTGAGTGGGTTCTGTAGGGATCCTGAGGGCGTCTGTGGGGGTTCTGTGAGAGGGTCCTGAGGGGGTCTGTAGGGGTTCTGTGAGGGTTCTGTGAGAGGGTTCTGAGGGGGTCTGTGAGGGTTCTGTGAGAGGGTCTGAGGGGTCCTGAGGGGTCTGTGAGGGTTCTGTGAGAGGGTCCTGAGGGGGTCTGTGGGGGTTCTGTGAGAGGGTCCTGAGGGGGTCTGTGGGGGTTCTGTGAGAGGGTCCTGAGGGGGTCTGTGGGGGTTCTGTGAGAGGGTCCTGAGGGGGTCTGTGGGGGTTCTGTGAGAGGGTTCTGAGGGGGTCTGTAGGGGTTCTGTGAGGGTTCTGTGAGGGGGTCTGTGGGGGTTCTGTGAGAGGGTTCTGAGGGGGTCTGTGGGGGGTCTGTGAGGGTTCTGTGAGAGGGTTCTGAGGGGGTCTGTGGGGGTTCTGTGAGGGGGTCCTGAGGGGTTGTGAGGGGGTTCTGTAGGGATCCTGAGGGCGTCTGTGGGGGTTCTGTGAGAGGGTCCTGAGGGGGTCTGTGGGGGTTCTGTGAGGGTTCTGTGAGAGGGTTCTGAGGGGGTCTGTGGGGGTTCTGTGAGAGGGTTCTGAGGGGGTCTGTGGGGGTTCTGTGAGAGGGTTCTGAGGGGGTCTGTGGGGGTTCTGTGAGAGGGTTCTGAGGGGGTCCTGAGGGGTTCTGTGAGGGTCTGCTGCAGGCTGTGTTTACTGATTAAAGCCGAATCACAGCCTGACGGTACACGAGCGATTAATCCGGATTAATAAATATCTGGGCGCTGGTGTAAACATGGCGGGCTCTGTCGGGGACGGATCAGATGGTTCCTGGAATCCTGAACCAAAACAAAGGGATCAGAGGGGGGAGATGATTGGCACGCACGCGCACTTACATGCCGCTGGAAGCAGGTGCAAGGCGCGTGCCCATTATGCTCGCGGAGAAGCAAAACAAAGAGCGAAGGAGCGGCGCGTGGCGCACAGAGAGAGATCAAAGAGCCACAGAGATAAACACATAAATCAACAAACACACATCATCATAATTCACAGAGCTATAGATTTAACCTAGTGTGTTTTTAAACGTGTAGCGTATTAAAATAAATGCACCACTGTCTACAGTTATAACTTAATTAATTAATTAAATAATAATAATAATAATAATAATAATAATAATAATAATACTCTTCGCTCAGCACTATTTAATAACATGTATTTTTTATTTCCTATTCTAATCTAACAACACACATACAAATAAACATGTTTTGTAAGTTATTTATTTATTTATTTATACGTGTTTTATAAATAAATAATTGGCTCGCTTTGTAAAAGCCCACGTGGGCTGTTTACAGGAATTGCCATTATTTGCATACGCCTGAGCCGTCATCCAATCAGAGGCCCTCATGCGCTGACTCTGCTCGGAGCTCAGACTCGCCAGCAGCTCGCGCTACATGAGCTTCCAGCCAATCGGAGCGCAGGCTTGCACAGCAGCAGCCAATCGGGGCGCGTTGTCGGGCCGGAGGCGGGAGAAGCAGCGCTGAGGCGATGGCTATAAAAGGCAGCTAGCCGCAGCAGGAGCTCAGTCACGGCTGCAGGAGCAGAACGGAGCGGCTTGTCGAGAACTAACGGATTACTGGCTTGGATTTCCAGACATGACTTTCGAAGAAGTCTGCGGACAGGATCAGGGAACCGACACGAGCGACAGGTGAGGCTACCGGATCCGAGTGTCTGCTGGTGTTCGTGTTGTAAGACAGCTAGCGTTCCTCACAGTTAGCATTGTTTTACATGGGTGCTCTGAACAGGTACCGGGGTGTGGACCTTCGTACCACCTTAAAGGTCTGAGCAGATCCATAAGATGCTCCAGGAACGCTGATCTATATGGATATTTACATCGCTGGTGCATTAAATTACTTTAAAGTTAAATTTGGTGGATAAATTCCACAGACATTCTCTCAGTAACTCAGATGCGCGCGCCCCTGTTACTGTGGATGCGCGCCCCAGTCGCTCTGGACGCGCGCGCCTTAACAGCGTGACTTCAGATCAGTTTGGTAGCGGTTAGGAGGTTGACAGTGCGCGCCCACGTGTCTCTAACGCGCGCTCCCGTGTCTCCTTCTCCTCCAGGATGCGCAGTGCCGGCTCAGCACTCGAGGAGCTGCTGCTCTCCGCCAAGAAGCACGACTGCCTCACCGTGGGAGTCTACGAGTCCGCCAAAGTCATGAATGTGTAAGTGTCCTCCCTCAGACCGATACTGGTATGTGGTTCAGGCAGCGTGTGTCTGAACACAGCTGGAGTGGTGTCTGATGGCGCTCCTCTTCTCCCCAAACAGTGACCCGGACAGCGTGGCGTTCTGTGTGCTGGCGACGGACGAGGAGTACGAGTGCGACATCGCCCTGCAGATACACTTCACCCTCATCCAGGCGTTCTGCTTCGACAACGACATCAACATCGTCCGGGTCGGTGACATCGACAGGCTGGCCGACATCGTGGGCGGTGGTGAACCCGGTGAACCAAAGGACGCCCACTGCATTCTCGTCACGGTACGTTGCAGGCACGGGTTCGGGCCGATCCGTCCTGGGGGGCTGTGGAATTCACTCAGCGAGCTCGGCTCCTGGTGATGGCTGAGTCAGCAGTGCTGACCCCTTAACCTCACACAGCCGGTATCGGTTCATCGATCCTGCTGTTCAGTCTGGCCTATGGCTCAGTCTGGGTCAGCTGGACCTGGGTTCTCCAGAACCCTGAGGTTAATGAGTCATCACCAAGCTGTTTAGGGTTAAGGTCTGGCGCTCCAGGACCGGAATCTCCCAGCTCAGCTCTGTATTTAGTACGTGCTCAGTATTTATAGCTCACTGCTGGAGAACCACAACTTGGGAAAGCTAACACTTCCTTGTTTCTCTGCAGAACCCTAACCTGGAATCCTGGAAAGACCCTGCGCTGGAAAAGCTGAGCTTGTTCTGCGAGGAGAGGCGCGGCGTCTGCGAATGGGTTCCTGCCATCACTCTTCCGGAACGCTGAAGGCCGCAGGAGCTCACGAGGCGGGAAAGTACGTGAACCTTCTGGGCCAAGTTGTCTGGATTATCCTGGATTACCCTATCCAGTGACGGACTGAACCAGCATGTGGGCGTCAGAGCCTGCGTCAGTGGGAACTGGAGCATGTCGCAGAGGATGGTATGGAATGTTATTGTGATGGGTTCCAGTTAGAATAATTTCCATGCAGTTTGTTGCACTACATGCTTACACACCCACACAAACACTCCCCGCACACAGTGAACAATGCTAACCGGTTGATTTACCCAACAACCCAGACCACGTGCAGGAGAGGGATGGAATGGGATCAGACGGGCCGTATTATCCATACATCACCACTTCCAGACTCTCAATCTCAAATGATTCCTTCCATATCATGTCATTCCCATATCTGCTGTCTCCAGGTGTGTTGGGACGGTAGTGTAACTCCCAACAGGGACACGAAGGCTTCTTTTAGGAATGTCGGAGTTTAGGACATTGTGGATATCTTCCCAATACTTCCTCAGCTTGGAGAAAATCGGAGTCTGTTTCCCCACAGCTCCTCCAGCAGTCCCCAGATGATGAGACGGTCTTCATGGTTCATCCCACAGTGAGATTCCATCGGAATTCTCTCCGACTACTGGGACAGCTAGGTACATGACGTCCTGGGCTAAGAGTTTCCCAGTTGAGGGAAGCGGTGTTGGACTGCTAGGCCTTTAATAGCCAAACCGGATCCCTATCTAAAACTCTAACGTCACTCCTAAACGTTCCACATTCACTTCAGAACTTCTCTTTAGCAGTAAAAGCAGGAACACTGATTATCTAGTACGGTTCTCCTGTATGAACATCAGCACTAACACAGTCTTGACATCATGTAGCACCGCATGTACAGATCCTGTAATAAATCTACCGGAGTGATCTATACTCAGCGCGCTACAGCCTGTAGAGTGACGGGATCCATAGATTGGGAAGAGGGGCTACAGTGCAGGGAATGTCTCGTTCCATGTGTGGAAAATGGCTCCAGAGCAGATGGTAATGATTGGCTAAAAGGAGGGACTGCATGTGGGCGTGGCCAAAGACCATAGTGTGAAGGAAGTAGCTGAATCTGCAGGTGTGTGGAAGCGTACGGTCATACGGGTCTACCAGCAGTGGATACAATCCCAGCCTACAGGGAATTCTCCTCGGAACTGTGCCAGGGAAGGCCAGCTGACCCAGTCTGTGATGTGAGAGAGTATGAACACTGATGTACTTCAGCCACATCCAGAACCTCGTCCAGTACATGCCCGATCCAGTCCCAACTGGTGCTGGTGGCGGTGGAACTGGTGCTGGTGGAGGTGTTACTGGTGCTGGTACGGAACCAGTCAACTCCACACACTGATCTGATTTACTGACCTACCCGGACGTGAACACGGAGCGCACACAGCGTGACCTGATGGAGTCTGTGCAGCTCCAGCGGGTCTAGATGGAGGCGATACGAAGCTGCAGCAGCGAGACAGACGGAGCGGTTGCAACACAATAGCTGCAGACGTTCAGAGTGGAGCTCCGAGAAGAGCGCGTCCTTTCACCACCATCCGCCAGCTGCTCTGCTGAAACAGCTGGCTGAACCGAGGGGCCCCACACACCCACCGCACCGCACACTTACAGTTACAGCACAACTGCAGGCTTTAACTGCCACGGCACACTGAGCCCTCTCCAAACACCGCCGCACACACCCAGCAGAGCTCCGCGAAAACAAAGGCCTACAGCTGAACGCTCAGCGTACTAGAGCTCATGACCCACACTGATTATTAAATAACCATAAACAACAACAATAATCAATAATATACAATAATCAATAACATACAATAATAATATACAATAATTAATAACATACAATAAATATATACAATAATAATAATATACAATAATAATATACAATAATCAATAATATACAATAATAATATACAATAATCAATAATGTACAATAATAATATACAATAATGATATACAAAAATCAATAATATACAATAATTTATAATATACAATAAATAATAATATACAATAATCAATAATATACTATAATAATAATCAATATATACAATAATCAATAATCAGTCTCTACAGGCGTTCAGTAATAACCCGGTATCTGATATACAACAGGTGTGAACCAGGACACTCTGACTAGCAGGGTAATGCTAATAGCTAGTTAGCACATCAGATATTAGAAAATAATACAGCAGGTGTTTCCTGTAGAGTTGCTAATACTTAGTAAGTGTATGCTAACAGGCTAGTTAGCGCAGCAGGAACTGCATTCAGTACAGCAAACAATGCTAACACCTAATGCTAATATCTGTTAGCACCAACGCTAAAAAGGTACTCTCGCCATTACTAATAGCCAGTGGGGTTCGGCACGGGAGGCGGCCTTTAATAGAACTTATTAAATTTAATAATTTATGCTAATATGTAGTAGCATCATTGCTAATAGGGGCTAATACAACCGGTATTATACTGCTTATAGCTCATGGGTGGATGATGTTAATAGGGGTTAATAAAGGATGTGTTAATATTGAATATAACTTTTTCAAATAGCCCCAGTGCTAACAGAGGCTAACATTAAAACTGCTAGTAGCTAAAGGCTAACAGGGCTGCTTTAAAATGAGCTAGCCTTTCCTATAAGCTGTATTTGCTACCAGCAGCTAGCAGGGGTGTTAGCCGCCCCCACTGTTCAGACTGGGGCTCGGCTGCAGTCACAGCCTCCCCGTACGAGCGTTTGTCATGTGGTGGTGAGCGCAGGAAAGTTCAGCGCTGAAGTGAAAGTGTGACTCAGCCCAGATCCGTTTGATCTTCCGCCCCGGTTCTGTCCGGCAGCTTCTGGTCCTCGGAAAACGGCTTTGAAGTGCCTGAGCTGGAAAGGCTGACTGAAGCGCCGGCTCAGGTGTTTTACACCGCTGACGAAAGCCTAAAGCAAAGAGTCCGCCCAAACATGAAACAGATCTGAGGAGCAGATGAAAAGGCCCCGCCAAGGAGAACCAAAGAGCCCGAGAGCTCGCCGTGCACACAGGTGCTCCCCGAGACAAAGACCTCCAGCAGGAGGGGAGCCCTGGCGGCCGCGCCGCCGCCTCGTCTTTCATGAGGCCTTTTCATGTACAAAGGAAATTACAGAGCGGCGCTCTGCCACCGGAGTTCCCCCAGCAGGGCCTTCGAGTAACACGCCTCCGCACGGCCGCCGGCTGCTTCGAGGAAACGGCCCGGCAGGAATACCCGGCCCAGAGCGGCTGTGCTCATGGTGAGGGTTCTCGGTGACGCCGTGACCCTATTAGGATTGTGGTCATGTGGTCAGAGACACTGAACACTACTCTGGCCTCCTCCAGCAGTACTAACACCGTATGAATCCTCAGTCATAAACGGAGAACCGGAGAACTCACGTCTCTGAAACAGCACCGTCAGCCGGTTCTACGGATGGAGGTTCAGGACTGTAGCTTATATAAACCACGTTCATAAAAACAGCAGAACCTTTTTGGTGCCGTGGGGGAGCTACACATTCTCCATCCATCTGAAGAACCTGTTCATCATGCATAGAACCATGCAATGGTTCTACATAAAATATACATGGTTCTAAAGCAAACCCTTCATTTTCCACAAGAACCCTCAAGCAACTATCTATTTTACGAGGGCTCATAGAACCACAAATGGCACAGAGGGTTCTTCTATTGGTATGATGTTGAACGTGTAACAATACAAGAACCCTATCTGGAACACGTTCTCCGTCGGTAACCATGCCACCATGCAACAACCGTTAAGGCGTGCACACAAATTGTTCTTCAGGTTGATGGAGAACGTGTTCTGCGTAGCACTGGGTTTTTCTACTGTTACTTTGGCATCATAACAATAGGAGAACCCTTTGTGGTGCTCTGTAGAACCAAAAGATTAAATATAGAACCTTGTACAACACGCTTGCATTATGCAAAGACCATTTACGGTTCTATGAGCACGAAAGACGAAGGGCTCTCTTTAGAACCGTGATTTTTTTATGAAGGCCCACTGCATGCTTAAACGGTTCTATGCATGATGGAAAGGTTCTTCAGATCGATGGAGAACATGCTGCTTCTGTATTGCACCAAAGGTTCCACTGTTATGATGTGGAGCTTACAACAGTAGAAGAACCCTATTTGGTTCTGTAATAGAGAACCATGTAAAGAACCATGTAAGCATGTGCGCTGTTGGGCCTCCTGGATGGTTCTCGGGCCGCTGCGCTGAAGACCTGCGGAGGGTTTCAGGTGTCACGTCGCGGTGAGGGGCTGGAGGGCCTGCGCTGGAGGGCCTGCGCTGGAGGGCCTGCGCTGGAGGGCCTGCGCCGGACGCCACGCGCCGGGCTCTCACATGTGTGAGAAAGCGAGAGCAGCGCTCGCCACACTTCCGCCGGAGCGTGCGGTTTCTCTCTGACTGAAACTTCTTATGAGAAACGACACCAGAAGCCACGCTCCTCAGGAAGCGCCAGTAACGAGGTCAGACACGAGACCAGACCTGACCGGCTCAGCGCGCCACTGCGACCTCCTGCAGACACAGGGCTCCAGACCAGCGCCGGGTCTCCACGGCCTGCAGCCCGGAGGAGTACAGCGCCGGCGCCGTACAGGGTTCCTCCGGAGCTCGGTGAGGGATCGGCTCAGCATGGAGTGAAACACACAGTGACGGGAACACGCAGGCAGCGTCGCCCTCCGCCCGCGTCAGCGTCTGCTCGGCCACCTCAGGTGTGTTGGGTCTGAACGCGGGGCCTCCTGTTGTTTCTCCTGCTTTGTGTGTTTGCAGGTGCGCCACTTCAAAACATGAGAGAGAGCCTGAACACCGCCTGCAGCTGCAGCCACAGCGCGCTTTCATACTCCTCACTGAGTGACTAACCCACTACCAGCATCTGTTACCGCACGCGGGCCGCTGAGCGTACCTGTTTACCTGCCCAGGTGACTCAGTATGAGCTCAGCGCAGCCCTCTGATCTGACGTAGCCCACGTTAGCTGTCTCGCTCTGCAGGTGCATGGCTTTGTGTGTCACTCAGTCGCTGAGTCTGCACGCTGGGAGGGGTGTGGAGGAGTCTGGACGGCCCGGAGGAGATCCTGCACAGAGGGCACTCGGGTCTGGAGTTTAACCCGAACCCCAGAACCTCCAACTGTATCCCATACGCCCCGTTCCCTCGACTCCCAGTACGTTCAGTAAAGAACCGGGATCTGTACAGGGCAAACGTGAAGGTGAAGGTGCTAATGTTAGCTAGGTTAGCTTGGTTATCTAGATTAGCTTAGTTAGCTATGTTCTCTAGGTTAGCTAGATTCTCTAGGTTAGCTATGTTAGCTAGGTTCTCTAGACTAGCTAGGTTCTCTAGCTAAGTACTGCTAACCAAAAAGCTGTTGCTTAGCTCTGTTCTCTAGCAGCAGTAAATGCTAACGCATCAACTCTCAGGTTAGCGTAATGGCTAAACGCTACAATCAGCTCGCTTCAGCACAGTAATGGGCTGTGAACGGTTCCCAATCATACTTCTCAGTAGCACTGTTATATGCTAACCAGAAGGCTCAGTGGTTACTCTGCAGCTATTAGCGAGTTATTCTATCGCTACAAATTCAATCTCAGTATGTTAAGCGGTCAGTGATATGTTAACGCTATAGGGTCCATAGTAGGGTTATCACTATGTTCTCCTCTCAGTAGCAGTGAATTGGTCTACCAATAGCGTTAGAGCCCCTAGCTCAAGTAGATACATTAAGTGCTAAACACAGCCTCAGACTGGCTTCGCCAGTAGAGCTGTGTTGTTCAGTAACTCGCTAACTCAATCAGCTCTTACAGCATACATCTGCTAACCAATCAGACTCTTACTGCCGACTCTAGCAGCAGTAATCTACTCCTCACCAATCAGTCCTCTTAGGCAGCATAATCTTCCTTGTATTCCATTCAGCTCTCAGGAGCAGCATAATGCATGACTATACCAGGCTAGAACGTAACCGCTAGTCGTACTTAGCTATGGGTTCAGTCAGTCCTCAGTAAGCAGTACTCTGCTGGCAGTGTCTCCAATGTAACCTACATCAGCTCCCTCTCAGTAGCCGTAACGCTACCTGCAATTCAGCTCTCCGTAGCATAATTGCTAACCAATCAGCTCTTCTCAGTATGCAGTACATGCTAACCACTCATCTCAGCTCTTAAGCAGCAGTAAATGGGGCGTTAACTACAATCAGTCTGTCAACTTTGGTGGAGCAGCGAGTTAACCTCCTTGCTATCGACTCTCAAGGTTCTAGCATTCTCCTCTACAGAGCTAGCAGTAACAGGCAGTGCAGATATCCACGGCAATCAGCTCTCAGTCCCAGTAACTGCAAACAATGTACTGAGCGTCAGAGAAAGGTCGCAGCTGTGATGAGGTAGCAGTAATCTCGCAGACACCAAACTCGAAGCTCTCAGTAGCTTGTAATGCTACACCTCACCGCCTGATCACGTACTGATGTTGCGCGCATAGGAGTGAAAGCACGTTTGTGAAACAATGATACGTCTGAGTGTTACTTCCAGGCTAGAGCTCCTTCATCCCGCCCCCCCAAATCACCAGAGACATCACTGAAGCATCGACGGACAGCGCTGATATAAATATGTAAACTTAACTTCTCGTCAACAGTTCAGCCTCGCCTCTGAGGTGCTAGGCTGCTTAAGAGGGGGCAGGAGGTACGCGATCAGAAACAGAGTCGGGATGTGCTGCCAAATTGGAACACAATCTCGCCTCACTTACGCTCTCTGTTCTTCTATCTTTACTAGACAGTACATCCACCAGTGGAACTGCACAGTCCTGTGTGGAATGTTGATGATGTGGAAATGAATCTATCATACTAATTCTCTTTTGGGAATATTCTCTTTGCCTCACACGCGCCTGCAGCATGTTATCCCTCGCTACCATCGAATGGGAGTTTAAGGCGAATCTTCTCTCACACTAGCATAAACGTCCGTCTCAGACATCCAGCTCAGTCCCGTATTCAGAACCACTCTGGAGTGACCTGCTCTGTGCTGGTCGCGTTAGGGGTTTCAACATGGGACTACTTCACCTGCAGCATAACCCTCCGCCAAGAATGGATTAAAATGAACTGATTTAGAATGAACGTAAAAAATAAACACTAGGGGGCGTCTAACACCATTTCATGTGGTAACTTTCGTAAGGTGGTTTTTTAGAGGGGGACGTCTGGTTACCGTTCAACCACCACTGCCTTCTGGAGCGGAGCGCTCGTTCTCTCTGCTCTAAAAATGACTCACGTCTTACTTCTCGCCTAATGCGCCGTGGTTTCTAAAGACCTCACACGTTCCTAGTTCATCTCAACACTCCACATGGATGTGTGAGTCTCCCCCCCTTGATCTGTCCAGACTACAACGCTGGCGGTGAAGGCCTCCGCTGCTGTGCTCCCCAGCAGCAGGCCGTTCCCCACGCTTTCCACTGCCTGAGAATGGGGGGCTTTCAGTGCCTCATCCTGCACCTGTCCAGAACACACCCTGCCTGCCTGTCAACCCACTCTCGCAGGAGGAAGCCAAACGTGCCTCGCGCCCTCCTCAGAACAGGCGCTCAGAGGAGGACATCACAAAGCCCCATCAGCCAATAAGCACCCCTCGGGAACAGGTGCGTAGGCCTGTCCTGGATGTCTCGTCGTCTCCTCCGCGGAGCATCTCACCGGCGTATCCGGTTACTCCAGCCAAAGTGCATCATTCTCGTTCTTTCCCCAGCATCAGCCATCCATGGCGCCCATTGTCCGTCCCCCCTCTTTAGACAGGAACAGGAAACAGGCAGTTACGACGACCTGCCGACACCCCTCGCCCGGTGTCCCAGCTCAACCAGGGCACCCCTATGTACTTGCCAAAGAGCGTGCCCGGCCATTGTGGCACAGTCACGTCGCCGTTTGACCTGTAGCGGTTGACAGGAGCCTGGTTAATTATAGAGGCGTCTCGTGCGTCGTCCCGTGGAAACTTGGCGGGGATGGGATAAATATCGGAAGGTCTGGCTGGAAAGAGAGGAGAGCAGAGGAGTGGAACACGATTATGTACATGTGAACAGGCCATAAAGTCGCCAGCAGCCTAACACCGTATTTATTCATTCTAGAATCAGGCGGCTGAACAAACACCGATCTCCTCTCGTCTATCGGTTGCCTGGAAACTAAGCACGCCTTTTATTTCTCTGGACGGCATTTGATGGCATTCGATTCATGTGTTTTAGCATTCTGTAACTCGTCCTATCATTAGCTTCTCCACAGCGGCTATCATAAGATCTATAATCAGCAACTTTAAAGGGGCACTCTCCCTCACTCGAATGTTCAAATTGCTTCTGCACGCTTCATTCAGTGCAGCCTCGTCGTGAAATGATCCATTCCAGAGAAGCCATGACGGTGCACCAGTGTGCTCTGTTGAAGTCTCTCTCCCCGTATCACCTAGTCTCTCAGTCCCTCTCTCTCTCACTCGTACCCCTCTATCTCAAATCTAACTCTCTCATCGCACACTAGGAAGTTCCTACAGGAGGTTGTTCTGATACGCTGGCCTGATGTCTGAGACGCTGTTATGATAGTGTGAGAAGATCTCAGCCTTAACTCCATTCATGGTGGAGGGATACATGCTGCAGGCACTGTGAGGTCAAATAGTCCCCCAAAGGGAACTTTAGTATTTCCAGGTTTTCCAGATTTTCATCATCAACATTCCTACACACTCAGAGAACACGTGTAGAGTTCACTGGTGGTCTAGATGGTAACAAAGTGTCCAATATGTGAGTTCTAGACATGGAGAACCCCTGTTCCCTAGTAGTTCTGGTTTCCCTTATGTGCATTTGAGTCGCAACCGTCGCAGCACTGAGTCACAGGGAGACGTTTTAATCCTTACTGGGGAACTAATGGGATATTTCATTCCCATAGTCCTTACTGCCTATCTCTTCACATTGGTGCGTGATGGGAACTCAGGGTTTCTCTATGTCTTATACAAGGCCTATAGACACTGTATTGACTATCTAGACCCACCTTACACATGTCTTCTGAGTGTGTATGGAAATGTTGATGATGAAAATCCCTGGAAAACCTGAAATACTAAGTTTCCTTGGGGGACTATTTTGACCTCACATTCATCAGTCACAGGTCAGCGCCCTGCAGCATGTAATCCCTCCACCATGAATGGCGTTTTATAGGCGGAGATCTTCTCCACCACTATGCATAAACAGCGTCTCAGACATCATGCAGCGTATTCAGAACCACCTCCTGTAGGGTTGGTCGGCGGCTGTCCTGTGGGGAGCTTGTTCAGAGGGCTATCTGTTACCTTCACCACCAATGGGAACTCATATCTGACTCGTCTTAACTCTCTAAAGCATCTGATGAAGAATCCACGCCGTTGGGGGGCGTGAACTCTGTTTCGACATCGGAACCGGTTCCGTTATGTCGGGATGTTTTTGTAAATTCGGTGGAGTTCCCCTTTAAGCTGATAACTCGCTGCACTTGTTGAAGCTGCAGGCCCGTCCCACCCACAGGCGCCCACGACTCGAGCGCTCCTCACACTCAGCAGCTGCGGGAATAAACCCTGTGATGAATATCTTCAGTATACCGGACGCGGCTCGTTCGTCAAAGCCCGCACCTCATCTCTCACTCTACAGGGATACATGCTGCATTGGCGCCTGGGGGTTGGGACAAGGACTCCACCATACGCGTGTCCCGGCCTATAGCGCTACAGGTAACTAAAGGTATTATTACGCGAGACTGGCTCACTCGTACGGACTCCCCAAAACGTCTAACAGAATCCTCCTGCAGTTGGACCTCCGAATGTGGGTCCGCACAGTTGTTCTCTCTCACAAACTCTTTATGGACAGTACTCACCGGAGCCGTACAGCATCACTCAACATGCATGTCAACGCAGCTTGCTCGAGACTTACAAGTAGCCAGCGCTCGGTGTGAGTGTGTGTGTGGTGTGTTTGTGTGTGTGTTTGTGTGGTGGTGTGGGTGTGTGTGTGTGTGTATATGTGTGTGTGGGGGTGGGGGTGGGTGGGGGTGTGTGTCGGGTGTGTGTGTGTGTGTGGTGTGAGCCCGAACTACTGTACGTGTGAGTCGTGTGTGTGGGTGTGTGTGTGTTGTGTGTTCATGTCTGTGCCTGCTGTGTGTGTGTGTGTGTGTGTGGTGGGTGTGTCCAGGTTTGTGTGTGTGTGTGTGTGTAGTCAGTGTGGCTGCTGCTGTGTGTGTGTGTGGTATGTAGTGTCGTGTAGTGAGCTGTGTGTCCAGTGTGGGCTGGTAGTGATGGTCGTGTCGTCCTCCACATGCCGTCTAGATGTTTCGTGCAGTCGTGTAGCAGGCCAACACACGTACGCCCCTCGCTGCTGCTCGCATGCGTCCTTCCACACGCTAAAGTGCTGGAGCTAGCTTGGTGGTAGTCACGACCCAGAATTCCTCTCGACCACATTAGACTGGTGCCATTACGGGAGGAACTCACGTAGCCGGGGCGGATCCAACGTGAGCAAGCCTCCGAGCCCAGAGGCCACTGGGATGCCGAGACGCGAGTGAACGGGTCTAAGATGGAGCTACTAGCTGCAGCCTGGAGGCGACACATGGAGGTGAGATTCCCTTACCGCACATAGCCTCATAAATCAATATCAATCAATGGCCACTTTATTAGAACCATCAAATGCACTCAATCAGTCATCAAGTAATCACGTTTACAGCAGCAATGCCCAATCCATAAAAACAAAAAACCTCAGACCACCAGGAGGCCTGCCAGTACGTATCTCTCCATACACTCCAATCACACTCAGGAGGCAGACTACTCTATATGGCCACTTTATTAGAACACAACCTCAGACTCCAGGAGCAGTACCACCTTCACTTCCATAACAATCACACTGGCCACTCAGTGAGCAGTACTCATAGTAACAGGTAATACCAGACACTACATGCACGATCAGGCTCACGTTTTGGGCGGAGCATGAACTCGGTGAAAGTGATCATGTGAAGGTTTAGGACCAGGGTAGGAGTTGGGTGGATCATATATGATAACGCACGTGCTTCGCAGTCTTACTCAGACGTGAGGTGGTTCTAGTAATTCCGGCTTAGACCAACTCGCAGACGCGGTTCTGATCAGCCACCGGAGCAGCGCGAGAGAGGCAGGGTATGCTCATTAATGATGCAGCGTATACTCTGGTACGTATTGACGACTCAGTAGCAGTAAAGGATTGACTTAACGAGCACGCCTCAAACCTCTCGGATTCACAACCGATAGGGCAGCTACAGCTCCCCGGCTTCCCTACACTTGCAGTCCGCACCTGCCTAACAGCCCTACTCACACTGACCCCATCACTAGAGGGCTAAGAGCAGGCCCTATCGCATGCTCGTAGAAAGTGCAGGAATTCCACTCCAATTCTCTTCAAGTAGCATTAAATTCCCCCACGCTAACCCTTAATCAGACTTGCGTGTGAGGCAGTATGGCTGATAGTCAGAGGTGAGGGATAGTCTAAGACGGCTTGGTGTAAGTAGGCAGTGTGTCTCTCACATAGTCGAGTGAGAGTAAGTGCTTTAGGATGTGTGAGGTCTTGTACAAGAGTTGAGGGAGAGACCAAGGGTTTCTCAGGGTGTGACTCGGTGTGTCACAGATGATGAGGCATGTAGAGAGGGTTTAGTCTGTTGACGGTATGTGACTACAGAACTGCAATCGGGAGCAGATGTGCGTATTGGTGGTAGAGGCCAGGTAACGCTAACTGTGGTCGACAAAGAGTGAGGGATGCCAGGAGCGGTTTAGCGTGTCGAGGTGTGTACAGAGTGAGGAGAGTAGCAGTAGGGGTTTCTGGGGAACTGTCGAATGCGTGTGTACGCGAGTGACGGTGAGCAGTAGCAGTGAGTTCTAGTAGGATCGTCGATGATGTGTACAAGAGTGGAGGGAGACAGCAGGGTTTGGTTGTGTACAGGTGTGTACAGTAGTGAGCTCGAGTCACGCGAGTAGGCAGTTTAGTAACGGTGTCTGAGTGTGTGTACAGCAGTCAAGTGAAGGGAAGAGAGGCTGCTTTGCGTGTGAGGTGATTAGCAGGGGACATAGAGTGAATGGGAGAGAGGGTATTACCGGTGTGAGGTGTGTACAGAGTGACTGGGACATCGAGGGTTGGTTGGAAGTGGTAGCATGGTAACAACAGAGTGCTGAAACGCAAGGAGAGAGGGTTTGCGATGGTCTGCAGGTGTCGTAACAGTGAGCAGAGTTAGAGGGAGAGAGAGGGATTCTGTGTGCTAGGTGTGTACAGAGTGAGAGAGAGAGGTATTCGGTGTGAGGCTAGTAGTACTAGAGTGAGGGAGAGAGGGTTTGGTGTGAGTGTGTACTACGAGGTCTCGAGAGAGAGTACAGGGTTTCTGTTGATGACAGTGATATGTTCATCAAGAGTGAGGGAGAGAGGGTTTGGTGTGAGGTGTGTAACATACACTTTCAGGAGCTTCTCATGAGGGTAGACGATAGGGTTTGTAGGTGTACGACTAGGGTGTACAGAGTACGAGGCAGACGCAGCGTACGGTCGTTTGTGTGAGGTGTGTACAGAGTAGATTGAGAGGACGAGGTTTAGGGTAGTGACGGCTACTGTGTACAGGCAATCAGAGTGCTACTGCAGGAGTACATCAATACGAGCTAGGGTTTACCAAGGTGTTGTCAGGGTGTGTACAGATGACTGCTGACGATGTAGGGTTTGCAGTGGATGTGAGGTAGCTGTACGCTAAGCAGTGAGCCGGAAGATCAGGGTTTGGCTCGTCAGTAGAGCATGTGTAGACTATCGTAGTTGATACAGCAGAAGGTTTGTGTGTCGCGGTGTGTACGACGTCATGCTGAGAGTTGGAGCATAGAAGAGGTCTTGGTGAACTGAGGTGTGTAACAGAAGTGAGTGGCAGAGCTCAGGAGGGTCTTAGTGAGTCGTGAGTAGTATGCTATGTGTAACAGGTTGAGAGGAGAGAGGTTTTGGTGTGCGGTGTGTACAAGTGCGGGAAGAGAGAGTTCTGGTGCATTGTGCTTGATACAGGAGTGACTTGTGCGAGATGAGAGCGTCTTAGTAAGTTGTAGATTGGTGATAGTAACACCGAAAGTGAGGAGTACGAAGGTTTGGTGTGAGGTTGTACAGAGATGAGTGAGAGACAGTGTCTTTGGTGTGAGGTGTGTCTCCACAGAGCTAGTCTGAGTGAGAGAGGTGTGGGTTTATAGGTTGTTGACAAACGTGTGTATAGAGCATGAGGGAGAGAGTAGTTATGTGGTGTGAGTGTGTACGGAGTGAGTGACGAAGAGGGTTTCTTGCGTGTGAAGGTGCTAGTTACAGCCAGTAGTAGATGGTGCTAACAGCAGGAGGTTTTAAGTGTGCAGGTCGTCGTCAGTACGAGGAGTGGGGACGGGAGAGAGCGGTAATATTATATTTTAGGTCGTTGCAGAGTCAGTGTACAGACGTCGTACTTGAGAGAGGGTTGGTGTTGCTGAGTATCATAATATTACCAATCAGGCTCTGTGTACAGAGTGAGAGGAGAGGGTTTGGTGTAGAGGTGTCGTACGATAGCTAGACTATGAACGGGAGAGAGTGTTTTCTGAGTGTGAGGTGTGTACCCAGCTCAGTCTGAGGGGAGTAGTGGTTTGCGTGTAGTAAGCAGCTGGATTGTAACACAGATCAGGTGACTCTTCAGTACAGTAATGGAGAGTTAAGCGGTTCAGGTGTGAGGTGTGTACAGAGTGAGGGAGACGTCCTGGCAGGTTTGGATGTGCAGATATGTGATGTATCAACCCATCAGCCGTAGCTGCCAGTGAGGAGTCAGAGGTAGTTAGGTGGATGACCAGAGTATAGGTGTACAGCTCAGTCCTGAGTGAGAGGGACGAGTATGTTTTGGTGTGAGGCTGTGTACAGGCTAACCAAGTGAGGGAGATAGGGAAGTTGGTGTGCACGCTACTTGTCGAGTGGTTGAAGCAGGTGATCAGTATATTGATTAAGGCAATGTGTGGGTTTCATGGGTGTCTCTCAGTATCGTGCGGTATTTAGTTGGTAAGTTGCTCAATCGATGCGGCTCTAAGTAGCAGGTTAACGCTGGATGTGCGGTGTGAGTGGTTGAGAGCGGGGTTGGTGTGAGTGTGTACCGAGTGAGGGCGAGGAGGGTTTGGTGTCAAGAGGTGTTCACAGACGAGTACAAGGGTAGCAGTATGGGCGTTTAGGTGGTTGCTGAGGTTGTGGCTAACGTAGAAGATCAGAGTAAATGTGTTCTGAGACTAGTGGTTTCGGTGATTAGTTGACCTAATGAGTTGCCTGTAACCGATTGATGTGAGAGAGGGTGTAGTCGGTGTGTGGGAAGGTCGTGTCAAGTGCAGCTGTGTGAGAGAGTGGATCTTTCGGAGTGTGTGGTGTGTACCAGCATGTGTGAGAGAGGTGAAGGACGGGTTTCACGGCTGTGAAGCGGTGTGTACCGAGAGTGAGGGAGCAGAGCGGTTTGTGCGAGGTGCATGTACAGAGTGAAGTGAGAGAGAGTTTAGTGTGCAGGTGGTGGTACCCAGAGTGGGCATGGGAGAGCGGGTCTTCCCTGTGTGTTGACGGTGTGATACAGAGTGGGGGCTGGACGCTAGAGGGTTTGGTGTGTGGCGGTGTGTACACCTGTACTAGTTGCCAGAGGGGAGTAGCAGGGTGTTGGTGTGAGTGTGTACGAGAGAGTGACAGGAGAACAGGCGAGAAGAGGTGGTTTGGTTGGTGTGGTGTAGTACAGAGATGCGGGGTAGACGGCTGGAGTTTTAGGTCACTTGTGAACGGTGGTGATACAGATGTAAGTAGAGATGTTTGGCACGAGAGGGTTTTGGTGTGAGGTGTGTACAGATGGGAAGGTAGGCGAGGTTTGTATGGAGTGAGTAGAAGAGACCAGTAGTGTGCTACAGCCTCAGTAGAGAGGAGCAAGACGGGTTTGGTGTACGACGGTGTGTATCAGAGTGAGTGAGGTAGGGTTTTATAATAATGTGATGAATAGATGTAGTAATCAAGTAGGTGGGAGAGATTGAGGTATGGATTGTGAGATATAGTGATGTGTTGAGAGCGGAATGAAGGTTGGATGATGTAGGGTTTAATAATAGAGATTGTGCGAGATACTACATGTTGCGTGGTACTGTGAGACCAAGCAGCAACAACCAGGTTAGGTGTAGCGTAGATGTGAGGTGTGTTGAGTACTAGCGATAATTGATAATATAAAAATAATGGTAAGGTGTTATTTTGAGATGTTTTGTAGTGTAGTGATTACATATGAGTGAGAGAGGGGTAGAGAGTGTATGAAGATGTGAGTGATGTATTCATGCTTCTGTGTATATAGAGGTATTGTGTGCTTTAACAGTGTTGTGTACTAGAGTCTGGAGGAGGGAGGGTCTATGGTGTGAGGTTTTTTTTCGTGTACACCAAGATAGTAGTGTGAGAGGGAAGGGTTTTGAGTCGTGACTCTCGTGTGTAACCTGAATTGTGAGGGTAGAGAGAGGGTTTAAGGGGAAGAATGTGGCCGGGAGCTCGTACAAGATGGAGTCTGAATGTAGGAGAGGTTTCGGTGGAGTGATTGATGTCGTACATAAGCAGGAGTGACGTGGAGGAACGGAGAGGGTGATGGTGCTGTGCTAAAATTCTGGATGTAGTACAGAGGATTGAGACGAGTCGGGCTTTGGTGTAGCAGGTGTGTCAGAGTGATGCTGAGGATGGGTTTTGGTGTGAGGACTGGTGTACAAGTGACGGGAGAGAGGGTTTTCGGTGTAGGTTTGCTCAAGGCAGTAGACTGACATGGGAGAGAGGGTTTGGTGTGCAACGGTGTGTACAGAGTCCGGAGGGAGAGACAGGGTCTGGTTGGGTACTGTACGGCATGTGTACAGATCTGAGGGAGAGAGGGTTTCGAGCTTGGCTGGTGGGATCGTACAGAGTGCGAGGTGCTCGAGAGAGGGGTTTTGGTGTGACGGTGATGTGACCACAGACCTATGTAGTGAGAGGGCGACGGCTATGGCTATGTTTGGCGTAGAGGTTTTACGAATTCACGCGTGTACTGGTCTTTCAGTGCTCTGATATCGAGCGTTGGTGTACCGGGGGGGCCTGTTTCCACTTGGTGAGTGGATGTCGTAGTGGCACTCGAGGAGGGTTTGTTGTGTATGTGGAGGGTGTCGTACCCAGGAATGGTGTTCGGGAGACGCGGGTTTGGTGTGACCCGGAGAACAGGTGTACAGAGTGAGGGAGAGAGGGTTTGGTGCCGGTTATGAGGTGTGGTCCAGAGTAAGAGGGAGAGAGGGTTTCCGGTGTTGGCAAGGTGTGAGTCGGTAGTGAGTCAGCCTTGTATGTGCTTTTGGCTGTCTGTGGGCGGAGGCCTGCAGGTGATGAAGTGCGAGGCCCGAGAGGGATTTTGTGTGTCCGAGTGTGTACATGCAGTGACATGTGAACTGAGACCGGTGTACTGGAAGGGTTTGGAGTGCTGAGCGGTGTGAGTGGTTGAGAGGCGGCACGGGTTGCGCTGGAGAGTGCAGGAAAATATGATGCGAGTGAGGGTCTGATTCAGTCACACGAGTCGGCAGTGTCTTAATAAAGAGTTGGCGGGGTAATTGCGTGTGGAGCGGCTTCTTTTTTAGTGTGAGTGGTTGCAGCAGGACGGGTTGTGTAGGTTGTGAGTACACATTGATAAGATGACTGAGAGAGTGGTTTCTCGCGTTATGTCGATGGTCGTAGGACAACGAGTGGGATAGAGGGTTTGGTGTGAGGTGTGTACAGAGTGAGGGAGAGAGGGTTTGGTGTGAGGTGTGTACAGAGTGAGGGAGAGAGGGTTTGGTGTGAGCCGTGTACAGAGTGAGGGAGAGGGGTTGGTGTGAGATGTGAGTGAGTGTGAGCGGGGTTGGTGTGCGGTGTGAGTGGTTGAGAGCGGCGGGGGCTTGGTGTAGCGCTGAACCACCAATGGATTGGTGTGCGGTGTGAGTGGTTGACAATTGTACAGAGCCAGCTGGATAGCTAAGGTTACTTACGTGCGGAGTTCTGGGCGGGTCAGTGTGGGGGTGATGGGAGTGAGTTATGAATGATCTAATCTCACTGCTCAGCAATTCGGTCGACGGTGCTGTCGTAGAGCTAGAGAGCTCTCCACTTGTAGCTGTCGGCATGCGGTCCTTGCCTGTGCACTTTACAGTCTGTGCAGACTCCTGGTGGACGCCTCCCCTAAAGGCGCTTCGCTAGCCTGTTTACCCTGTTAGCAGGTTTCAGTGGATCTCAGGGCCTGCGTAAACTAGTTCTCTCAACTGAGTGGCCGGTTACTCTGTAGCGCATGCACATGCAAGACTCGTGAGAAACACGGCGTTGGGGACTCTGGTCGCAACTCCTCCTGGTCTACAAACAGCCCTGGAGCTCAGATCGTGTCTAACATAACACCACAAACCCTGCCTGCCCAGGAGTCACCCTCCGGCACATCGACCACCACGAGGGGGATCACTCGGGTCGCTCATTCGAGGCATCCGCGGTAAATATTGTTGACGTCAGCCGATCATGTGTTTATTTCCGCGACTAGTAAGACCGCTGCCTACGGAAATCGCCTTCAGCCGTGATATTTTCCAAGAGAGAGGTCCCACACGAGAGAACCCGGTTCCCCTTCTCTGAACGCAACAGAACACGTGGACGCTCACCCTAATGCTCCAGTGGGAACGAACGAGCGAGCGTCAGAATCTCACACTTGTCAGGTTCTACAGTCTCGGACCGCCTGCAGGCTCCACACCATATCAGGTGCTCTACGGAACCATGTTCACTGAAGCAAGTACGATGGCTACGATTTCAGAACCGTTTATACGACCTTCGAGTACTGCGTTAGTAGTCTGCACGTATACAAGAACCCCTCAAACCTGCCGGACTCACTAGGGAGCTTTGCATGGTTCCTCAGCCTGATGGAGTCTGTTCCTTTTTACTGAAGAACCGCTTACATAGAGTGTACATAGAACATAGAACCATTCACATGCTGAACTGGTTCCCTGCTAATCGTCGTCCTGCTTCCATCTTGTCACGGTCATTTGATGCAAGACGTCATATCACACACTGTAGAAGTCCCGCCCTTCATCCAATGGATCACGATCAAAACATGTGCTATACATTAGGTGGCGTTTACTTATTAACTACCTTTTGCTGGTCGAAATGGGTTAGCGGCTTCATTAAGCGTTATACACAGAATAGTTGCTTCAAAAGGTCGACCGGTCTAGCTGGCGTTTCTGGACCTTGCATCCGTATATCCAAGTAGTAGAACCTTTTTTGGTGCTCTATAGGAGTTCTAGATAGGGTAACTCACATGTCATCATGTAAACCATATCAGCATGAACCTGCAGCACTGCAGAACCCTTTCTGGTGCCCTACAGAACAGTTCTGCATCACAGAACTGTGTATATACCGTATGCCCTGTACCGTGTGTGTACGCGGCCTAGTGACCCACATTCTGTGCGGTTCTGCTTGTCTCCAGCTCCCCAGTGGAAATCATGGGATAACGGTACCTGCAGCACAGGTTGTGATGATGGGTTGACTCACGCATACGTTAACGGGATCGCGTCCCCGTGTGCCGAATGGAGAGCATCCCCCATAGAGTGCGGGTCATCCCGCATGCTAGTTGTGATCATCTTGATGTGTTTCGATCGTGATTGCTTATCGCTTGATGCAACTCTCGGGCCACGTATTTCACCACATCTCATCATTTTACTCCAGTAACCGTAGCAACAAGGCATCCCCCCCCCCGGAGCTAGTTGCGACCGATTGACTGCCGCGTACTGCACCCTCTCTACGGCCTGCTCCTCGCGAGCCTGCCCTCAGATGAACTGGCTCCTATGCGGAACAAAACAACGCCTACCTGTGCAGGAGCTCCTTTCTTCCGACACTGTGTTCTCACCCTGCTGACCAGTTTACCTACCATGAGCTTCTCCTCCTAAACAATTAAGCCTAGGAGGCAGCCTCTGGCCATATTCAGCCTAGGATTGGGGAACGCGTACTTCCCATGAGTGCGCGCTCGTGTTGTTGCCCGTTTGCCGGCTGTTCAACCGGGCTGGTGTTCGTCCTAGCTAGTCATTTGGACTGTGCTCGGAGTGCATATGTTATAATTATTATTGTTTGGTCTGAAATACTGCTATCTTCTTTGCTTCAGAACTGTTTTTCTCAGCCACCTGCCGTACGGCTTACAGCACTATAACGCAGTCACCAATTTATCACCCAGTCAACAAACAACATACACAATTAAAACCACAACAAGAACCAACGCAACAACAACACATACACACATCAACTCCTCACTGTTAATCAACACTCACACCTGATGAATGAGCTCAATATAAACTAATAAATACATTATACATTACATAAACATTACAAATATTACGGTAAATAAATTGTCATTATTATTATTATTATTATTATTATTATTATAACACATTATTAATTATTATTATTATTACACATTATTATTATTATTATTATTATTATTATTTTATTTATTAATTATTAATAACACTTATTAATTATTTATTTTACACTTTATTATTACCTTAATATATGACTAATATATAATCATATTCTACTATTCCTTTTATTATTAATATTACAACATTCCACTTATACTCTTATTACAACTCTATTATCCATATCTATTATCTAATTAATTAATACTATCTCATTATTCACTTCACTCATTTAACTAATATCAATATAGCCACACACATTATTAATTTACCTATTCATTATTAACACATTATTTTATTATTATTATCTCCCCCCCCCTAAACACCTTCAACTTATTATTACTTTCATGTATTTCGCATTATTATTATATATTATCTAGTTTCATCCTAAAACAACATTATTAATCACTTTACCATCTTATTATTACTATACAAAAACATCTATTATCTATCTATTATTATTATTATCTACCACTTATTATCTACTATTATTCTACCCTACATTATTATTGCACTTTCACATCATTCATTTCATCTCCATACAAACATTATTATCTATTATTACTCTTATAAATATTCATTATTTACTTACTCCTAGCTGCCCTATTAACAGCACGTGTTTCTTCACCTCACCTGATCATTTACTCTTATAATATTTGGCCAGATATAAGAACACTGTAAATGTTGTCAAATGAAAGCTCAACACTTGCTCTTGCTTAAGGAAACACTCAACGAACGAGCAGGTGAGGAACCTGTGCAGGAGGTGTGGCCCAGTGCTGACTTTAATAGAATATAAAGACCCGGTTAGAGATAAACATTACTAAATAAATAAAATACCTACATCTAATAATCATGAAATCCTCCTCATGTGTATACTTAATTGTTTAACTTTTATACCACATCTTGTTCTTACCTAAAAGCTCGAAGTTAGTTGTTTTGTACGTTTATTATTCCTAGCTAGCTCGCACAAAAAATTTGAACCTTGAAGGATGCCACAACGGGCGGAAGGGTGACAGGGCGGTCACTCCTAAGTAACACGGTGCACAGGCAGACTCGGTGACTACCTACAAGGGTGAGCAGGGCGGACAGGGTGAGCAGGGCGGACAGGGTGAGGCAGACATTCCACACGGTGGTTCAGCGCTAAACCACGTCGAACACTCGGCTACCTAAAACGAAATCGCATGTACAGAAGCAGTCCTCCATAAAGGACAGCGGTTCAACACCGGGCGATCAGCCGTGTGACTCTCAGGGTGAGGTCAGACCCGGCGTATCACACGGTTGCTCCGGTACAGAACCACTCCAGGTCGAGTGCAGGGCAGGACCGGTGATCAGGGGTGCTCGACTCCTAGAAACTCGTGACACAGCAGGCTGAGGCAGCTCCTAAAACACTCCACCGGCGGACAGGGCGGACAGGGTGAGCAGGGCGGACAGGGTGAGCAGGGCGGACAGGGTGAGCAGGGCTGGCCTCCTACAGGGGGAGAGCAAGCCACGGTGAAGCATCCAACACTGGCCGGCCTCTTACACACTCCACACAGGGTGAGCAGGTCCTCCTAAAACACTCCACACGGCGGACCAGGGTGAGTCCGTTCGGCGCTAGCAGGCGAGGCTAACAGGGCGGAACACGCCACACAGGTGACGCCTCTTGAAACACTCCACACGGCGACAAGGCGGTACCTCCTAAAACCTGCACGTGATGAAGGCAAGCACGCGGACTACCTCCTAAGTGTGAGCAGGCACTCCACACTTCTCCTAGGTGGAAAACCGAGCACGCGGACTCCACAAAGGGTTGCCTCTCTTAGGGACGAGACACTACAGCAGCCACACGGTGGTCAGGGTTTACCCTCCTAGCGGGCAGAACACTCCACACTCCTCCTAAAACTACTCCACACTCGTCCTAAACACTGCACACTCCTCCTACAAACATTCCACAATCCTCGTCTTAAACACTCCACACTCCTACCTAAAACACACTCCACACTCCTCCTAAAAACATTTCAACCACTCCTCCTACAGCACTCCACAGAACTTCTCCTAAAACACTCCACACTCCTCCTAAAAGGCACTACCACACTCCTCCTAAAACACTCCAACACTCCTCTTAAAACACCTCAACACTGCCCTCTTAAAACACTCCACACTCCTCCTAAAACAATCCTAAAACCTCCTAAAACACGCCACACTCCTCTAAAAACACTCCACACTCCCTAAAACACTCAACACTCCTCCTAAGCACTTCCACACTCCTCCTAAAACACACCACACTCCTCACACTCCACAACTCTCTCCTTAAAACACCTCCACACTCCTCCTAAACACTTACCTCCTCATAAACACTCCACACTCCCTCCTAAAACACTTCCAACACTCCTCCTAAACATTCCACCACTCCTCCTAAACACTCCACACTCCGCCCTTAAACACACTCCACACTCCTCCTAAACACTCCACACTCCTCCTTAAAACACTTCAACGACCTTCTCCTCCTAAACTCCACATTCCTTCCTAAACACTCCTCTCCTCCTAAGTCACTCCACACTTTCTCCTAAAACCACTCCACTAAAAACACTCACTCCTCTTAAACACTCCACATTCCTAAAACACTCACACTCCTTTAAACACTCCACACTCTCGTAACGTTCCCACCACTCCTCCTAGACAAGTCTACTCCTCCTAAAACACCTCCACACTCCTCCTAAGCATCTCCACAACTCTTCCTTCCTCAAAATCCTCTCTCCACACTTTCTTCCTTAAAACACTCTATCCTCCTATCAAACACTGTCACACTCCTCCTAAGCACTCCACCACGTTCCTCTAAAACCCTTCACATCCACTCCTCCTAATCACTCCACACTCTCTCCTAAACACCTTGGACTCTTCTTTGCTCTATCCGACTGTGTTGCTTGTTGTTAATGACACCCCTGTCCCCGCCGTCTCTCCCACTACTGTTTCGGAAATCACCTTGGTGTTTCTGTTTGACCCCTGCTCATCATTTGTGTTTCCCATATTACATCTCTGACAATGTCTTGCATTTTTTTCATCTTCCGCCATAATTGCTAGTACGCCTCCCTCTCAGCACTGTGCTTACTTCGAACGATGCTCAGGCACTCTGGTTCACATTGCATTTGTTATTCCATCTAGTGCTAGATTACTATACTGCAGGTTCTCTGTTTCCATGGTCTCTACCCTCCAATAACATCCGACACTCCGCCCTCTACAGTACGATTAAAACGCACCAGCCCAGATATCTTAGTCCGCACACATCACCCCCATCCTTCTCCAGCTACACTGGCTACCAGTTACAGAGCGCATCCCACTATAAGATCCTCCTCCTGACTTGTTTAAAAAACAGCCCTGCACGGACTAGCACCCCACCTCTCTGTCAGCCCTTCCTTCATCCTTACGTTCCATCAGGTCAGCTAAGGTCCTCTGACTCTGGTCTCCTAGTTCATTCTTGTTAAACTCTGATGCTTTCTGTGTTTGCTCTATCCTCCTCAGGGGTGTCGACCTGAAGATGAGGATGGGCTTTTCTTCCCTCCCGCTTTTGAGTCTTGGATTGGTCCTCTAGAGGGGTTTCTTCCTCTCTGAGGGAGGTTCTCCTTGGCTTTGCTCGCTGGTGGTTTGGACCCGGGATTCTCTGTAAAGATGCTTAATGTGACAGTATCTGTCACAAAAAAGCGCATAGAAAATTAATTTGACTTGAACAGAGACACCCATGCGATCATGGAACACCCAGTCATCGTCAAGGGCACTATGCGAGTTGTCTGGGTGGTTCCCACACTTGGTGTGGTGAGTTAGTCCTAGAATATGGACATAGGTTCTGTCCATGGGTCCACCTGAGCCTGTCACTAAAAAACCGCCTGGTGCTGACTATGTCCAGGACTTCATGGACCTACCCCCACAATGATGGGATACTTTCCATGCTGGATTGATGGTCATGTCATTCGGGCCCAGACCTGGCTCGAGGAGCATTCTGGAGAGTGGGGGCAAATGGTGGGCCCGGCACATGTCGCCTACGACACTGAACGTGCAAATTCAAAGCTGCATGCGCAGACGTACCCAGGAGCATGTATATTGGCTGAAAACATTTACCATTATTCTGAATTTCTCAGTTTAACTGTGGGGCGCCAGCAGGTCTTTTGATTGGTTTCATTTAGAGTCGAGTTCGCTTTTTTGATATAAGCGAAGGAGTTTTGAACAGTCCGGCCGTTTACCATAGTTTATTATAACATACGACTAATGATGGAAAAAAATGTGACTTGGTGACATTCAGACACGCGTTACAGGTACAGGTATTTTATAAGAGGTAACGGGAAACATTCAAGGGGTGGAATACGGACATATTGCTTTTCCTAAACTGGTGACCTGCAATGTTTTGTCGTGAGGTGCTAACTTAATATCAAATACATTAGATCTGGGAGCAATGGAAACCCCTTCTCCTGGCTGAAAATGAATTCGTATTGGTTGAAGAACTAGGCGTCCTAATACACAGACCACTAAAATCATTTCTGGCTGATTTCATGAATATTACATTCACATTGTCCTGCAATCAACAAAAGAAAGACGGCTGATGTAAGTAGAAAAGAAATGTTAACATCTGAAAGTAAAAATAGCAATTTGCAGTTTCCTCATATTTGATGGAGTGTTCCCGCAAAAGCATTAAAGTCTGTAACATTTCAGTTTCACTCTCATACTGAATAGACATACTATCAGTGGGAAATCCGACTTCGAATCACTGGTACATAAGCTCTCACCGGACAAAACAATCCCCTTGTGTTTTAGTACTCTTGGTAGGTGGTAGTTACGCTCTTAAGATCTCTGTAGATGGCACTTCAGCACAGCATAATGGGGCATTCAAAATGAGTGACGTGTGTTGGTGTGAGATGACGTGGATCCATAGATTGGGAAGAGATGCTACAGTGCAGGGAATGCTCGTTCCATGTGTGGAAAATGGCTCCAGAGGCAGATGTTAATGACTGGCTAAATGGAGGGACGCACCACCCGGTGTTAGAAACGGTTTCATGTCCCTGTCGGAGTTTTTGTCCCGGTGAGCTCAACTTTCCCAGTCCAACTTGGTAATTTCTACAAGGACCGCTCTCCTAAAAGACTAAGTCTTCACACTTGGGGTGAGTTATAATAACTGTGTACGTAGAATATGGACCCAGGTTAGAATCTTATGTCTCAGCCATCATAGGTTAAACAGAAGTAGGAGTTTTAATGTACAGAAGAAAAATTAATAGGCACAGCTAAACTGGGTTCTTTAGAAAGTGCTGCAGTAACGAGCTTCACGACAGATCAAACACTCATCCTGTATTCCGTATCCAACAATAACCGTACGGCAGAACCAGGCGGAATCACAGGGAACACCGGGAAGCATGGTGGGGTTTTCTCCTATGTCTGCTACTCGGCCCGGGCACACCCAATGGTGGACTCTGAGATGAGTCAGCACTGGGCAGTATCAGTACGAACTTGGACATTAGAGTGCAACCAGTCTATATAGAGAAGGAGGATACAAGTAACTTTTAACTGAAGGATTCTAGAACACCATAGCCTAGACCAGTGGATCTGACTGAATCTTAGTTACCTTATTATTCCTACTATGTGGGATTTAGTATCAATCTATATATTATGTATGTGATGTTTACGAGTGTATAGTCTTGTATGTGAGTTAGGCATGGGTCCAGAGCACGGCTGGACATTGCCAGGCTAATAACCCTGGAACTGAGAGACAAAGAGAGGCACAGAGCAGCTGAGGGAATCAGACAGCCAGAGCTGTGTTGGGGTGGGGGTTACACTGTTGCCCGGGGCAGGGCGCTGAGCACTGGGGCGTTTGGGTGGGGTGAGGTGGGGGGACAAGTTTAAAGAAATAGTTCTGCAAAAAATCTAATGTACCCAGTTCCTCCACCCGCGTACCCCACCCACCTCAGGTTTAATGTCTGAGATTTGCTCGTGAGCTTTCTGCATTGTGCTATCTGGCTAATGTAGCTAACCGGTACCGGTACCGGTACCATAAGTCTACACTGCACCAGTTAACATGTCCAAAGGTTTCTTCTGAAATGAAGGAGGCGCGGAGTGGTGCGGTATCTGGAGTAGCGTGTTATCTGGAGCGGTGGGGTATCTGGAGTGGTGCGGTATCTGGAGTAGTGCGGTATCTGGAGAAGTGCGGTATCTGGTGTAGTGCGTTATCTGGAGTAGCATGTTATCTGGAGCGGTGGGGTATCTGGAGTGGTGCGGTATCTGGAGTAGTGCGGTATCTGGAGAAGTGCGGTATCTGGAGCGGTGCGGTATCTGGAGTAGTGCGGTATCTGGAGTAGTGCGGTATCTGGAGCGGTGCGGTATCTGGTGTAGTGCGGTATCTGGACTAGCGCGTTATCTGTCTAGGTGTGCTGTATCTGGTGTATATGTGCGGTATTTTGGAGCGGTGGCGAGGTTCTGTCTACGTGTGTGTTTGCGTGCATCTTCTGGATGGTGGCGTCATCTACGAGTATGCGTTTATCTGGAGTAATGGTGAACGGTCATAGAGGCGTGTAGTGCGGATATCTGGTCAGTGGTGAACGTACCTGTGGATGTAGTGCGGGTATCGTGGAGACGGGTGCGGTAGATCTCGGTGTAGTGTCGATATCTGGAGTAGTGCGGTCTCTAGGAGCTAGCGCGGTTCGGGAGTAGCAACGGTACTGGAGACGACGTGCGGTAGTCGGTGCGCTGTAGTAGCGTTATCTGGAGTACTGGCGTTATGCTGGTGTAAGTGTGGAGCGGTATCTGGATTATGCGGTACTGGTGTTGACCGCGGGTATCTGTAGTAGTCTGTAGTCTGGAGCAAGTGCGGTATCTGGCAGCAGTGGGTAGTCTGGAGTAAGCGCGTTATCTTGGATGATTAGCGGTGCGGCTAATACCTGTTGTTGGCGTGCGGTATCTTTGATCGGTGCTGGTTACACGTCTGGTGTCAGTGGTGTAGCTCTGCGTCCGCGGCTCCTTGCGGTTCGACTGGAGCGGTTGCGGTGGCTACTCTGGAGCGGTGCGGTATCATGGTGTAGTGACGGTAATCTGGACATAGCAGCGTATCTGGAGTCAGCGCGGTATCTGCGAGTAGCTCGGTATCTCGGAGTACGTGCTCGTAATCTGGTTGTGCGTTATCTGGATGTAGTGGGCGGTATCTGTGGTAGTGGCGTTAATCTGGAGTAGTGCGGTATCTGGAGTAGTGCGGTATCTGGAGCAGTGCGGTATCTGGAGTAGCGCGTTATCTGGAGCGGTGCGGTATCTGGAGTTGTGCGGTATCTGGAGCGGTGCGGTATCTGGTGTAGTGCGGTATCTGGAGCGGTGCGGTATCTGGAGCGGTGCGGTATCTGGTGTAGTGCGGTATCTGGAGCGGTGCGGTATCTGGTGTAGTGCGGTATCTGGTGTAGTGCGGTATCTAGAGTAGTGCGGTATCTGGTGTAGTGCGGTATCTAGAGTAGTGCGGTATCTAGAGTAGTGCGTTAATCCTCGGTGTATTGTCAGGATACTCTCTAGAGTAGTGCGGTAAATCTATTCATTGGAGCGGTTGGGCGGTAGTCTGCTGAACTGTGTCGGTAATCGGAGCGGTGCGGTATCTGCGATTGGTGCGGTCCCTCATGGAGCTGTGCGGTATGCTGTCGCGGGTGGGCGGTATCTGGAGTCGTGTGCGGTAAATCTGGTGTAGTGCGTGTATCTGGCTTAGAGTTGCGGTAGCGGTATCTCTGGAATTAGCGCGGTATCTTTTGACGTAGCACGTGTATCTTGGAGTCTTGCTGTATCCTGTCGTAGTGTCGTTGGTAAATCTGGAGTATGCAGGTATCTGGTTTAGTTCGTTATCTGGACATAGTGCGGTACTCTGGAGTCCGTGACTGTATCTGGAGCAGTGCGGTATCTGGAGTAGCGCGTTATCTGGAGCGGTGCGGTATCTGGAGCGGTGCGGTATCTGGAGCGGTGCGGTATCTGGAGAAGTGCGGTATCTGGAGCGTGCTATCTGGAGTCGGGGCGGTAATCTGTTGTATCGTGCGGTATCTGGATTGGACGCGGTGCGGGTATCTGGTCGTAGTGCGGTACCTGGGTTTAGTGCGGTATCCTAGAGTAGTGCATTATCTGGTGTACGTGCGCGGTTATCTAGAGTATGCGCGTGTCGTCTAGAGTTATAGTGCGGTATCTGGAGTAGTGCGGTATCTGGAGCGGTGCGGTATCTGGTGTAGTGCGGTATCTGGAGCGGTGCGGTATCTGGAGCGGTGCGGTATCTGGAGCGGTGCGGTATCTGGTGTAGTGCGGTATCTGGAGTAGTGCGGTATCTGGAGTAGCGCGGTATCTGGAGTAGCACGGTATCTGGAGTAGTGCGGTATCTGGTGTAGTGCGGTATCTGGAGTAGTGCGGTATCTGGTGTAGTGCGTTATCTGGAGTAGTGCGGTATCTGGAGTGGTGCGGTACCCCCCCCCCCCTTTCTGGAGCAAGGTGGCGTAATCTGGAGTATCGCTGTTATTGGATGAGCCGTGGCTGGTATCATGTTTGTTGTTGCGGTATCTGGACGGTGGGATGCGGTATCTTGGGTTAGTGCGGTGATCTGTGAGCGGTGCGGTAATCTGAGCGGTCGTGCGGTATCTGTTGTAGTGCGGTATCTGGAGCGGTGCGGTATCTGGTGTAGTGCGGTATCTAGAGTAGTGCGGTATCTGGTGTAGTGCGGTATCTGGTGTAGTGCGGTATCTAGAGTAGTGCGGTATCTGGTGTAGTGCGGTATCTAGAGTAGTGCGGTATCTGGAGCGGTGCGGTATCTGGAGCGGTGCGGTATCTGGAGCGGTGCGGTATCTGGAGCGGTGTGCGGTATCTTGTAGTTGTATCGCGTATCTGGAGTCGGTGCGGTATCCTGGTTGTAGTGCCGCGGTATCTGGTGTAGTGCGGTATCTGGAGTAGTGCGGTATCTGGTGTAGTGCGGTATCTGGAGTAGTGCGGTATCTGGTGTAGTGCGGTATCTGGAGTAGTGCGGTATCTGGAGTGGATGTCGACGGGAAGATCGGGCAGTGAGTTATCGGGTCGGTGGATCGAAGTGCGGGTGCGGCGGAGGCGGAACCCTGG